>JAJSOF020000011.1:23152808-23587808 GCA_025594305.2 Periplaneta americana | reverse complement strand
AATTGGTAAGGGGGAATTTGAAAGGAAGCTTTTAAAACCTCACGTAATTTTTTAAAAAGGTTGAAACAAAAAATTATGGAGTGTGGAGAATAGGACGTCTTCGTGAGTAAATTGTTTGTATAACGAAATCAAATATATAATTTTATAAAAAAGAAATGACTCCAGGATTAATATTGGATGTATTGGAAATTGATAAGGGAGAAGTTGAAAGGAAACTTTAAAAACCTGACTTGAAAAAGGTTGAAACAAAAAATTATGAAGAGTGGAAAAAAAGGACGTCTTCGTGAGTAAATTGTTTGTATAACGAAATAAAATATATAATTTCATAAAAAAGAAATGACTCCTGGATTAATATTGGATGTATACTGGAAATTGATAAGGGGAAGTTGAAAGGAAACTTTCAAAACCTCACATTTCATTTTAAAAAATGATGAAGAGTGGAAAAGAGGACGTCTTCGTGAGTAAATAGTTTGCATAGTGAAATCAAATACAGAGTGTAACAAAAGTTTCTGTAACTATGTTATAATTATTCTCCTGTTTAGTTTCCATTTTCTCAGGAACCATGACCAAATTTTATGATGTAGGTGTTGGTACTACTTGATTGTGGTGTCATACAATGGTTTATTAATAATTTGGGTGAAAGTGTGACATTTACCATCAAGTATTAAAAAAAAAAAAAAAAACTAAAATTTCCACTGTTCCAGAAACTTTTGTTACACTCTGTATATAATTTTATAAAAAAGAATTACTTTGGGATTAATATTGGATGTACTGGAAATTGATAAGAGGGAAGTTGAAAGGAACCTTAAAAAAAAACTTACATGTCATTTTTGAAAAAGATTGAATCAAAAAATTATGGAGAGTGAAAAAGAGGACGCCTTCGTGAGTAAATGGTTTGCACATCGCCATTTAGAGCTTAATAACAGGAATATGTAACGTGAACCTCTGATGACATATAACAGATTGATCAGCTTAATGGGATTTCAAGACAACAACTTTTATCAGTTTCACTGTGTCGCCATCTAACGACTGCAAAAGAAGTCACGTTCCTGATGGAATTGTATGGGATAATCGCCTGCAGCAATTCTTCCATCTAGCGGTCGTTACCAAAAAATTCATTTTCGACAGTGGAGATCCTGGTGGTTTTTCTCTTCATTCCATAACATGATAATGGCCAATCTGATATATACAGTGCGTTCACTTCCCCCTGCGGCCGGGCGAATGACCTAATTGCGTTCTGTTTCAACAATCAGTTTGCTTTACTGAAGCCTCAAGGCCACGCGTGGTGGTTTCCGTGAGCAGTCAGTTTACGCTGTCTCTGAATAATCCTCACACTATAGACGAGCTGGAAAACGATATAACGTTCACGAGGATTTTTGATGAACTTCAGCGTGTGAATGGAAATTTTATTAGAAGATGTCAAGAATGCATCAATGCAGATGGACGCCACTTTCAGCATCTTTTGTAACAAGATTAGTACTCAAGTGATAACAATAAATGAGAAGGGTAAGCTAACTAATGACCCGCGCTTGCTGGCCTGCCGCAGGGGGAAGCGAACCCACTGTATATTGTGATCAGGGGTGAAAATGAGGATACTCTCAGGTTAGTTCGTAAAATATTTTAATATATTATACAGGAAGGTATATTTTAACACGGAACACACAATACATTTTTATTATTTTTTCAGGTGGCATAGTGTAGCAAGTTAGACTCTGCTCATGGCCGAAATATAGGACAGGAAACTTTTATTCAAATAAACAACAAATTCCACAATTTGGGACATCTGGCCGAAATCTACGGCTGACCACTAGGATCCAGAATACAAAGCAGAGGTTAAATGAAAAATACAATATGATTGCGGAGAGAATACGGAACAATGATAAATTTAAAAATAAAGTACAATTTGAGTTCGGAGAAACATGAGATGAAAATACATTGAAGAGTAATGAGATGAGGTGAAAAAAAATACATACTATTATACAAGTGATTGTGTAAAATGGATAATGAATCTCTCAATACCTTACTTACTTACTTACTTACTTACAAATGGCTTTTAAGGAACCCGAAGGTTCATTGCCGCCCTCACATAAGCCCGCCATCGGTCCCTATCCTGTGCAAGATTAAGCCAGTCTCTATCATCATACCCCACCTCCCTCAAATCCATTTTAATATTATCCTCCCATCTACGTCTCGGCCTCCCTAAAGGTCTTTTTCCCTCCGGTCTCCCAACTAACACTCTATATGCATTTCTGGATTCGCCCATACGTGCTACATGCCCTGCCCATCTCAAACGTCTAGATTTCAAGTTCCCAATTATGTCAGGTGAAGAATACAATGCGTGCAGTTCTGTGTTGTGTAACTTTCTCCATTCTCCTGTAACTTCATCCCGCTTAGCCCCAAATATTTTCCTAAGCACCTTATTCTCAAACACCCTTAACCTATGTTCCTCTCTCAGAGTGAGAGTCCAAGTTTCACAGCCATATAGAAGAACCGGTAATATAACTGTTTTATAAATTCTAACTTTCAGATTTTGGACAGCAGACTGGATGATAAGAGCTTCTCAACCGAATAATAACACGCATTTCCCACATTTATTCTGCGTTTAATTTCCTCCCGAGTGTCATTTATATTTGTTACTGTTGCTCCAAGATATTTGAATTTTTCCACCTCTTCGAAGGATAAATCTCCAATATTTATATTTCCATTTCGTACAATATTCCCGTCACGAGACATAATCATATACTTTGTCTTTTCGGGATTCACTTCCAAACCGATCGCTTTACTTGCTTCAAGTAAAATTTCCGTGTTTTCCCTAACCGTTTGTGTATTTTCTCCTAACATATTCACGTCATCTGCATAGACAAGAAGCTGATGTAGCCCGTTCAATTCCAAACCCTGCCTGTTATCCTGAACTTTCCTAATGGCATATTCTAAAGCGATGTTAAAAAGTAAAGGTGATAGTGCATCTCCCTGCTTTAGCCCGCAGTGAATTGGAAAAGGATCAGATAGAAACTGACCTATACCATTAGACAAATTTTGTTAATGTCCTCATTAGAAAATTTAAGAGAAAGGAGAATGGTTTTGGTTAACTTAAATGAAGTTCCCCTAGCGCCAAAAAGAAGTCCTTTCACTTCCCATGTATTAATATTCATTGTGTATCTCTCACTGAAGTGAGGAATACATGGGTTGTAAATAGACTTCTTTTCATCGTTAACATTATTGGCTTGTTGATCATCCTTCTCAAAACGGACAGTGGGGTCAAGAATGAGGCTTTTTTGATTCCGGCGATCGATGGCTATAATGTCTGCTCTTCTCGTTGACCCATTCTCAGCCAAGCAGTGCACTTCTTCGTAAACCTCCCACTTTGCCTTCCGAAGAGTGGTTGCGATGGAGCTTCTCACTTTATGGTGGCGATTGTTCCTCAGTAGTTCTCCTTTAGGGCAATAACCCAAAACATTCCCAAGGGTTTCTACTTCGCTGCATCCTGGATGACGACAGTTTTGATCTTGAGAGCAACGACCTGGCACCGATCGTACTGCTGCGATGTTTGTGGACATCTTTATGGCATTGGTCCACTCTGAGGATGATATCCCTCTTCTATTACTAATCCAAGAGTTGGTTTTTGGATCTTCACTGTAAGTTACCACTCCTTTGCCTTTTTGTGGAAGACGACACCAATTATTAAACGACCTCCGCCGTAACTCAGATCTTAAACTTCGTCCTGTCATCGAATGTGCTTCTGCGTTGTTGGGAAGGTTTAATTGTGGAAGAGCTTCTTGTTTTTCAGTTTCAAGATTCCTGCAGAAATGGAGATATTCGTCGTTTATTTAGTTTAACTTGATTTAAAATATAGTATAGATAGAAATTATGATCACTTTAATTAGATAAAAATTAGAATTTTGCATTCTAATAAAGAAATATAGAAATTCAGGGACATTTTGAATATACTTTTTAATTATTTCTTTTTCATTAACTGATAAATGTATTACATTGTCTAATTCTCTTCTACACATTAAACTATACAAATCGAGTTGTTCCGCAATTAGCTGTAATAAATATTACGGATCATAATTGATAAAATAATAGTCTAGTAATAATAATAATAATAATAATAATAATAATAATAATAAAATTTTCACAAAGCGTTCTGTTACTATTTTATTTACGACTACACCCTGTAGAGAGTACCTAATCAATGAAATATGAAAGGCTTGGTGAAAAAGGACATAACTCCACAGTAAGTTAGTTTCAGGAAAAAGCTATTTAAAAGTTTAAAAATTCCTATATATCGGGATTGTGTGTAAATGTACAGTACATGAAACTCTGTTAAAGTATTATTTGGAGTATTTAATTTTGTTGGAGATAAAGTTTCTATGTAAATTCTATTTTAAGGCAAGTAAAATAATAAGTAGACTGTGATAATACCTGAAAGGAGAAAGATTTAAAAAATTTGGTTAGCCTTTTTTCCTCAGGTTTTTAAAATATAATGCATGTACGATTATTAAATATTGTTTATCAATGTTATATGTATGTACATAACATTTCACAACTTTTAGCTAACATATTAAGTTTTTTACTACTTATTCAACCTGCTGGTCATTGACTATTTCAACTTCATTATGACTAATACTGGAACCTTTTGAATTTTGTAAACCCACTTTTTTGTATGTTAGGTTATGAAGGCAATGATAGAGATTCCAGAACTTTCATTACCTCAATTTGTGTTGGTGGTGGACATTTTCAGTTCTGAAAATTACCTATGCGAATGGCACTGGTTGTCGTCTGCCGATGCCGATAATACGAAACATAAGAATTAACCCTATCATTAGGGTTTCCAGATATATTAGAAAAAGATACGGGACACATCAGTTTTCACTAACCAAGTTTAGTATGAGCACCCATCAAATATGCCAATCTTTCAAAGTGTGTGTGTAGTAAAGTGTGCTACACAAACACTCTGTTAACTAAGAGTAAGTAAAACAATAGTAAACAAAATTGTTAGCGAGCATATTTGCACTAAGTTTAAGCTTCCTTATGCAAGTTGCCTTCAAATTGTTTTTACTAAGTTATTACAGTAATAGCTACAATATACACTACTCATCTATACTAATAATAAATCTGTAGCCGAAATGTTTCTGGTAATTTTCGATTTTCCAAAAATAATTGGTCCTAGCATATATAATTAACCACCCTGAAACCGAAAATCGCTTTTTTGAAATTTTTGTTTGTATGTCTGTCTGTCTGTCTGTCTGTCTGTCTGTATGTTTGTTACCTTTTCACGCGATAATGGCTGAACGGATTTCGATGAAAATTGGAATATAAATTAAGGTCGTTGTAACTTAGATTATAGGCTACACGGCATTCAAAATATATTATTTAAAAGGGGGTTATAAGGGGGCCTGAATTAAATAAATCGAAATATCTCGCTTATTATTGATTTTTATGAAAAATGTTACATAACAAAAATTTCTTTAAAAATAATTTCCGATAAGTTTTAGTCTTTGAACAATTTTGATAGGACTGATATTTAATGAGATAAATGAGCTTTAAAATTAAAATAACTGCCATCTAAGGCCGTGTAATGAATTAAAAAACAAATGACTTCGTCTATAAGGGGCCTTGGTCAACAACAATCGAAAGCTATGAATCATAGCCTACAGAAAATGTTTCTGTGTTCGTATGAAGCAATATCGGAAGCTAAATTAACCGATTTGTATAATTAATTATTATTTCACCATTGGAAAGTGTAGTTTCTCTGTATGGACATAATGCTATAACGTTATTACAATAACTTCGGAGTGAATTGAGGACAGGTTAGATTAAAATAGCTTCTTATGCACAAAAAACTTGATAGGCTATTCTGTGTATTCGTTTCTTGTATTTCTTAAAATAATGTTTATCTCAGAGAATTAACGACCAACGAGAGTGTATTGATTTAGTATGCAGTAATAATACGTTAGCTTAGCATTTCATTATTTTATAATCCAAATTTTAACTATGCTCAATTGAATCGAGCTAAAATACATAAAATACATATGCATTAAATGCAATGCAAAAAATTTGGGTAATGAGCCAAGCAGATTATGTTGCCCTGTTGTAAAATAAAATTTGTTCCTCCTGAGATTCAAGAGCCCCCATAACAAATTGAAAACTTACTTATCGGGGTACATCCGTTATCAACACACTTTTTATATAATATAATATAATATAATATAATATAATATAATATAATATAATATAATATAATATAATATAATATAATATAATATAAACATAATAATAAATCTGTAGGCAAAACTTTTCTGTTAATTTTCGCTTTTCCAAAAATAATTGGTAATAACAATTAAGAAACATGTTAAAGGAATTGTCATTGCACCAAATGAGTGGTCTCTGGATCAAAATGATCGCATTTTAATTATGCAAATACAATTTAAATTAAGTAACATAATAAACGATTTATCCTTCTATCAAACACGAATGTTCCCTGGATCAAATGTCCTATTTTAATTATGTAATTACTTTATATTTATTTCTAACGGGTGCAGCGGAGCGCACGGGTACGGCTAGTTGACAATATTCTTATAAATCAATCAACCTTGGTCTTGTAATATTTCGCAGAAGAATTAATTTCACTTAGCAATTGTTTATTTTGCAACACAATCCTCACTGAAGAATGATTTTACAACAAGCATTGATTTTACTGATTTTACAGACAATATTTTTCTCATCAGTCCATAGAGTGCGCATGCGAGAAAATAAACCTTCGACACACGCATTTGTTCCAGGGATACACATAATGAACTCCAATACCCTCTTCAAATTTGAGAGTTCTCCTTCAGTACTTTTGAAAAGATCCACTTAGGCTTCATCTAAACGTTTGGTGTTGCCTTCACTCGCCTTTAGAAATTAATAACTCACAATAATATTGTTTCATGATAGTCCATCTACAGTCATCTGCAGTGATGAAGTGCGATGTTTGTAATTTGTAATGTAGAATAGACATTGTAACTTCCTTTAGTGCGAGATCGTGCGTGTTTGCTTGGTTTCCGCACAAAACCAATCCGCGGAAAGTCTAAAATTCCACATTCAGTATTCCCAA
Source organism: Periplaneta americana (assembly GCA_025594305.2). NCBI lineage: Eukaryota > Metazoa > Arthropoda > Insecta > Blattodea > Blattidae > Periplaneta > Periplaneta americana. The sequence goes on along the minus strand of JAJSOF020000011.1, from coordinate 23,580,709 downwards.
CCTAACACACATAAGAATTTCCCTCTTCTTACCGCTTAAGTGACATATTGATTTTACTGCTTTAGGCTTTTAACATATTATTTTTAGAGACGTTCGATATAGCAATAGTTATAAATTGGAAACTTACCACTGTAATTTCACCTAAATTGCACTGTTAATTATTGTTTTTAAATATTTGCAAAAATTAAGAAAACTCTACAACTCCACTAAAGTTACTGCAATCGTGATGCAAGTAACATTAAGGAAGCCGTGAAAAAATCAACAAGATTCCAGACTCATCATGGCGACTACTTTGACCGGCAAAATTAAACTTGCCGATGTTATTACTGAAATATGTTATATAAATAATATTGTTAAAATATTAAAATGAAAAATAAATAATTACATAACCTTACCGTTTGTTTTAAGTTCGCATTTATAGACTGGGGGGAAAAAAAAGACAGACGTATATCACGGCCTGCTGGAGTATAGTAAACACAGAAAACATTTTAAAGCAACAATGTTGAAGATAGATTTTTTTTTTTTGCAAATTTGCCGTCATTGAACAGAAACCAAGATGGCGATTTCATTGCAACTAATTAGAAATTCCTCTTTCAGGTATGTAATAAACGATCTTCGCACAAAATAATGTACGATACACGAGCGGTATGTTTTCTTTCAATTCTCGGAAATTAAAAAAGCTCAACTACGTTTCGCTTTTTCGAACTTTTCCTCGAACATGAAAACTTCAACATACAGCTCTTGTAACGCATATTACTATTTTCTCAGTTTAGAACTCTAAAATATGGGACGGAAAGCTGTCCCGAAGACTTTTCTCGGGACAACGGGACGCATTAGCGGAAAACGGGACGATCCCGTATTTTACGGGACATCTGGGAACCCTACCAATAATATACAAATGAAGTTGTTTTAATTAATTATTCAAGAAATCAAGTCAACCACAAATAAGAATTATTGCAACTGAGATCCTAGAGCGCATTACTGAAAAGCAAGATAAGATTATTTTAATCATGTTAATTTTTTGCTGACGAGAAAACCGCATGGCGATATTTGCAAGGTCGTACCTGAGGCTACAACTAATGATGACGTGAACAACTGGAAGATGCGTTGCTGACATGACACGATTTGTAGCCAGCACACAGAAGAGAAAGTAATTAACAGAGTTTGTAACGTACTGGCTCAGTGGTCTAGGGGTATGATTCCTGCTTTGGGTGCAGGAGGTCCCGGGTTCAAATCCCGGCTGAGCCCTTGAATTTTAATTAAATTTCTCATCACAATCATAAAAATTAGATTTCGCAAAATACCTTTTGTTACTAATTTCACATAATGTCAAAGTTAAAGGATAAGTGCGTTTCCTGGTATTTATGAGTGGTGGGGTCAATTTTTATCTTGCTTATTAAACTCTTGCTGGCTGTTTAAGAGTAAGCTTGGCCTAGTCCACTGCTGTGGAGTAATGGTCAGCACGTCTAGCTATGAAACGAGTGGGTCCGGGTTCGAATCCTAGTTGGGACAAATTACTAGTTGGGGTTTCAATCAATTGAAGCGGAATTGCTGGGTAATTTTCGGCGTTGCACCTCGGACTCATTTCGCCATCATTGATTCACGTGTCCACACCTGTGGAGTAACGGTCAGCGCGTCTGGCCGCGAAACTAGGTGGCCCGGGTTCGAATCCTGGTTGGGGTAAGTTACCTGGTTGAGGTTTTTTCCGGGGTTTTCCCTCAACCCAATACGAGCAAATGCTGGGTAACTTTCGGTGCTGGACCCCGGATTCATTTCACCGGCATTATCACCTTCATTTCATTCAGACGCTAAATAACCTAGATGTTGATACAGCGTCGTAAAATAACCCAATAAAATAAAATTGATTCACATATCATCATCAGAGCTAGGAACTTCGTACCGATTTCGTTATTCAAGGTGCGAGCAGCCAGGAAATGGACATGCAAAACGGGCGACCCGCGCCTTGGAGTGCATCATGTTCATGTTAACAGCCCTTACTGCATGCAACAGGGTCGCATCGGCAGTGTGGAAGACGTTTGAATAACAACATATTGTTCTACTGCAAATGTGAGCGAGATTCACGCCCTGTATAAACATAGTAAGTTTCCTAACACGTTATGTATGTATGTATGTATGTATGTATGTATGTATGTATGTATGTATGTATGCATGCATGTATGTATGTATGTATGTATGTGTGTGTGTATGTATGTATGTATGTATGTATGTACCTACGTATTAAAAATTATTAAATTATGGTTTATCTAACGACGCTCGCAACTGCAGAGGTTATATCAGCCTCGCCGGTGTGCCGGAATTTTGTCCCGAAGGAATTCTTTTACATGCCAGTAAATCTACTGACATGAGCCTGTCGAATTTAAAGACACTTAATGCCGTCGACGTGGGCCGGGATCGAACCCGCAACCTCGAGCATAGATAGCCAACGCTATACAAAGTACGTTACCGAGGCCGACTATATGTATTTATTTTATTTATTATTTTTATTTTATTGGGTTATTTTACGACGCTGTATCAACATCTAGGTTATTTAGCTTCTGAATGAAATGAAGGTGATAATGCCGGTGAAATGAGTCCGGGGTCCAGCACCGAACGTTACCCAGCATTTGCTCGTATTGGGTTGAGGGAAAACCCCGGAATAAACTTCAACCAAGTAACCAGGATTCGAACCCGGGCCACCTGTTTTCGCGGCCAGAAGCGCTGACCGTTACTCCACAGCAGGGGCGTATTTTGCAGACTACCGGGGCTACCGCCGGTAGCCCAAGGAAATTACAAAAGAAAAAGTTTATAATATAACATAATGTAATAATTTTGTATTACCGTATTAGTTTTACCACAGTAATTAAAATTAAAGTAATTGTTAGATTTATATGCGCTCTCTTCTCTCGAAAAGAAACAAGTTGCCAAGGTGGCATCACTGGAGAAACCGCTGCTCCAAGGGGTAGCCTGTGACCGTTCCGCTAAGTTGTCCTGTCGCACAACTGCCCATCCCCCGCTCCCCACTGTTTCCATCGTGCAGTGTAAGGCCGGGTGAGTTGCCGCTCTCGCGATCGGTTTCTTCGCAGGCGCGAAGCAACATTACGCTTAGTACGCTAGCAATTGAATGTGATTGTGTTCTTGCAGTGCAGTATTTTAAATTTGTGATTTGTTCAAGTGTCTAAGAGTTATATTAATTGTGAATTATTACGTTTTTAATTTCCCAATTAAGTGATATTGTGAAAAATATGGCAGAACAAGTTTCTGGAGAGGTTTGTGTTGAAAAATGACTGTGTAATAGAAGGTTTATTAAAAGTGTCTTTTAACCGTCGTACATACAACGAGAAAGTTGAAATTGTGAAAATGGAAAGACCAACTCCTGAGTTAATTTGTCCATGGACGTAAAAGAAAAACAGCGTGAGTACACACGCCATTTCACTTCAACGTCATATGGTAAGTGGAATTGGTTGTGTGGTAGTTCTAAACTGTCTAAACTATTTTGCTGGCCATGTTTGTTATTTAGCCGCGAAACTAATGTGTGGTCAAAAGAGGGGTTTTCTAATATGAACTCCCTTCGAACGGCAGTCCTAAAACACGACAAATCAAAAGCTCACATTTATAGTAGCATGAACTTTGCAAACTTTGGGAAGACAAGAATTGATTTACAGCTAGATAAGCAAAAAATTCTACACATCAACCAACACAATGCTCTTGTGAAAAAAAAAATCGGGAGATTTTACTGCATCTTATTAACGCAGTCTGCTTTCTAGGAAAACAAGAATTGGATTTTCGGGGTCATAATGAGAGTGTAGAATCAGACAATAGAGGAAATTATATTGAATATTTAAGTTCCTTAAGTGAATTTGACCATTTACTGGCCAATCATCTTGAGAGTTCAACAGTATTCCGTGGTACTTCTCCCGCAATTCAGAATGACTTAATATTTGCTATAAGTGGGGTTATGATAAAGAACATAAAATCTGAAATAGAAGAAGCACCTTTTGTGGCCATTGTTGATGAAACAAGTGACTGCTCTAATCAGAGTCAACTGTCCACTGTTTTAAGATACGTCGACAGTACTGCCAATGTTCAAGAACGGTTTATGGGATTCACAAATGTCAGTTCGGGCAAAACTGCTACTGCTTTGTTTCAGCATGTGGAAGGTGTTATAGCAGAATACAATGTCGGCAATAAGTTAATTGCACAGACATACGATGGTGCTTCAGTTATGGCGGGAAATATTAATGGCTTAAAAACAAAAGTTCAAGAAAAGTATCCTCAAGCACTATTTGTCCATTGTTACAGCCATGTTCTCAATTTAGTTTTGCAACAAACTACTTCAACCATTCCAGAATGCCGCATTTTTTTCAAAACACTGTCGGGTTTAGCTGCATTTTTCTCATCATCTCCTAACAGATCAGAAAACTCAAGGAATTTATGAACAAGAAACTCCCAAAAGTAGCATCAACTAGATTGAATTTTACATCTCGGCTTGTAAATACAGTAAAGGAATACAGAGAAAAACGGACTGCTTTCTTTAAAAATATCATTTGTAATGACTCTGAAGAAAACTGGGATGATGCTGTAAATGTGCAGGCTCAAGGATATTTGAATTTTTTCACACAGTTTCAGAATATATTTCTTCTTGAAGTCTATGCTAGAGTGTTCGCACATACAGATGTGCTCTACAATATTCTTCAGACAAAAAGTCTAGACATAGCATACTGCTTGCAAGAGGTATGAAAGTTAAAACATACTATATCCGAGTTCAGACGTAGTGGGTTTCCGTCCATATGGAGTAATATGGAAAATGAAAATTCTTCAGACAATACAATGGAATCACCATTGAAGCGAAGAAAAGGAGATGATGAATTGAAATACAGGCAGCTGTACTACAGCATACTAGATCGTATGCACATGGAAATTACTGACAGATTTTCTGATTATGGAAAGCTTCAGTTCACACATCCTCTAGATTCTCAAAAATTTTCTGCTTATAGAGAAAACTTCCCGAATGAGGCACTAAACAAATTATTTCAGTCCTATAACAGTCACTTTGATCAAATACGTTTGAAAAATGAAGTCTTTGATTTTTCGAACAAACCTATCCATAAAATATTATCTGCCATATATGAAAACCAGCTGAACCAAGTTATTCCTGAAGTCCTTAAATTGGCAACATTAATTGTGACAATACCAGCTACGTCAGCATCGGTAGAAAGAACATTTTCTGCGTTGAAGAGAATAAAATCCTACTGTAGATCAACTCATACACAAGAACGTTTATCCGGCTTGGCACTGATGTCCATTGAAAAGTCATTTCTACAGAAACTTCGCAAGCGGCCCAACTGTAATTTCAATGACGAAGTCATCAAAGTATTTTCGTCCCAATCAAGACGTCTGGAATTCACATATAAATAGGTAAGGAATTTTATTATAGGGATTTTAAAATATATTTTGTGTAATAATAGGGTCAGTGGTAGCCCAGACCCTTAAACCAGTATACGCCACTGCTCCACAGGTGTGGACGACTGTATGTATGTATGTATGTATGTATGTATGTATGTATGTATGTATGTATGTATGTATGTATGTATGTATGTATGTATGTATGTATGTACGTATGTATGTATGTATGCATGCATGTATGTACGTATGTATGTTCAGTTTGTTTGCCTCTTCGGTTTTTACTTAGTAAACGTTTCAAAATATTTACGAAATGTACTATTTTATTATTAACCTGTTGTTTTGCATCATTTCTGTAAATGTTACACTCTGTGTGATATTTTATAGGTATAAGTGATGTAAATACGTAAAGAGCAATTGTATCAATGTCAATTGATATGTATGTAACAATTTATATACTGTAGTTGTACATGGACATAATTATGTAACTACTGTGTGGATTTACGAATGCACCATAGGTATTTCTTGTCCGGAAACAGGAATATATTGCCTCGACGACGAGTTTGTTTTCCTTTCCACTGTACGTTCCTGTTTATATGAGTAGCTGCGTTTTGATGACGTCGCACCTGGCTGGACATATTCTGCATAGGATGATAGCTATCGGTAGGAAATTCCTAGCTCTGATCGTCTTCGTCGTCGTCATCATCATCATCATCGTCGTCGTCGTCATCATCATCATCATCGTCATCATCATCCATACAATTATAGCCCGGGTTAAGTTCACGGTGCGGCGTGCTGTATCTATAAGAGCGCGACTGTTCGGCTACCCAATCATTCGCAAGAATAGGAGTGATAAGCAAAAGAAGCCTCAGACTACAGTGTAAGCCTTGGGGGTCCTTCCTCCGTTAAAAAAAAAATGCCTGACCTACACCTAGATCGTATATATACCCAGATTGCTCGGCCTTATAGGCTTTGACGGTAACAACTTTTGTCAGGTTTACTATGCTGCCATCTAGTTGTTACATAAGGAGTCACGTCATAACTCCCATTTGAATTGTATTAGGGACTGTACTGCCATCTCGTGTTTGTTTACGGCGGACGGGTGGCGATCCTGGAGGCTGTTCTCTTCAAACTGCTACCGATTTTAACATAGGGATGACCAATCTGGTATATATGTGTTCTGGGCCTACACTTACCGTCTTACCTGACGTTTTATTTGCTCACGCAAGACGTATCAGTATGACGGTAAAACGGGCGTTTTGCCCGAATTGAATGAAGGCGGACGATCTACCAGAAAACTGATGGGCTGGAGCTTCGAACATAGGCAATTATCGAACATGGCATCTATGGAAGTCACTTGAAAAAAGAAAAGACGACTTCTAAATTAATATAAAGGAAGAAGAAGTGTTTGTTATTCCACGATATCTATGTAACTGGGCAAAAATCGTCAGTTAAAACACAATAGTGTGGAGATGGGTTTTTGTTCCGTTTTTCACTTCGTCTTAACTTACTCAAGTCAGAAGTTAAGTAATATAAAGTAAAGTGCTGGATCCGTATTCAGAGACTATACTTACATTTCCCTTGACAAAGTCAAATGCAAGTAAAAAGCAAGTGAACTTGATGTTCCACGTCATCATATAATGACGTAGTACTTCCAGCTCAAAGCTGCTCAAAACGAAAAGTGGGACTACATTTCGTTTCAAACCTATTATTTTTAAAAGCATACATTGAAAGGGACAGAACCGGAGATGAAGCTGTAGGCCTACAACAAAGAACTTGCTTAAATATGAAGACGTGGTGAAAAATAAACCGGACGTCGTTTAGATTTTGGCAAAGAAGGAGAAATAGGACAAAATTTAATGCACAATAAATATAAGTAATATTGGTAATATTAATTGCATGGGAATTGAATCAGAATTTTTAACTTATGAGTAAATTATATTAATATAAAGTTGAGAGTCATTTTTATTCTAAGAAAAAAATCATAGTCCATTGTAGATAATACTTGACAAACTCGTAGGCCCGCTTTCTTCAACCTTTGTTAAATTATAAACTTATATAGAACAAATGATTTTACTTAAAAACAGTAATTAATATTTAGTATTATGATAGATGGCATGTTTAAAATAATTCTGCCAAATGGTGATTAGTGAGATGTAAGTTTTTGTTTAATTGCCAAAAAGATAAGTTTTTGGATATTGTGAGTAGTCAGTTAATACATATTCTAAAAGGATGAAAGTTTTGACTACATTACACCTCAACCTTGATGATTAATCATGATAAAGGTAAATATCTAAAATGCAGAATACCACTAAGAATGACATTTTGGAAAGTTCTCGCGTTTAAAGTTGTTATCAAAAATAAGGGCCCTAATTATCACAACTGCATCGACTCTAGACAACAACACAGTTGGTAGACGTGCGGGTATATCTGCTAATGTCAGCAAATTCCGTGATCAAGGAATCGCGGATGACAGAATTATAGTGATCTAATCTGTAATGTGACGTGTTGACATGATTTACATCGTAGAAGATAAGTTGTGCAGTGATAGATAACAATATGTCGTATAACTAAACAGGCTTGTACATCAATGATCTCGAAACGATAGGTCAGTGGATGATTTGTACATTGCCACTCAACGTGAAGGCTGTGTTCTTGCATCGGCTCAGTGGTCTAGGGGTATGATTCCTGCTTTGGGTGCAGGAGGTCCCGGGTTCAAATCCCGGCTGAGCCCTGGGTTTTTTGTAACTGACAAAAGTGATGGTTAGCTTGCTGTTATGTGAGACAGAATGGAGTATGTCTGTTTTGCGGAATACACTGAGAAATGAAGTACATTCACACTTTCTCCGTCTTTTGTAGTCCCGTACATTTATCATTTCACTTTTTTTTTTCTGAAACTATCTGTAGGAAGAATAATAAATTTATGGTAATATTTGAGGTCGCAATTAATGTAAGGGAAATGTTAAATAATTTTTTTAATAATTTTAATTTTATTTTCGTTTATTAATTTTTTTTTACCGGTGTCGAGAATTGTAGCAATGTTGCGTATAATTTGCTCTGTGACAGATATTGAAGATGCATTTGTGAACATAGATTTAAAAATAAAAATAAAATAAAATATTATTATTATTATTATTATTATTATTATTATTATTATTATTATTATTATTATTATTATTATTAGGTAATTTGATAGAAGACGGGCAAAATCCAACATGGCTGACGAAAACTACCAAAAACGTTCTGCCAACTATGAAGTCCAAATGTCACCAAACATCGCAAAATCAAAGATGAAAAATCAAATACATATTCATATTTTTAAAGAAGAACAAGCCCTCCAGAAAAATGAAAATATATTTAATTTTCTTCCTTTGATTCTTTTGGCGTTTCGTGACGTTCGAACTTCATAGTTGGTAGTACTTTTCTGGCAGTTTTCGTCCGCACTTTACCCCCAAAAGTCACTAAAACACAAAACAAAACAAAATAATTTATCACCTTATCAAATAAAATTCAATTCTCATTGACGTCTTCATCGACAACCACTTCACTTCCAGTATGAATGGCACAGGCTTTAAGGCAATCTAACCTTAAACCATGTAAGTAACACAGAACTAAACAAACACTTTGTCGTACAGTCAACTTTGCATAAATAAACCACGTCTTTGCACTGAATGAAATTCTCTTCGAACACTTATTACACCTTAACATGTACAGAAAATTCAGTAAATCATTCCTTTAAACCACAGAAAAACAGTTTTCTCCTCAACATTCAACACAATCCTTATTCACCAGCGAAAGAACTAAACCAAAATCGTCACAAAATTTAATAAATGATTTCAGAACACGGATTCCTTCCTTTCCCTCTTACTTAAAAATTCCAACCTTGTGCACACAAAATAAATTATTGACACTGAAAAGTGCCTTTTCGTAAGCATGATGATGCGCATTCGACAAAAGCAGACAAATCTACAATGTAACATCACTCACGTCAAACAACCAAGAACTGACAACGTCATTATCCATTCAAAATTAATGAAAATTCTAGAATAAATTACAACTATAACCAATCAAATCGAAAGAAAATCACAAAAATCATAAAATGACAAACTTTCAATAGCTTTAGCCATCAGACACAACATAACACCACTCACGTCAAACAACCAAGAACAACTGATAACGTCATTATCCATTCAAAATTAATGAAAATTCTAGAACAAATGACAACTGTTGTTGTTGTTTTCTAATGCCAGGCGTTTGACAATAAAGTCATTTGACCTCTTGCACTCCAATATTTTTCAAAGATATTATCATGACCAGCCACTGAAGCACAGATTTTGAGGTGTTCCGAATCCATTTCTTGGTTTGAGTTGCACAATGGGCAGTTAGGGGACTGATATATTCCAATTCTATGCAGGTATTTGGCCAAACAATCATGGCCTGTTGCCAATCTAAATGCAGCTACAGACGATTTTCGTGGTAAACAAATGACAACTATAACCAATCAAATTAAAAGAAAATCACGGCGACACCTAGTATAAAAACATAGAACTAACATGTAAAAGTCACTAAAAGATCACTAACATTTAACTCTGAAATAAAAAAGTTGGCAATACTTACTATATTCAACCAATTGCCCGTCTTCTATCAAATTACCTATTATTATTATTATTATTATTATTATTATTATTATTATTATTATTATTGTTGTTGTTGTTGTTGTTGTCAGTGACGGATTCTACAATGCCATTCAACGTGAAGGCTAAATTCTTCACCGGCTCAGTGGTCTAGGGGTATGATTCCTGCTTTGGGTGCAGGAGGTCCCGGGTTCAAATCCCGGCTGAGCCCTGGGTTTTTGTAGCTGACAAAAGCGATGGTTAGCTTGCTGTTATGTGAGGCAAAATGAATTATGAGTCTATTTTCCGGAATACACTAAGAAATGAATGTACTTTCACACTTTTTTCATCTTTTGTAGTGGCGTACATTTATCTTTTCACTTTTCTCCAAAATTATCTGTAGGAAGAATAATAAGTTTATGCTAATATTTGAGGTCACAATTAATTTATGCAAGAGAAATGTCAAATATGTTTCTTTGATATTTTTAGTTTTTATTTTATTTTTTACCGGTGTGTAACTTGGACTCTCACTCTGAGACAGGAACATAGGTTAAGGGTGTTTGAGAATAAGGTGCTTAGGAAAATATTTGGGGCTAAGGGATGAAGTTACAGGAGAATGGAGAAAGTTACACAACGCAGAACTTTACGAGTTGTATTCTTCACCTGACATAATTAGGAACATTAAATTCAGACGTTTGAGATGGGCAGGGCATGTAGCACATATGGCCGAATCCAGAAATGCATATAGGTCTAGAATGTTAGTTGGGAGACCGGAGGGAAAAAGACCTTTGGGAAGGCCGAGACGTAGATGGGAGGATAATATTAAAATGGATTTGAGAGAGGTGGGATATGATGATAGGGACTGGGTTAATCCTGTACAGGATAGGGACCGATGGCGGGCTTACGTGAGGGCGGCAATGAATCTGCGGGTTCCTTAAAAGCCATTTTGTATTGTATTGTAGAGAATTGCAGCGATTTTGTGGGCAATTTGCTCTATGACAGATAATGAAGATGCATTTGTGAACATAGATTTATTATTATTGTTATTGCTATTATGATTATGATGATTATTATTATATTATTATTATTATTATTATTATTATTATTATTATTATTCTGCACTTAACGAAAGGATAGGGCAGTGACAGATTTCATAATGCCATTCAACATGAAGGCTAACTTTTTCACCGGCTCAGTGGTCTAGGGGTATGATTCCTGCTTTGGGTGCAGGAGGTCCCGGGTTCAAATCCCGGCTGAGCCCTGGTTTTTTTTGTAATTGACAAAAGGGATAGTTCGCTTGCTATTTTGTGAGACAAAACGAATTATGATTCTGTTTTCCAGAATACACTGAGAAATGAATATACGTTCACACTTTCTTCATCATTTGTAGTCGCGTACATTTATCGTTTCACTTTTTTTTTCTGAAATTATCTGTAGGAAGAATTAATACATTTATGGTAATATTTGAGGTCACAATTAATGTAAGAGAAATGTTAAATAAATGTTTCTTTGATATTTTTATTCTTATTTTCTTTTATCTATTTTTTTATTTTTACCGTTGTCGAGAATTGCAGCAATTTCGCGTATAATTTGCTCTGTGAACATGATTTATTATTATTATTATTATTATTATTATTATTATTATTATTATTATTATTAATATTATTATTCTGTACTTAACACTTTGGCGTATTGTTTTGTACACTCGTTTTATTAAACATATTATTTTGATACATCATCGTTGTCATAGGAACCCCTTTCTTCATAGACCATGATATCAAACTACCCACCATTATAAATTTGAAGTTATTTCTTTGTTTTATAATGCGATTGAACAAAAAAAAAAACGCATGAAATACGTTTATGATGTTATATTGATATTGCATTCGTCAAAATTAGGAAACTCTATTTTTCTCGTACTCTAAACATTGGCTCATGCCGTAAAGTTTAACATTATAAATTTGTTTCATACAATAATATACAGTCTGATCCGTTTGATAAGACATAAAATAAAATTATTATAAAATTTATAATGGAGGTGCTGTAGAATTCATTTCAGCACGGAAGTTTTGTATCATCATTGTTAACCCATAAGAAACAATCTCAGCAACGACCGAATAAACAAAATGCTTCTTGAATAGATGGGTATTTTCTGACGAAACAACCTTCCACGTCAGTGGGCGAGTGAATACCCATAATGCAATCATATGGGGACGTGAAAATACGATCTAAAAGGTAATATTGATCAAACATTTTTTGAGGGATTTATTACCGTATAAATTGAGTTGACATGTTAGAGATTTTATTTAAGTTGTAGATATGTTTACTAAAAATAACTCAAAACGAGGCGAGATGGTGCAAGTCTCGTGTGGAGCGAGATGAGACGTGAAAACGCGAGAGAGGGTGGAGTCTGGAGGGAAAGTAGCTGGATGCAAGGTAGTGTGGTGGGGCATAGGGGAAAGGTGGTATCCGTGTTTTGAAAAATTTTCACATTAACATTCAATTAATATTTGAGTAATTTATCACGTAAATGTTGTCCGGGTGAACAAAATACCCCACAAATATTATTATTTTTTTTAACAATTATGCCACATTTACAATCTGTCTACAATAGACAATAAGTAAATATTATAAAAGAATATGACATGAGTGGAGATGTTATCCCATGACAACACTCCAAAAGAAAAATAATAATGTTTTAAATAGCTGCAGTAAATATGAATGGAAGGTCAAGAGCATTGGTCCTTTTAAGTCTTCTTATTGTTTGACTATTATCCAGCAAATTTAATGCATGATGATTCGGATGTTGATTTAATCGGCGCAGGTATTTTTTACTGAACTTAGAGATTTATTCTTTTACGGTTGAAATGTTTAGATCATGATGAATGACATCATTACGGACATACCATGGTGCAGTGACAATGGAACGTAAAGTTTTGGACTGAATCCACAGTCTACTATATACAGTCGCGAAGCTTGAGGTGATTTTTTGCAAATCTCGCGATAAAGCGCTCCAAGCGGTTAGCAACTAGAAACAATAGACTGTCCACGGTCGACTTTGGATTTAGAGTGGACTGAGTCGTATTTCCATCGAGTGCTAGGTCATTGCGCATTTCGCATTGATGCTCGTGAAGAAAAATCCTAACATCTATTTCTTATTTTACTTCTAGATGCAAAAAGTGGTTAATAAACAGCAGGAGGGAAGATCTAATGACAAAGAATGAAGCATATCTTTATAATAATATAAAGTTTTGCTCTCTTCATTTCGAAAACACACAATTTATGAATGAAAACAAAAATAAATTAATCTGGAATGCAGTTCCAACTTTATTTGATGTTTCAAATAAACCTGTTCTGTTATTACCTGCAGCTGAGAAACAAAAGCTTTGCACTAATTCTACGTCTGTATCAGCTGATTCCTTGAATAATTGTACATTTTCAGACAACTTAGGCCTACTTTTTTTCAAAGGATATGTTTTTAATTATAGCTGTTAATTTTGTTATTGTTATTTGTTACTTTACTAGAGACGTAGAAAAAGTAAGTCTGTTACAATAAATTTTATTGATCACGTTTTATTTCCAATTCTGGTGTGATTATTATTGCTTAACCTCATCCCACTTTGTTAACTACGTAAGCTTACACTACAAGTACCGGTACACGTAAGTTACTCCCATTAATTCATATTTCAATTATTATTGTTATTATATTATTGTTGTAAAGGGAAATGCAAATTAATATTTATTGGTTTCATAGTTCATTATCGCTATAATCTTGAATGAGTGAAGCGATTATAGTAAATTTCAGTTCGTTTTGCACAAACAAAAATAATATTAACCTATTTCTTGCAGGTATCTTCGATTTTATGGTGGAATTTAATATACTTCTTTAAAATAATAAATGAACTTTATCCATTTAATATTTCAATAATGGAAGGACGGTGTTAATTTTTCCAAAAGAACACGACAACGAAAGTGTAACATATTTTTGTCATCTGCTAGAGGCGATAGTAGCGATCCTAGTGGTGGGCAACTACCCATGTTTGCATTTTTACTACATATTGAGCTTCGCGACTGTATATAGTAGACTGTGCTGATACCTCTGCAGTATTTCAATGTTTGAGTTGCTAGCAGTTCCCCACAGTTGGATGCCGTATGTCCAGATTGGTTTTAGTACTACTTTATAAACAAGAAGTTTATTTTCTAATGACAGTTTTGATTTAGGTACCAATAACCAATAGATTTTTGAAGTTTTAAAATGTAATTCTTTACGTTTAGTTTCAATATGTTTACGCTATGTTAAGCGGCGATCTAAATGCATACCTAAATATTTAACATCGTCTGCTTCAGGAAGTTCTATGTTGTACAGTGTTACAGGAGGACAGTTATCAGTTCTGGTTCCGAAAGTAACATGAACTGATTTGTTTTCACTCGCTTGTATTCTCCATTTAATTAGCCAGTCTTCTGTTTCTTTCAATTCATTCTGCAGGATGGATCTTCATGTGAAGCAAGAATAGCAGTGTCATCAGCGAAAGTAGCCAGTAATAACTCATTAGAAATATTTTTATAATTTAAAAAACACGCTATTAGGTTATAAGAAACAATTAAGTTGCTTAGTAACGTACGAATAGTGCATATTAATCTATAGTAATGTCACAAGAGGTCTGAGGTTTGCTGTTAAATCTACTCGTTTCGCTCGTGGATTTATTTCGGAAATTTCAGACCTCGAGTGGCATTTATTAGGACTATTTTGTGAATAAAATAAAAATGTAAATGATATGTCCCTAAAATTCGCTCACAAAATGTTAATAAAAGTACATTTATGAATACTTAACCTATTCAGACATTGTGAAGTTGAAATAGATGAATAACGATTACGGCAATAAAGAAATTGAATGTTATTCCGTAATGTCAATTGAGAAAAGCGGAATAGAGGTTTAAAAATGTTATTTTCATGTAGGCCTACTGCTCTTTTTCTTCTTCTTCTTCTTATTATTATTTATTATTATTATTATTATTATTATTATTATTATTATTATTATTATTATTATTATATATGTCTTGTGATCAGAATATTGTACGAAATGGAAATATAAAAATTGGAGGTTTATCCTTCGAAGAGGTGAAAAAATTCAAATATCTTGGAGCAACAGTAACAAATATAAATGCCACTCGGGAGGAAATTAAACGCAGAATAAATATGGGAAATGCTTGTGATTATTCGGTTGAGAAGCTTTTGTCATCTAGTCTGCTGTCAAAAAATCTGATTTATAAAACAGTTATATTACCTGTTGTTCTGTATGGTTGTGAAACTTGGACTCTTACTTTGAGAGAGGAACAGAGATTAAGGGTTTTTGAGAATAAGATTCTTAGGAAAATATTTGGGGCTAAGCGGGATGAAGTTACAGGAAAATGGAGAAAGTTACACAACGCAGAACTGCATGCATTGTATTCGTCATCTGACATTTAGGGACATTAAATCCAGACGTTTGAGATGGGCAGGGCATGTAGCGCGTATGGGCGAATCCATAAATGCATATAGAGTGTTAGTTGGGAGGCCAGAGGGAAAAAGACCTTTGGGGAGGCCGAGACATAGATGGGAGGATAATATTAAAATGTATTTGAGGGAGATGGGATATGATGATAGAGAGTGGATTAATCTTGCACAGGACCAAATGCGGGCTTACATGAGGACGGCAATGAACCTTCGGGTTCCTTAGAAATCATTTTTAAGTAAGTAAGTATTATAACAGAAATACGTTTTCATTATCTGCTGAAATCATAATTTAATTTAAACATTTTATAGTATAATTACAAGTAACGTGATTAATACATTAATTGAATGAACAATTGTTATGAAGAAGTGTCATTTTCTTTAGATACAATGGACATGGATTAGAAAATGTGGAAGTAGGATTTCGCACTTTATTTAGTACAATGGATTCATGCTCATCGATTTATGTGGAAACAGTTGGCGTCACTGACTAAACAAAAGAACAGCCATGCGATAAATTGATAGTGATAAATCGAGCTGCAAAAATGATCGCAATGTATGAGTGTGATTGGTTGGAATTCAAAATTTCATTACACTTCATTGGCCGAAAATAGAATGACGTCATATAAACTAAATAGTCACGCTATTTTTATTTTCAGAGAACCTATAGATTTTCCAGAAAAAAACGTTGAAATATAGTAAAATTAGCGTAAGGTGTAGGCCTACATTCTCCCTTAGTCAATGTGGTTTATTTCATATCATTGTAACCTGTTCGAGCTGCCGTAGCATAGGCCTAAATTGAAGACAAAATATCGTATGAAATTTATTTTCGGAACGCAGACTTCGATTCTGTACTGTTCCGGAAAATTCCGGACGTATAGCAATCCTGTCCTATAAAGAATTGCCCCGCCTCGTATTCTTCGGTAGTAACAGAAGTATTCCGACTACATACCGTACGTACTTGAGACAAAAACAAATAATATATAAAAATGCCATTAGCAAACGCATGTGTTCCCCTACACACTGCAAGTACAGTTCTCTTTACCCGTTTACTCCCTTGTCACCCCAAAATTCTCATTTTATCCTCGAAATTTTTGTTATAGATTACGACATTTCTCCGTGAAAGCTGATCAAAGCCTTAATGTCAGCATTGAGATCGCCATATTTCAGCTACCTTAGCAACTGGCTCAGTGGTCTAGGGGTATGATTCCTGCTTCGGGTGCAGGAGGTCCCGGGTTCAAATCCCGGCTGAGCCCTTGTATGTTTTTAATGTGTGTCTTTGGTTAAAAGTTCTATTGTCAAAATCAAAATTGTAATATTGGATCATAAGAAGTCGTGAGTTTAATGAATTATACTTGACTTTGGAACAGTTAAACCGAAGACTACATGTTTGTTATCAGATCAATCAAGGTTATTGTCACGTACGCGAAGTAGAGTAGTTCAGATTTTTCCGTTGTCTCCTGTGACTTTTACAGCGAAAGTGTTATTTTATTACTTGTAAAAGGTTTGGGTTACAGGAGAATGGAGTAAGTTACACAACGCAGAACTACACGCAGTGTATTCTTCACCTAACATTCGGAAAAATACTTCCTTAGTCTATTCTTAAATACGTTTGATGTTTGATAGTCTCTGAGATTACTCGGTAGGGAATTCCAAAGTCAAGGAACTGACACAGTGAAAGAAGGTGAATATGAGGATGTTCGTAGAGAGAAAATGGATAATATTGAGGAGTGTTGTGATCGTGTGTCTAGAGCAGCGGTGATCAAAGCGGGTGTCATGATTACATCGTGTAATCACAGACATACAAACGGGTACGAGGAGTTTCCTCTACATTGCTGTGTGTTTCATTCACGTACTGAAGGCAAGCAATGGCGGTATCATGTCGCTCTACAAACTCTGTCTCTACAAGCAGTAAGAGGTGGTTTCGTAAAGAATGAGAAGGAGAACATTTTTGTTGTTCTGTCGGACAAAAATAATATGTTTACTTGCTCAACGTTCAATTGGGAGTATATACAGGGACATCATTTTATTTTTACTTCAATTTTTATTGTACCTGAGTTTTTGAATGTACTTCACTCCCACCCCCCCCCCCTACTAGTAAACTTCCAACCGTTCTCCAAACATAACGAGGCCGCGTATGCAGTACTGAGTTACTGAGTATAGTACGTTCCAGAAATATGTTCGCGTTTTCCAGTGACGAAACAGCTTTCAATATTGAATCATATTTTCGCACAGGTACTGTCGTCCTTTTGCCTACGTCGCATCCAGGTTTCCCCCACCAGCTTCTGTTCGCCCCTCTGTAAAGTCTAGTAGCTGGGCTGTCTTAGCTCTTTTCTGAAAACATTAATTTCTGTTAGGAATTGGACGTCTACGTAATATTATATCAACTGTTTAAAATAACTTAAATAAAAGAGCCTCAATAAATAATTGTCACGTGATTTCCCCCCTCTCTACGACCGTGCGACAAAACCACTTGAACGGACAGTAGATAGCATTTCCGAGTAATTTTATCTTTTTGGATCGGGCAGAAGTGAAGATTAAATTTACAGTACGTAAGGTACTCTTTTATAGAGTAGGTATAGAATTATTTCAACTTGAGTTACTAGTACGAAGGACGAAACTGGTAATTGGAATTAGGTACAATAGTCTACAGTGCGATAATATGCACAAAAGAACTGAAGCCCGTATCGAAATGAACAGCCACCATTTTCAAAAACGTGTTTAAATATCCATATTATGATTATTTTTCAATTTAACTTCATTCTCTATATTGTACGCTAATGTGCTGTAACAGTACAATATACACTACATAATTAATACGTCCGAATGGATAGCTCAGTTCTGAGTAAAAGCACTTATTGTTAATACTGTACTGTATTTTGATTAAACAAAAACCTAATGAAAATTATCAAACTCAAAATTGCGATTTTCCTAGTTTACGTAAATGGATTAACTACTTTTCTTCCCTCCTACACCTAGTAAAGTGATTTGTATTTTACGCCAGTATCATCGAACTCCAGTCTTGGAAGGGGGAGCAAGCGGTGTTTCCGGTTGTAGACCTTTAATCCAAAGGTATAGCCAGGTTAATATTAAAAACATTAGTAAAAATAAAATGATGTCCCTGTAGAAACATTAATTGCCACGCTGAATAATGTATTATTATTATTATTATTATTATTATTATTATTATTATTATTACTACTAAGTATGTGTTTCTATAATTCTTCTGTACGTGCACCATTTAATAATAATATTGTAGGTAAAAAGATTCAATATTATGTGCCAACGAACTGTTAAACTCCAGGAATTGACATGTCTTAAGACTTAAATCATAGCCAGGAAGAGAAAGATGAGATAAATAAATGTAAGGAAGTCAGCTACCTAATGGGGTTTGAAATATCTCGTGCTCTAAATCCTTTTAATAGAACAGAATTTCTCGAAAGAGTAATGATTGAAATAACTTAAATAACTTGTCCATAAGAAGCTTTTAATTTTGAAAAACTACGAATTTCTCGACCAAGTATCGAGAGAAGAATTTAGAAAATTCCTGATTATATTCAAGAGGAAGGTTAAAAATAATAGCAAGAAAAATCGTATATTATTCACTGGCTCTTTATGACAGCAGTGACATTACTGATACAGCAAAGCTTGAGATTTTTATCCG
The DNA here is from genome assembly GCA_025594305.2 of Periplaneta americana. NCBI lineage: Eukaryota > Metazoa > Arthropoda > Insecta > Blattodea > Blattidae > Periplaneta > Periplaneta americana. The sequence goes on along the minus strand of JAJSOF020000011.1, from coordinate 23,561,541 downwards.
CGGGATTGATGAAGATGTTAGTACAGGAACCACCACTGGTTGTAGTTCTCATGCCAAGTACAGGGACATCATTTTATTTTTACTTCTATTTTTATTGTACCTGCGTTTCTGAATGTACTTGACTTCCACCCCTTTCACTAATGTCCTTGCTAACGTCAGCCCGGCCGCTGTTGCTAACAGTGAAGAAAATAGTACAGAATACAGTGTGTTTCAGAAATATGTTGCATTTTCTATAGAAGAAAGAGCTTATATTATTGAAGTTTATTTTCACACAGGTATGGTGTGTAGCATAACTGAATTTATCTGTGTGGACTGAGCACAAGTGAAGATTAGAGTTACCGAAAGTACGGTACCCTATAATATGGTACGGTACTTAACAGCATTATTTAAACAAGAGTTTTGTTTTACTGTTAGTAGGTATGAAGGACGATGATGGAAACTGGAATTACAATATAACCGAATGTGAACAACAGTTTTTTTAACGCTTTCCTGATTATATTACGAAATATTTTCGTAGAAATGTCATTAATCTGGTAGATAAATTTAGAGCAACAGAAAGCAAGAAAAGTGTAAGAAGGCCAACAAAGGGGACAGAAGATGCTGTAGAAGATGCTAGAGAAAGGCTGCAGTGAAGTTGTAATAAGTCGGTCAAGAAGTTAGCTGTAGAAATTGAGGTTTCTTACGGAAGTGCTCACAAAATTCCCAGGAATAAATTATGTTAGTAATATGCTGAATAAAGTAGACATTACATAATGAATATAACCTCCTGAAGGGTTGGGTTTGTGAAAAAAAAATTGTTACTACTCTACTGTCTTTTGATAAAATACCGTAAAAGTAATGATCAAATTGAAAATCGTAATACTGTATTTCCCTGTAACATAAATGGCTACACTACTTTTCTCTCCTCCTATAGCTAGTAAAATGATTTGTTTACATATTGCACTAGCAACACCAAACAGGGGAGTAACAGTGTTTCCGAGTATAGCCAGTTAATGTTAAAAATGTTGGTAAAAATAAAGTGATGTCCCTGTACCTTTCCTCCGTCTCCTTACTTCATAGGACGTCTGTCGCATGTAATCACTGCAGCTCGAGTTTTGGTCACCACTGGTCTAGAGTCTAGAACTAGGTTATGATGGGTGGATAAATTTTGAAAACGGGGTGTGAGATAGACTGGAATGGAGAAATGCAATAATGAAAGAGGAGGGAAAGACAGTGGATTTTCCTGCGATCTTCTAGTCGGAGCTAGGACAACATTTGATAGTGTTACGTGATCAGCCCGGCGAATATTGCAGATGAAACGAATGCACATAACTTACTTATTATGATCATGTTGCAGTCTCTGCTCCAAAGTAACGCGTAGGTCAGTGAACAGAGTCATAATACAGTAAAAGGATCAATTTGGTTTCAGTCTTATTTTCTAACATTTTGTCGATATTAACGGTTTATATCGACATAATGTGCTTTTAGTATCATCACTATATGATGTACTGGAGAAATATTAGACCTATGTTGACCACTTAAGATTTTTATGCCTCTGTACTTAAATTGATAGGTGCCAATACCGTATTAATGAAAAAGCTTGTTAGATTTATATTTCCACTGTTGTTACATTGTAGAATATAAAATAATAGAATTAACGAGTTGCTGAAAGTGTTGTTAAGATGTTATATAATATTAGTAGTGGTCTGCTAGGAATTTTTTCATTGGTCCGAAAGAGTGAAACTCACACGGTGCGAGGTCTGGACTGTAGGATGGGCGACTGCCGCCTCAATGCCTCTGACATTGGGTGGAGTTGCAGCGTTCACTGGTCGGCCGGAACGTGCTTCGTCGGTAGATTTATTCGCCTCTCTTCGAAGAACCTGCACCGCCTGGAGATGTTTCTACGGTCTAGACAATCAGCACCATATATCTCTAACATTTCCCTGTGAATTTCACTCGGACTTTTTTGTTTTGCTCAGAAAAAATGTACTACACCTCGCTGCTCTTCACAAGCAGACGATGCTATACTAAAAGCCAGGTTATGAACCGACTAAACCGGAAGCAACGTTCTGTTGGTCTCTTTCTGAGCTCTGTTGCCACATAGTGGGGCGAGATTCAAAGCATGTTCAGCGTTTGTCACCGATATGTTTAAAATAACTACTGTATATAGTTCTCGATAACACTATCCACAATATTAGTAATTAAAATTACTGTTTTAAGAAAGCACGAGCTAATGACGCTGGTACGAAATGCGACCCGTAATGCACGTGGTACTGAAAATGAACTGGCTACACTGTCTCCGTGATTCCGCTGCCAGATTTTCGTTAGCAGACGACATTTTCACGCGAGGTCCAATGAAAAGCTCCGTTCTCGTTCTCCCCTCCATCCCCCACACTCAACGTGTCATCGCTGCACAGGCTACCCCTCTAACCCGCACTTTCCTCTCGCCCATCCAACTACTTCCTGTTTCGTCGGTTCATAACCTGGCTTTTAGTATAGCACACGTTCCATCTTTATTCAGTAGTTACCGCTCGTTCCGCCAGGGTGACACCTAATCGAGCCATTGCTGTCTGTAGCGCAAGATTCAAACTAACTATCTGCCAACTTTGAACGTCCTAACCAAAATATTATACCGTAAAGAAATTGTTGTGCGTTACTTTCCGATCCTCCCTAGTACTTTTGTAGAGTCACCAGCGTAGCTCAGTCGGTAGAGTCGCTTGCCTGCTGATTTGGAGCTGTGCTCGGACTTGGGTTAGATTCCCGCTTGTTTTTTTTTCCGAGGTTTTCCCAATCATGAGGCAAATTTCAGGTAATTTATGGCGAGTCCTCGGCCTCACATCACTCGACAAAAAAATTGTAAAACTTTTGACTTATTCCAAATAAGTTAAAGCTTCAATGCCAATGTAAAGATCTGTGGTATACTTACTTACTTTGGCTTTTAAGAAACCCAGAGGTTCATTGCCGCTTCACATAAGCCCGCCATCGGTCCCTATTTTAAGCAAGATTAATCCAGTCCCTACCATCATATGTATGTATGTATGTATGTATGTATGTATGTATGTATGTATGTATGTATGTATTTATTAGCACTACAATTGGGTATATACCCGGTGGCAGTGGTATATAATATACAATAATACTATTACAATAATACAATAATTACAGCAATAAAAAATAAAATAAACGTAAATTTACTTCTAACTATAAATAAATAGATGCAATAAACCTAGGACTATAAATAAAACTATGCTATAATAACGCCTACAATAAGGAAAAGTAAACCTAACCTATTTCACCCAACTATTACCAATTTAAGTAATTACATATCACCTTAATTAAATACATATCACCTTCATTTATTTACATATCATCTTAATTAATTACATATCTCCTTCATTTATTTACATATCAACTTATTTGCATATCATCTTAATTAATTACATATCTCCTTCATTTATTTACATATCAACTTATTTACATATCATGTTAATTAATTACATATCACCTTCATTTATTTACATATAATCTTAATTAATCACATATCTCCTTCATTTATTTACATATCATCTTAATTAATTACATATCACCTTCATTTATTTACATATCATCTTAATTAATTACATATCATCATAATTAATTACATGACACAACTTAGTTAATTGCACCTTCCTCAAATCCATTTTAATATTATCCTCTCACCTACGTCTCGGCCTCCCCAAAGGTCTTATTCCCTCCGGATCTGTGGTATACAATAAATTAAATGAGATATAAACGAGTCTAACAAAGGCAGTGAGCGAATGTTTTTAATTTCAGCAGTGAAAAGGATTTATTTTCATACAAAGTCTCAACCATCCCTTCTTCCCGCAAGTCCGATTACAGGTATTGAAATCTTCATCATCGTCAGGCTCGGAGATATTCTGTGCCCACTAGCACAATTTTGAGCGGATATTATAACTATTGAAATGACGATGATAGATATTGGAATAGTGAATAACGGTGGAATGGAGGAAAACGAGACAGTCTCGAGTCAAACCACCAGAGATACCACTCCACCATCAGTGGGATTCCAACCTGGGTCCTCAGCGCTCTGCCAAGTGAACTACCAAGCGAACTGAAATGCCTTGGTTTTGAGATTATAAGAAATGCCTTGCGTGGAATGTAGGGAATGAAATCTCCTATTTGGTTGCACAGAAATTATGTATGTTTAAGGGGAAACTACTGTGAAATAATGGTGAAAAATCAGGAAAATCCACATCATCATCATCATCGTCCTTGCAGTATTGGGCCTAGTGACCTGTTACGGTCTCCGTCCATTTTTTCAGGGGGCGTCCCAAAGATCGTCTTCCATGTGGTATATAGCGGAGAATTTGTCTTGGGAGTCTGGAATGGTCCATTCTATTGACATGGTTAAGCCATTTTTGTCTATAGTGGTTGAGATGTTCATAAATAGGTGTAATTTTCAATTCTTTTGTAATTAGTTCATTCCTTTTGTGGTCAAGCAAGCTGTAGCAGGCAGTCCTCCTTAGAAATCTCATTTCTGCAATTGTTAGGCGTTGAACATCTGAGTTTCGGACAGTCCAGGCCTCACTACCATACATGAGGACAGGTCTTGCTAGAACTTCAAATGCTTTTAACCTGGTATGTTTTTGGGTTTTCGTGGTTGTGAAAACCTGGCTGATGGTTCTTAAGGCTCCATTAAAATGTTGAATATTTTCAGATATATCAGTAACAGGTAAATATGTCAAATTATAACCTAAATATTTAAATGAGTTTACCTGTTCTAACGTATGGGTTCCAAAGAAAATTTTACTCCTAACTGGCTGTTTACCTTGGAACGCCATAATTTTTGTTTTGTTTGGGGAAATTTTCATATTGAAATTTTGTGCTATCTACTTTTTGTTTTTATGTTCGTAATTATATTTGAACCTTCTAGTTTCATAATAGAGTTTCATTTCCTATTTGAGAGCCCTTCAAACTGTGTCACGTGACTTTTATACATTGTAATAGAGAAGAAAGAAATTGTCAAAAATTACAAAATGTTCCTTGTGGCTATACAAACGAACTCCGTCCTAACCTTCACCGTTCTAAGGTACCATTCCATGTAATGAAATGAGGCCAAATATACATTGCGTGAGTTGAGAAAATTGTTTTTATTAATGCTGTTTTCTCGACTTTCAATTTTAAGCAGTTCCTTGAATAAAAAAGCTCCTCGCACAACATTTATTGTCAGATTGGCCTGAAACTTCTCACAGAAGTCAATTAAATATTGATAAATAAAATTTAATTAACATTTGTATGAAATATTAATATTAAGTTCATTCGTGGCGTATTCATATTGCACTTAGAATAAAATATGCTGTAATAGTAAATTCATGAAATAAAAAAAAAATATCGTGACTGTCTATTTAGACTGAGCTCAAAAGCTAACTAATTTTTATCTCTATGACTATTTTCGGGAGGAAATTAAACGCAGAATAAATATGGGAAATGCCTGTTATTATTCAGTTGAGAAGCTTTTTGTCATCCAGTCTGATGTAAAAAAATCTGAAAGTTAGAATTTATAAAACAGTTATATTACCGGTTGTTCTGTATGGCTGTGAAACTTGGACTCTCACTTTGAGGGAGAAACAGAGATTAAGGGTGTTTGAGAATAAGATTCTTAGGAAAATATTTGGGGCTAAGAGGGATGAAGTTACAGGAGAATGGAGAAAGATACACAACGCAGAACTGCACGCTTTGTATTCTTCACCTGACATAATTAGGAACATTAAATCCAGACGTTTGAGATTGGTTTGAGATTGGCAGGGCATGTAGCACGTATAAGCGAATCGAGAAAAGCATATAGAGTGCTGGTTGGGAGGCCGGAGGGAAAAAGACCTTTAGGGAGGCCGAGACGTAGATGGGAGAATAATATTAAAATGGATTTGAGGGAGGTGGGATATGATGATAGAGACTGGATTGATCTTGCTCAGGATAGGGACCAATGGCGGGCTTATGTGAGGGCGGCAATGAACCTCCGCGTTCCTTAAAAGCCAGTAAGTAAGTAAGTATGACTATTTTCAAGCCTTTGAGCCAATATTATTATTTATTTATTTATTTACTAGCCGAACCCGTGCGCTCCTCTGCACCCGTTAGAAATAAATATAAAGTAATTACATAATTAAAATAGGACATTTGATCCAGGGAACATTCGTGTTTGATAGAAGGATAAATCGTTTAATATGTTACTTAATTTAAATTGTATTTAAAATATTAAAATGCGATCATTTTGATCCAGAGACCACTCATTTGGTGCAATGACAATTCCTTTAACATGTTTCTTAATTGTTATTACCAATTATTTTTGGAAAAGCGAAAATTAACAGAAAAATTTTGACTACAGATTTATTATTATGTTTATATTATATTATATTATATGATATTATATTATATTGTATTATATTATATTATATTATATTATATTATATTATATTATATTATATTATGTAAAAAGTGTGTTGATAACGGATGTACTCGAATTAGAAAGTTTTTAATATGTTGTGGGAGCTCTTGAATCTCAGGAGGAACAGCTTTTACAACAGCGCAACATAATCTGCTTGGCTCATTACCCAATTTTCTTGCATTGCATTTATTGCATATATATATTTTAATGTATTTTAACACGATTCAATTGAGCATAATTAAAATTTGAATTATACAATAATGGATTGCTAAGCTAACGTACTATTACTGCATACTAAATCAATACACTCTCGTTGTTCGTTAATTCTCTGAGATAAAAATGAATATGTTCATAAACATTAATTTAAGAAATACAGGAAATGAATATACAGAATAACCTATCAAGTTTTCTGTGCATAAGAAGCTATTTTAATCTTACCTGTCCTCAATTCACTCACAAGTCACTGTAATAACATTATAGCATTATGTCCATCCAGAGAAACTACACTTTCCAATGATGAAATAATAATTAATTATACAAATCGGTTAATTTAGCTTCCGATATTACTTCATACAAACACAGAAACATTGTCTGTAGGCTATGTTTCATAGCTTTCGATTGTTGTGTCCAAGGCCCCTTATAGACGAAGTCATTTGTTTTTTATTTCAATACACCGCCTTAGATGGCAGTTGTTTTAATTTTAGAACTCATTTATCTCATTAAATATCAGTCCTATCAAAATGTTTCAGAGAATAAAACTTATCGGAAATCATTTTTAAAGAAACTTTTGTTATGTAACATGTTTCACAAAAATCAATAATAAGCGAGATATTTCGATTCATTTAATTCAGGCCCCCTTATAACCCCCCTTTTAAATAATGTATTTTGAATGCCATATAGCCTAAAATCTAAGTTACAACGAACTTAATATATATTCCAATTTTCATCGAAATCCGTTCAGCCATTATCGTGTGAAAAGGTAACAAACATACAGATAGACAGACAGACAGACAGACATACAAACAAAAATTTCATAAAAGCGATTTTCGGTTTCAGAATGGTTAATTATACATGTTAACACCAATTATTTTTGGAAAATCGAAAATTACCAGAAAAATTTCGGCTACAGATTTATTATTAGTACAGATTTAATACTTTACACTTGAGCTACATTAGGCATTGCAGCCCGAAAGAGCAGAAGCTCGTGCTCGGGCGCAGTTCAGATCAGTTATACAAAATAATAATTAATATATAATAATATAATAAATAAATATATAATAATAATAATAATAATAATAATAATAATAATAATAATAATAATAATAATATGAACTAAACATTTTTTAAGCTTTATTGCAAGAAACACTTTCAGTAACGTAAATATAAAATATACTTAAAAAAATATAATTTCAAAAATATTATCCCTAATGGCACCAAATTTTGTACAGATGATAGTATTTTAGGCGTGTTTCTGTATTTTAAAATTCATAAATTTTGGATGAAAATTGTAGAAGTTTTAAAAATCACATAAGCGTCCTCTTAATTAAAATCGAAGAAAATAAACCATAAAGGCGCTAAAGGAGCGGAATTATTGCGGTACGCACAAAACTCACAATGAAAAAGTGACAATCATTTCCTTGCAAAAGACCCGATATTCAATTTCGTATGAGAATTTGAGTTACATAAAAGATACCGCCTTCATCTGCGGATATTTTATTCTGCTTCGCTGTATCGACATAACTCAGTCACATATTTATTATAAAATAATGTAGGCCTAGTACATACTATAAAATTATTAGGTATCGATTGAAAGAGATGCGTAACATAACCTCTATAGTATACAGAGGCTGTGTAGGCCTTACTCCTGAGTTTTCTGAATACGACATCTATTGACTTACGCGTAGAAATATTTGGACTGTGTGTAAGACAGAGAAATTATTTAGATATCTGATATAACTCTATGCTACTCCGTATAGAATGAGTTACCTGTTCAACGCAAAGCATTTTTTACGATCTCCTACCCCACTTCCTATTGGTTTGGTATCACGCAGTCTGTGCTCAACCGTCAAACTGATGGATGAGCTGTCCTTGTAGGACCAATTTTATTCACATTCTACAAGTTTTATAATTTTAATTCAATTACATTTCAAATCGTTCCTAGTGTATTAATTTACTGTAAGTATATACTATATGTCTAAAGCTTAATATTGAAACTGAAACTGATTTTTAAATTTTAATAGATATAAGTGCTTTGGATCAGTCTGTGGAAGAAGCTATCCGATTGAGAACTTCAATGGTGGTGATTGTGCTTTAAAAAATGTGATGCCTGTTTATAAATTTGCAAATTTCATAAATGTAAGGGTTAGTTTTTAAGTTCAACGTTTCGCTTTTTTAAAATGTGATCTAATGTTTATAGGCCTATATTATTTAGTTTTTACTGCATTATTTTCAGGTATTTGAGTTCCTTTATGAAAAACTGATCTTCCACGAAACTGGCCTTTGAAGAAATGGAAATCAAATTAATTTCGTAGGCATGTTGGGGTATTTTTTCAACCATATTCTTCGTCCGTAGTTCGAATATCATTTCAAACGCTGAACAAATAGAGTTTGTCTTGATCTGCGTTCATAGACTCAACCTGAAAACGTTCTTAAAATTATGTAGATTTCCCCACGTCCATAATTTAGTACAAAATTTGAAATATTAATTAAAATTTCTGAGCCGAAGTTATCAAATCCTACTGAACTTGTTAAAAATAACCGAGTCTAGGGGTAGAACTCGATAAGGAACTACATTTTGCGTTTATATTCTTTTCTTTAATGTTTATTTTTAATTGGTTATTTAACGACGCTGTATCAACTACTCGGATTGGTGATAGTGAGATAGTATTTGGCGAGATGAGGCCAATGATTCGTCGTAGTTTAATGTTTATAGTTCCACGGAGAGTTTGATTTAATATCATAATTTCATTCGGTGGCTATATTTTTATATTACTAGTGTGTAATTTTGAATATTAATTCGTAATTCATATTTCTGTTTCTTCTTGCAGATTGCGTTCACTTTAAATTTAATTTTATTATTGTTTTTTTCTGCTATGAACTGCGTATAGTACAATTATACTTATGTGTCCTGGTTTCGACATATTAAACTGAAGTCGTATGTTTGCTTTCGTCCTCATAGTTTCATAAAAGGTAAATTTTATCCCTCTCTATTTAATGCTGTTTGAAAATGATTGCACGCAGCGTTAAAACTCAGGGATATTAATACAGTAATTTAAAATATTAGAAACGGGGGTTAAATATTCATCGACACAAGAAACGAAACACTTAAATTTTTTATGTAAGGTGTTCCTATAAATGGTTGTATGTGCGCGAATAGGAAACAATGTTCAATTGGTAAGTAAACAAAATGCCAATAAATGTATATGTACAGCTGTCAAAAAAAAGTGGCCGCACTAGTGAACAGCAAATATTTTCTAAGTCCACTTCGGGTCGCGGCGATGTTACACGATGTATGTGCTTGTAGAATCAGTACCAGAACTATGGAATTATTCGATATCTGCGTCTCGTAGACCAGCGGTAGAGTGCTCGCTTAATGATTAGAAGGTTGTGAATTCGGGCCTTGTTAAAGTTTTATTTTATTTTTTAATCATTCTTTAGCGATATAAATAATATTCAAGTTGTCATTTATATTGTTATCGTTCTTAGCGTTATAAATAAAAAGTTGTCATTTATATTCTGTTATCTTTTCTTATCGATACAAATAATATTATTTATATTTTGTTATTGTTCTTTTAGCGACATAAATAATATTCAAGTCGTCATTTATATTCTGTTATTGTTCTTTAGCGTTATAAATAATATTCAAGTTGTCATTTATATTCTGTTATTGTTCTTTATGGATACAAATACTATTCAATTTATTTATATTTTGTTATCGTTTTTTAGCGACATAATATTAAAGTTGTCACTTATATTCTGTTATCGTTCTTAGCTTTATAAATAAAAAGTTGTCATTTATATTCTGTTATCGTTCTTTATCGATACAAGTTATATTCAAATTATTTATATTTTGTTATCGTTCTTTTAGCGACATAAATAATATTCAAGTTGTCATTTATATTGTTATTGTTCTTTAGCGTTATAAACAATATTAAAGTTATTTATATTTTGTTATTCTTTCGTGATATAAATAATCTGTATTTTATATAAGTAGCCTAATTATAATATAAATAACTATTTTCCTTGTAAAATAGGTTACTTTATTTAAATAATTATATATTATCTTAAATTTATTAAATAACCGATATTTATCATTTTATATTCTGTTATCGTTCCTTAGCGTTATAAATAATATTCAAGTTGTCATTTATATTCTGTTATCGTTCTTTAGCGATATAAATAATATTCAACTTATTTATATTATCGTTCTTTTGCGATACAAATAACAGAAATTCAATATTAGGTTTGTGCCTACACAGTTGCATAATACTGGTGTTAGTTTTCTCTTTTTATATTATTACATTATAGGCTACTATCTTGAAACACAATAAAATGAAAAGGAGTGACGAGGAATTGAGCCTGAGTCGTTGACATCTAAATTCCGACGTTTTTCAGATTGAGCTACAGGGACACAAGTATAGAAACATTTGCGGAAAAATTGACCCAATCCCTCTCCAAGATTTTCTGATAATTTGTAAAAGCTCGTCCAGGATGCGAGGGGCAAAGGCTAATTGGAATTTCCCGGTCTCTGATCAGGTCAAAAATCCTGATAGAACTAATATTTAACCCTTGCGGTGAATTTCGGTGAAGTCCAGAGGACCCAATTAGTTAAATCCACCCTCCTCAGCTCCAAGCACGAGCCCCCTGGGATCTATTAAGATGCGAAAGAGACAGTGGTGTGCGGAAAGCAATGGGAAGTTACCGCATTTATCCTTCCCAATAGTGATAGTGATAGATTTATTGATATTAGTTCACAAAAGTACAAAACTTAATAATTTAAATAAGATCTATATACAAAAGTAGTTATACATAATAAATATACAATTTCCTAAACTACTTAATTTATCGCAAATCTCAATAATTTATTGGTTCAAACTGCACTTCCGTCTGGTTATCCTTCCCAATAAAAACTTCAAATATGAACAAAGGAAGCAAATCAAGCTTTCAGGTGTAACTCCTTGTAAAGTTGATTTGAATAATTTCGAGGGTAAAATTGTTCCGGGGCTGGATATCGAACTCGGGATCTTTGGTTAAACGTACCAACCATCTACCAACTGAGCTACCCGGGAACTCTACCAGACACCTCTATATCCACAACTCTGGAAGTGGGCTGACAACCGTCAAGCAACCAACATTGAGTGCACACTAACGCTGTGACTTAAATTGTGGTTTTCTGTTAACGAACAGTGACGTGTATTATGCAAATCAAGCTTTCAGGTATAACTCCCTGTAAAGTTGGATTTGAATAATTTCGAGGGAAAAATTGAATAGGTTTGAGGTAATAAACATAATGTCTGAATAGATATAGTACAATAACTCTTTTTTGAGTAGATTTCTTAGAATCAGGTTGTATTCATAACTTTATTAAGAGAACGCACGGAATTTATATGTGAACAGGTTTAATAAATGGAAGAGCTCGGCAGAAGTACAAGCAGGAGGTCCAGATGCAACACGAATAGCACAGGAAGCAGAAGTAGCAGTAGCAGCAGTGTGGATGGTTCGCCAGGACGTCGAAGTTCCTTTTGCCAGGAGCAGTTTCTCAATGATCTCCTTTACTACGAGAAACTATGCGCTCGCCACAAGTATGTTTGTTTTTATAACCACTGGAACTTTTTTGGACTAAATTGGTAAAATGTGAAGTCATTACTATGTTTCAAATAATGTTACATTTTTGCCTTGCAAGACCATCAGTAATCACGGTGATTCAAAATAAAAGGGCAGATTTAAATTTTGTATCACAGACGAGTTAGATACTATAGACAGGCAGAAGACCTCTGATAAGCGCTCCCTGCGGAGGTCAACAGTACTAGGGATCGTTCCCTACAAAACATGGCGGTCTATAGTAAAATAAAATAAATTATTATATTTTTCGGATACATTAATATTTAATTTAAGCATTTCGCTATAGGTTTTGTAAAAAGCTGATTTATAAATGAAAAAGTAATAATTAAGACTTAAAAATTTCCAAAAATGTCTCGTTCCCTCGGATTTAAATGAAATGTACCGTAAATCATAATATTCGTTTCTGGATAATTAAACCCTCTCAATACAGGTACCATTGCCCCAGAGAATTATAAGACGGACTGGGCATAAGCGAAGTATCTGTATTAATAAGTTTGTACCATCAAGAGTTTAGTATTTATTGTGTTTATAGGGCCTACACCAATTTTCTTTTTATTAATGCGTAGGGCCATTTTTGTTAACAAAGAGAAAAGTTAGCACTTGCATCACACGCAATTTGTCATTATTGTGTCAAATGTAAGAACAGTTTTATTCTGCAAAAGCCTCTGCCTAGTTGCGAGACACGTGTGAGATCAATGTTTGTTTCAAATTATATTAGACTACACGATGTCTCCATCACGCGACAATATTTGTTTCAAATTATATTAGACTACACGATGTCTCCATCACGCGACAATGTTTGTTTCAAATTATATTAGACTACACGATGTCTCCATCACGCGACAATATTTGTTTCAAATTATATTAGACTACACGATGTCTCCATCACGCGACAATATTTGTTTCAAATTATATTAGACTACACGATGTCTCCATCACGCGACAATGTTTGTTTCAAATTATATTAGACTACACGATGTCTCCATCACGCGACAATATTTGTTTCAAATTATATTAGACTACACGATGTCTCCATCACGCGACAAATCACGCGACAATATTTGTTTCAAACTATATTAGACTACATGATGTCTCCATCACGCGAAAAGAAGTGTAGCTAGCTGTGGCTCCTGTTGTTTCTGATAACAATGTTAATCGTAAGTATCTTATCGTTTCAATAAATGTGGTGAGTTATGATCACGAGTAACTTTCTATTAGTGTCATTCTTTAATTATTATGTTGCATGCTAAGAGGTTATTTGTAGTTTTAATAATTGCAGTTTTCAAAAGTTCTCTGTGTTAATTCCAATTTCAAATGAATTTTTCTCAATAACTTAATTATTGGATTTTTTTTTTTAATTTTCGCCAATACCTTTCCTATATTTTACTCCTATTAGTTATATACGTCGTCTCTCTTGAAATCACTTGGTGAGCACTGAATTACATGATTTCATATTAGGTTAGATTAGCTGTAAGATAATTAAATTTGTGACGAAGCCAAAAAATTATTCATTTTTCTTCTGCCGAATACATTCATCCGTCTTCAGGTGCTTTGCTTTGGTTGCATTGAGTATAGCTTGTCATTTAATATCCGGGCAATATTTAGTGAAACTAATAAAACATAGGCCTACAGCTGTTATAAAACGTAAAGTTTTGTGTGTATTTTACTTTTTACTTATTAACATATAGCCTTAATATGTAACTCAATTCACAATAATGCTAACTTCATCACAGTCATTTCCTACAATATCCGAGCCATGCCCCTTTGTTTTGACTAAGCAAAATATGGCGGACCAATGTTCAATTGTCTTCAACTTTCAGAGGTCTTTTGCCTATCTAGAGTATCTATCTCGTTGATCACAGACAAATTATCAAAAATAGAAACACATTGCGCATGTCAGTGGATAGAGGAAGGTTCAAAGTTTGGACACAGCTGCCCTATTGTTTGTTTATAGCAACATGGCTACTACACCACAGGAAGAATAATTTTGTGTGTTGGAATTCGCGAGATGTCCCAGGTAAAGTTAATCGCCATAATGTTCGAATCTGGGGGACAGAAAATTCGGCGTAGTCGTCGAACATGAAAGAGACTTACCGAAAATGAATGCGTTTTGTGCCATTTCTGTTCACAAAGTTTATGGACCTTTCTTCTTTGCGGAGCAAACTGTGACAGAAATGTCATACCTGGGCCTGCTGCAAAACTGGTTGTTTCCTCAACTTCCTGATGATTCCAATGACTTCATTTTCATGCAAGATGGCGCTCCGTCTCACTTTCACCTTAAGATGGGGCGTCATCTGAACAACACCATTCCACAACGTTGGATTGGAAGAGGTAGACAACAAGATCTTATGCAAATCTAGTCTTTCAGGTGAAGCTCCCTGTATTGTCCCACCTTTGGCAGCTGCTCTTGAAGATCTGAGAAATTGAATTGTTGAAGCTGTCAATTCAATAAACAGGGACTAATTGTTGCGTGTGTGGAATGAACTGGACTACCGTCTAAATGTTTCTCGCGCAACACATTGTGCTCGTGTTGAGTGTACAGTGCCTGTAGGATAAAACTTTGAACCTTCCTCTATCCAGTGGCCTGCGCAATGTGTTTTTATCTTTGATAGTTTGTCTGTAATACAAAATTGAAATCTGCTCTTTCATTTTGAATCACGGTGTATTATGTGTAGACAGGTAAAATATGAAATTTCGTATTCCAAATCATTCCTACTATCGATATGGGAAGAAGGATTTTCACGAATCAGGATGTGTAGAATATAGTTCTCCAAAAATATTCATATTTCATAATGTTTTGGTAAAGTTTACATCTGTAATAAAAATCTGATTTTGTACGATTTCCCCCTCCGTTAATATTTCCACAACTACAGAGAGAGCAACTACTAAATGTACATAGGCCAAATAGAAATGATCGGGACGAAATTGAAATACAAACTGCTGAGCCATTTATACCCGAACCCACGCTTTCAGAAGTCGAAATTGCGATAGAAAATCTGAAAAAGTAAAAGTCTCCAGGTATCGATCAAATTCCAGCAGATTTAATACAAGAGGCTGGAAGTGCATTATATAGCGAAATTTATAAACTTGTATTTGCTATTTGGGAAAAGGAAATTGTACCAGAACAATGGAAGGAGTCCATAATTGTACCTATTTAAAAAAAAATGACAAAACCAACTGTGGTAACTTTCGAGGAATATCACTTTTGTTGACGTCGTACAACATTTTGTCCAATATTCTTTTGAGAAGATTAACTCCGTACGTAGATGGAATTATTGGGGATCATCAGTGCGGTTTTAGGCGTAATAGATCGACTATTGATCAGTTTTTTTGTATTCGACAGATAATGGAGAAAAAAAATGGGAGTATAAGGGTATAGATTTCAAAAAGGCATATGACTCGGTTAAGAGGGAAGTATTATATGATATTCTTATTGAATCTGGTATTCCCAAGAAACTAGTTCGATTAATTAAAATGTGTCTCAGTGAAACATACAGCAGAGTCCGTATAGGTCAGTTTCTATCTGATGCTTTTCCAATTCACTGCGGGCTAAAGTAGGGAGATGCACTATCACCTTTACTTTTTAACTTCGCTTTAGAATATGCCATTAGGAAAGTTCAGGATAACAGGCAGGGTTTGGAATTGAACGGGCTACATCAGCTTCTTGTCTATGCAGATGACGTTAATATGTTAGGAGAAAATACACAAATGATTAGGGAAAACACGGAAATTTTACTTGAAGCAAGTAAAGCGATCGGTTTGGAAGTAAAAGACAAAGTATATGATTATGTCTCGTGACCAGAATATTGTACGAAATGGAAATATAAAAATTGGAGATTTATCCTTCGAAGAGGTGGAAAAAGTCAAATATGTTGGAGCAACAGTAACAAATATAAATGACACTCGGGAGGAAATTAAACGCAGAATAAATATGGGAAAATGCGTGTTATTATTCGGCTGAGAAGCTTTTATCATCCAGTCTGCTGTCAAAAAATCTGAAAGTTTGAATTTATAAAACAGTTATATTACCGGTTCTTCTCTATGGTTATGAAACTTGGACTCTCACTCTGGGAGAGGAACATAGGTTAAGGGTGTTTGAGAATAAGGTGCTTAGGAAAATATTTGGGGCTAAGCGGGATGAAGTTACAGGAGAATGGAGAAAGTTACACAACGCAGAACTGCACGCATTGTATTCTTCACCTGACATAATTAGTAACATTAAATCCAGACGTTTGCGATGGGCAGGGCATGTAGCACATATGGGCGAATCCAAAAATGCATATAGAGTGTTAGTTGGGAGACCGGAGGGAAAAAGACCTTTAGGGAGGCCGAGACGTAGATGGGAGGATAATATTAAAATGGATTTGAGGGAGGTGGGGTATGATGATAGAGACTGGATTAATCTTGCACAGGATAGGGACCGATGGCGGGCTTACGTGAGGGCGGCAATGAACCTTCGGGTTCCTTAAAAGCCATTTGTAAGTAAGTACTACAGAGAGAGGCAATGAAAAGTTACCGCACTAAGCAGGGGACATCCGGGAAACAGATTGTCCGCAATCCATTGCTCGTCTCACCGGTAAGCTGTAGCAGTGCGGGTGGACGTTCAGTTTCATTACGGCAGGCCTAAAATTTCTGAGTGGTGGGGATGGAGTGAGCGAACAGGGGGAAGCGTACTGTATTTCGTTGTCGAGTGGAGTTACAAATAATGATCAATAAGAAGTGTAGTAATGCAACACAACGTAATAACGTGCGCTCAACAAACACATTCCCTGCATAGTGCGGTAACTTTTCGCTGCGTGTCCCTGTACTACTACTGGGTGTTCATTTCAAAGTGTGTCAGGACGTCACTGTTGTTGCGTCACCGATTTGAACCGAGTTTCAGCTTATATGTCAGAGAAGTTGCCTATTATTCAAGGCGTTCAAACTGAACTTGAGAACGTGTACGGTGTAACTTGAATGTCGTAGCAACAGATGGCGGTCTGTACGGTCTGTGTGCTACCATAATCTCTTTCGAACTGTGTTTTGGGCGAGCAAGTCGTACGCAGGGTATTTGTTCATCGGTTGCGTACGGCAACATTCCACAACACAAATCAAATGCTCCGTGTCCATGTTGACCGTCGAAGTTAATGTCAACAAATACGTAAGTAATCGTCTTAACCATATCCCGACAGTACGTGTTTCCAAACAGTTCACATTCCTGCCACTACAGGCGTTACCGTACGTATCGGTACGTACTCTTCGGAATGAACGCCGTAGTTGCTAGGCAACTTCTCTGGCTCATAGGTAATACACCTCTGCGGAAGTGTAGGAAGATTGAATTCTCTAGGCTCATCGGCTAGCCACATGACGGCATACAGCGAGCCATGACACACTTTGAACTGAACACCCAGTATACCGGGCTTTCCGGACATTGCGGGCCAATAGACGTGTTTTCCACGAAACAGTCGACCTGGTTGGCGCAATCTGTAGAGTGCTGGCGTTCTGTGTCCGAGGTTGCGGGTTCGATCCCGGGCCAGGTCGACGGCATTTAAGTGTGGTTAATTGCGACAGGCTCAGGAAAAAATTCCGGCACACAGACGACGGTGATATGACCTAGGCAGTTGCGAACGTCGTTAATAAAACAAATATATATATATATATATATATATATATATATATATATATATTTTTTTCAACGAAACACTTGAAAACCCACGCCACCCGTTTCACCAACATTCCGGAATTCTCAAATGTTAATATAGTCTTCAGATTCCTTTTGAAGTACAGTAATTTAATAATTAGTGTCAATGAATTAAAAAAAATCAAAGCAAATACGTGGTTCTCAGTCCACCATTGTTTATTCTCTCAAATCCAGCGAAAGTCTTTTCAGTGTTGCCATGTCTGCTTTTATACTTGTAAATTGTTTCAAACGGGTTTCAACCTTAAATTTTGTTATCTACTTAATTTCCCCTATTTTTTTTTACTTCATGGGATTTTTGTTATACGAAGCAGTATTTACTGATAAGGTGTAATTTTTTTTTGCCAGACAATATAAGCGAAGTTACTTGTGTTGAATTTGTAACCAGTATTGAGTTCAGCCAATGGAAGAACTATTTTTACGATCTTTTGTTCTCTTTAGTGAAAAAAATGAGTTATTTAGTTCTTGCATTCAGGCGAGGAATTGGTGATGCTGACAAACTGTTTAATGCTGCAGATTTATAGTATTTTATTTGGTAGCACATGAAATATAGACAATCACAAATAAATACAAATGTAAGCAATGATATAAACATTCTCCAAATGGTTTCGGAAGTGAAATATTTTAGCATTGAAATAATTTCATATTTACGAAAATAAATGTCATATTTGTGCAAAGTTTTCATCATATTGTGCCGGTCTCTAATTGCAAAAGTTATAATACAATAGTACATTATGCAACGAGCCTATAATGATAGTAATTAAGACGCAAGTATGTTTGTTTATGAAACGAGCGCAAGCGAGTTTCATAATTTTCATACGAGCGTCTTAATTACCATTATAGGCAAGTTTCATACGACTGACCATATTTCTAACTTTAAATTATTCAAAAGTATACATTTTATCTGACAGAAGATCGGAAGTGACCTTGTTCATAGCTCTTGAATTGTGAGATGTGCGCAGACGCGAAAGTATTGAGTTTTTCCGAAGAACAATGTCATTGACCTTGATGTAATGCAGAGAATGTAGCCTATAACCTGGAAATTGATTTAGAATTGAAAAACTAGATGACAAATTGAATTTATTTGAATATTATTTACAATTAACGCTAATTATTATAGTAACAGAACATAACCTTCTCCGGCAGTATTGGATTTCCAGCCTCCGTGACGTTTCCCTCGTCTTTCGATTGCATATCCGAGAATAATCGAAAACCTGAACTTTAATGAATAGGTGTACTTTAATGACATGCATTAAAGGACTGCTACCAGGTGTATAATTACTACATTTCGGCATGGTCGAGCATAAAATTTAAAATATGTTCTGAGAATGAAAAATGGATAAAATAACGTTTATGCTCGACCATGCCGAAATGTAATAATTATACACCTGGTAGCAGTCTTTTAATGCATGTCATTAAAATGCACCTACTCATTAAAGTTCAGGTGTTCACCCAATGACAAGTCAGCTTTGTACCGTTATATTGATTATTCTCGGATATGCAATCGAAAGACAATTAGCGAAAAGTCACGGAGGCTGGAAATCCAATACTGTCGCAGAAGGTTATGTTCTGTTACTATAATAATTAGCGTTAATTGTAAATAATATTCAAATAAATTCAATTTGTCATCTCGTTTTTCAATTCTAAATCAATTTCCAGGTTATATCAGAGTAATCTTCATCTTATTCTCTGCCAAGGTCAATGACATTCAGCCTCGGAAAAAATCAATACTTTCGCGTCTACGCACATCTCACAATTCAGGTCAGTTCGCACATAACCATAAGAAAACCTAATTTTAAATAATTTCAAGTTAGAAATATGGTCGAGCTTGCGCTCGTTTCATAAACGATCATACTTGCGTCTTAATTACTACCATTATAGGCTCGTTGCATAATGTACTATTATACAATTACTGAACTATTATCATTAAAATATTAGACCTACACTTAAATTTGTTGACAATTCGATATGTAGAAATCTTTGTAAACCAATCAAATTGTAAACCCTGTTTGTGTAGAGTAGACATTTTCCTTAGGACATTTTGATATTAGACCAGAAAACAGATACTTTCTGTCTGTAGACATTAGTTTTGTAGGTAGTGTCCATGAATTCACCAAAATTAAACCTTGATTATTACAGCATTCTTTGTAAATAGTGATACAACGAAAGTACACATTTATGAAAGTATACACTGACATTGTTCTCGTATTTACAGCTCTAAACCGAAGAAGGCGAAAAGGAATATAAATTTCAAGAAAAACTTACCGTGGTTCATGAACCGCAACATTTCCAAACATGGACTTAATCCAGATACTTTGAAAGACACTTTGAGGTAAGTTTAGATTTCAATAATTAGCGCGTAATTCACATTGACATATTAGTTCTGATGAATCGTCAGAATTTGTTAATAAGATAACGAAATTAGAAGGTTCGCCATTTGATTGTTTACCTGTCATCATATCATAATCTCTTCACACGCACGCAAAATAGCCGCATATTAGCCATACCAACACATAAGACATCATCGAATTCATCATACAGAATCTCGCTTTCGCGCTTCTGGAATACCCTACCCAGTGACATCAGAGACTGTCGGAATTTAGTAGCGTTCAAAAGCAAACTTATTAAGCATTTTCTTACAGCGTAGAGTAGGTTTAATTTTTACTTAATCAATAAAAGAAATTATTCTCTCTTCTTAACTTTTACAATAAACTGTCTAGCTTTTATTAATCAGTTAATCTTTTAGTACTTTTATTTTTATTGTATTTGTAAATTTAATATTAATTGTAATTATAATTGTAATTGTATTCTTAATATTGTAGTTGTAATCGCCTGGTAGAGGGGAAGAGAGGGCCTGATGGCCTTATCTCTACCAGGTTAAATAAGTAAATAAGTAAGTAAATAAGTAAATAAATACGTAAATAAATAAATACGTAATTAAATAAATAAAGAAAAATAAATAAATAAATAAATAAAGAAATAAAGAAATAAATAAAGAAATAAATAAATAAATAAATAAATAAAGAAATAAAGAAATAAAGAAATAAATAAAGAAAGAAATAAAATATGCGAGTCCTACCAGAAGAGAGATAGAGGAGATGATTTATGGATTCGACGACAAAATGCTACTACATAGCCTACTCGAGTCTTAACGCAAAAAAGAGTGAAGTATCAGTAATGATGATCTTGTTAAGGTTTAGGTTATGGAATTCTCCACTAGTAGAGTATTTATTGGCTGTCCAGTTGAAGTAATTTAATAGCTGTCGTCAAGTTCGTAATAAGTTTGCGCTTACCTTACGAGGCTACGACTGGCTATCACTAGCGTTGCGCAAAGCACTGTTTCAGTTACTCAAATGGAATTCTAACGATTTCATTTGTTTCCAATATGATCGGACTAGTTGTCGCTCCGCAGTCTTGCTTAATGTCTGTAATTGTGTGTTGCCGTTACAAGAGTAATTTACCAGGTTTGTGAGCTTTTCTGTCGCCGTTTCAGTTGGACACCGTGAATTGCAATTAGTGAAAATGTTTTTCAGCTACAGTGAGGTTTGAAGTGCTAGCGGAGGTTCGGCATCATTCGTTGTATAGCTCGATTCAACGTTATTGGTCCCTGTCCTTGGTTGTGTGGCTAGTGAGCGAGCTGTGTGTTGCGTCATAAGAAAGAAATTTAATCACAAACGTGCATAGGAGGGGAAGATGGAAGGGGAAGAATGAAAATAATATCTATGCTCGAAGCTGAGGGACAGTCAAGTCAAGAAAATATGTCATCATGACATTGTTTAGTCAACAGACATAGTGGTTATAGTCCCGTCGCTCTAAATTCCGGCAGCCAATCACGTTACAGATCGGCTACATTTAAACGTGTGCGTCTTGTGATTCGCTGATGAAGACGTTATGCACTTCCTAAGGCTCGATAAATACTTAATATAATAGCCCGCCATTTTGGCTCTTTCGTTGGCGTTCGCAGAAAGCACACGAGGACGTTATTTGCCGCTCAATTATTTGCTGAATTACAGTGCGTTTGATTTATTATCATAGGAGCTACGACATGATAATGTTTAATGGTGCGGCAAATAGATTCCTTGTCTGGTAGCTCGCCAACGAAAGAACAAAAATGGCGAGCGATGCTACTTACCTATACTAAAAGCCAGGTTATGAACCGACTAAACCGGAAGCAACGTTGTGTTGCTCTCTTTCTGAGCTCTATTGCCACATAGTGGCGCGAGATTCAAAGCGTGTTCAGAGTTTGTCACCGATATGTTTAAAATAACTACTGTCTGTAGTTCTCGATAACACTATCAACAACATTAGTAATTAAAATTACTGTTTTTAAGAAAGCACGAGCTAATGACGCTGGTACGAAATGCGACTCGTAATGCACGTGGTACTGCAAATGAACTGGCTACACTGTCTCCGTGATTCCGTTGCCAGATTTTCGTTAGCAGACGACATTTTCACGCGAGATCCAATGAAAAGCTCCGTTCTCGTTCTCCCCTCCACCCCCACACTCAACGTGTCATCACTGCACAGGCTACCCCTCTAACCCGCACTTTCCTCTCGCCATCCCAACTACTTCCCGTTTAGTCGGTTCATAACCTGGCCATGGATAAATATATAATAGGATGCGAAACTTAACGAGTTTCCTGTAACACATACTAGAGACGCTGTTGTAGAAATTGATCTTGCTGCCATCTATTTTCGGGAGAGGCGTTATTACAAATAGAAGCGCACCAGTTAGCGAAAAGAGTAATTACTCCACGCATTTAGCAGCGCACCTGGTGACGAAAATGTTAAACTGTGCAGAAAGTATTCCCTCCCACCCTCATCGATATTCAAAACTAACCCAATTTAAAATAAAATATTTACAATTTTATTCCTCACAGCATATTCTACTGAAAATTCTTACCGGAGCCAGCAGGAAGATGAAAGAGACGATGTGTTTTACACTACCCGATTAAAATATAACCTGACAGAGACAGAAAATAAAGCAAAAGGTTAGATAATTGGGATTGTATTCTTTGAGTATTTATTGTACAGCACAATGGAAAAGTCTGCAAGAACTACGTAGATAGTTCAATTTATTATATTACTATTACTTTACAATACATTCAACACTATTTTTACAACGTCCATAAACATCACTGTTCAACATACACTGCTTATACATACACGTATCACTTTATGTTCACTTATTAGTAAGTTTCAGTCCGCCATCTTCTCTCCTCGACTCTCCCATACAATATCTCGAACGGATAAATAGAGAACTCTCAGTAATGTACCCAACACGTAGTTCTAATGTTCACTACCTACGACGTCGGGCGCTGATCACCTTATTTCAGAGCACCATATCTAGATGGGGTTGACCGCAGTTTCGCATCCTATTATATATATATATATCCATGACCTGGCTTTTAGTATAGACTTTATAGAGCCTTCACTTCCTAAGACGTAAGCAAAGAGGAGGAGTCACGCCGGGAATAGCAGCGTCGCGACTATAGTAACGGGATGTGTGGAGGGATATTGTATTTTAAGACTGTGTGTACGGCGGCATGATGAGGTGGTGTTAGGTGTTACGACTGTGCGGCCTGACCTGTGTGACCCAGCCCGACAGTAATGATGAGTAACTCGATCTTAGTCTATCTACAGTACTATTATTTCGTCGTGTGAATGAAAGAACTAGGTAACTCGAAAATTGCGTTTTTTAGTTACCTCTTTTATAGCATAGCAAAAATCGCACAAAATGTAATGCAAGAACTTGGTAATTGATCGAACGATACCAGAGACATCTATTTTCCAATATAACAAATGGGTAAATGAAAACGAGACATATTCCTTAGTGCAATAAATAAGTAAATAGGCAATGCCACAAAATATGAAAAATCAAGTTACCTAGTTCTTGCATTCACACGACGATTTAGTCTTGACAGTCGCTGGCAATGTGCGTCTTGGCCAGGCGAGTCCATTTAGTTACGCCAAGGGGTGTTTGGGTTAGTCACTCGCTTGCCTTCGGAGCGATCGGATGTCATGCGTGCGGTAGAGCGGTATGTTTCTAATACAGTTAAGCTGTACTGCATTACTTTATCGGCCGCTCGCCCTTATCTCTACTCCGGAGCTCTCCCCACTACTCCTGTTACTTCCCCTCTTTTGCGTCGCCGAGCTGTGAGGACTAAATAATCGGTCTGTACTTACTTCTTGCAGGGACCAAAATCCCTGAATCAAGCTGTAGAGAAACCGAACATTGGCGCAAATATGGCGGCGTGCGAAGATCTGACTTACCGACATACCTTGCTCGCGTCTCGCAACATTCATTTTGGGTTAGTCAGACGACCCTTCAAGCCTAGTCTAAATCCAGTGTTCGAGTGCAAGTGGCAGGCAGGCGAGTTGTAAGCAGATACAGACATATAAACAAAATCCATTCATTAGAACCACCTGCAAAGCCTGGCCATAACAGTGAATCACATGTCGATGTTTATATTATAAAATCTGCTAAACCCTCCACACTTCTATGCCTCAGTTATATCCGTACAGTGGACGTATTCACACCATTAGCGTCACTGAAATCAGAGGCCTTTAGACGAAAGGAGACACGGTCCTGTACCTGCAGTCGAAAGCTTTTTTTTTCTGTGAGCACAATTACCGCGAAGACCTGAATTCTCGTAAGTGATATTGTAGTCAATTGCTGTAATACTTCACACTATTTGTACTGTAGACCTATAGTAAATTGCCTTAAAGTCCTAGGTTGATAACTGACTTTTCTTCTTGAAGACATGTCTTTGGAAGAATTTGATAAAAATACTGTCTTGAATTTCTTGAAATGAAGTATAAATTTGAAATTTAAAATGTCAGATTCGGTTGTAATTTGAAACTTAAGAAAAAAATGGGTTATTTTTATTTTGTAGTTTCTGAGAGAGTTTATCTGAAGTATATTTTAAATCGTTCCTTTCATATGTTGATTTACGTTTTTCTCACATTTGAAGCGGGAAATATACCAGGTTAGGTGGTAACAAGGAGTTCGCAACGTTCAGACAGACATCTGTACCGTGTCCAATGATTCCATCCTCCCAGAAGGCGTCAGTGTCTGCCGTCGCCGACGCGTGTCACAGGATCCTGAACATGGAAATGGGAACGATGTAAGTTTGCTCTTGTCGACCGTTTGTACAGGTCTTATTCTGACGAAATTAGGTATTGAAAGTCCAGTGTGTGGCACTATGTTCAAAGAATACTTTTGGAAAATTTTGGAAATGGTCTTATTGTTTAAGAATCATTATCCGAGCAATTTGTTTAGAAAGAATGGGGAGCATGAGTGAATTTTCCTCCAAATGTTGGCCCTCTTATGAGAAATATGATATAATCTCTCATGTTTATTAGCAGAATTAAAAAGAAAGTTAATTTTTCTTGACTATTACACTTTTACTACGTCATACTACTTTTGACCAATAAAACGGTACGAAAGGACGTCTTTCAACCAACTATGGCTGCTTATCGCACTATTTTATCACTTTCCTAGCATTTGTTTTTGTCACTTACCTAGCATTTGTTTATTTTTATCACTTCCCTAGCATTTGTTTTTATCACTTACCTAGCATTTGGTTATTTTTATCACTTCCCTAGCATTTGTTTTTATCACTTACCTAGCATTTGTTTATTTTTATCACTTCCCTAGCATTTGTTTTTATCACTTACCTAGCATTAGTTTATTTTTATCACTTCCCTAGCATTTGTTTTTATCACTCACCTAGCATTTGTTTGTTTTTATCACTTCCCTAGCATTTGTCTTTATCACTTACCTAGCATTTGTTTATTTTTATCACTTCCCTAGCATTTGTCTTTGTCACTTACCTAGCATTTGTTTATTTTTATCACTTCCCTAGCATTTGTTTTTGTCACTTACCTAGCATTTGTTTTTGTCACTTACCTAGCATTTGTTTATTTTTATCACTTTCCTAGCATTTGTTTTTGTCACTTACCTAGCATTTGTTTATTTTTATCACTTCCCTAGCATTTGTTTTTGTCACTTACCTAGCATTTGTTTATTTTTATCACTTTCCTAGCATTTGTTTTTGTCACTTACCTAGCATTTGTTTATTTTTATCACTTCCCTAGCATTTGTTTTCACACTTACCTAGCATTTGTTTATTTTTATCACTTCCCTAGCATTTGTTTTTGTCACTTACCTAGCATTTGTTTATTTTTATCACTTTCCTAGCATTTGTTTTTGTCACTTACCTAGCATTTGTTTATTTTTATCACTTTCCTAGCATTTGTTTTTGTCACTTACCTAGCATTTGTTTATTTTTATCACTTTCCTAGCATTTGTTTTTGTCACTTACCTAGCATTTGTTTATTTTTATCACTTTCCTAGCATTTGTTTTTGTCACTTACCTAGCATTTGTTTATTTTTATCACTTCCCTAGCATTTGTTTTTATCACTTAGCTTTTTTACAATTAATTTTTATATTTCAATATGCGTAGTGAATTAGTTCTCTTAAAACCACCAACACATACAAATAAATCTGATGACGCGCAACAGCTATAATCAATAGGATGTCATCAAATCAGAGTAATCACCAACGTCAAACAACATTTCATAAGCGAATGATTTCTTGAATGATTGAAATTCATACTTAACTTACGATTTATCTACTACGAAAATCATCGTATACTCTACGACATCCATAACCAACGAGCATTCATTTCAAATAATATCTCAACAAATCTGATTGCACGTAAGTCATTTATAATCAATAAGATGTCATCAAGTCAGATAATAAATTGAAACAGTAATCTCCGACATAAAATAACATTTAGTTCATTAGCGAACGTTTTTCAATGAAATACATACATAGCACACGAACATCATCTACGCAAATTATCGTATACCCTACGACAATCCTCAACTAATGACTATTCTTAAAATCTATTTTATCAATCATTATACATTTTAACATTATTGACAAATTTTAATCATGATTGTATATTTTATTTGTAACATGAGCTATATGTATAAAATATCCGTCCAATTCAATTTCAATTCTAAAGATTATATCAACAATTATCCTGTATTATTTGACATTTTACATAAAGCTCATGAATCTCATGCATTGCATACATACATTGTTCTTTATTCTTGTTATTTGTATAATTTAATATTATTATAGGTTCACATTATATGTTTTTGTTATATCTGAAGATGCCTCAAACGGCGAAAACGTTCATATATCTTATTAAATAGCAAATAAACATTTGCAAGTTGATATGTCTTAAGATTGAAAATTTATTATATACTTATTTAATAGTTAGCTTTTGTTTTTTTTTGTTTGCCAACATTTCAAACTGCAAATTCTTTACGGTACTACAAAATGTGCTTTGCGATCGTCATTTATTTCCCGCATAGATTGTCGACTGAAAATGGCGGCTCCGTTCAAACGTTTCGGTGAAGGGAACATTAGTGAAATAGAATTTTAGTAAGTCAATTAATATCTATTTTATTGTATTAGAGTACTTTATTTCTTCTAATTTTTATACACTTTCTTCTGTTTTTATTACTTCCCTACCATTTGTTCCTTTGTTTACCAACATTTCAAACTGAAAATTCTTTACGGTACTATAAAACATGCTTTGCGAGCGTCATTTGTTTACCGCATAGACAGTCGACTGAAAATGGTGGCTCCGTTCAAACGTTTTGGTGAAGGGAACATTAGTAAAACAGAATTTTAGTAGGTCAATTAATATCTATTTTATTGTATTAGAGTACTTTATTTCTTCTAATCTTTATACACGTTCTTCTGTTTTATTACTTTCCTACCATTTGTTTCTTTATTTACCAACATTTCAAACTGAAAATTCTTTACGGTACTATAAAACATGTTTTGCGATCATTTGTTTTTGAAAATAGCGGCTCCGTTCAAATGTTTTGGTGAAGGTAACATTAGTGAAATAGAATTTTAGCAAGTCAATTAATACCTAATTTATAGTATTAGAGTACTTTATTTCTTCTAATCGTCTAATAGTCGATTAAATCCCACTCTATAAATCAAAATCTCTAGTGAGATTACCGTTGATAAAAGCTCAAGACCAAACGAAAAAATTGAAAATGTATTTCATAAATCGAAAACTACATATTATTGGTCTGTCATAAATAGATATAGGATTTTAGGTAAAATCTGTTTTGTTCCTGAAGAGAAGGAGAGATTCGTTAAGTTGTATGAACACGTTTCATTAATTGTAATATTTCCACACCTGTGGAGTAACGGTCAGCACGTCTGGCCGCAAAACCAGGTGGCCCGGGTTCGATTCCCGATCGGGGCAAGTTACCTGGTTGAGGTTTTTCCGCGGTTTTCCCTCAACCCAATACGAGCAAATGCTGGGTAACTTTCGGTGCTGGACCCCGGACTCATTTCACCGGCATTATCACCATTTCATTCAGACGCTAAATAACCGAGATGTTGATACAGCGTCGTAAAATAACCCAATAAAATAAAATAAAAAAATTAATTGTAATAATTTATGACGTTAGAATCTGTTTTAACTTATTTTATCTTTAAATATTAATACAATTTTTTATGTTTTCTTTATTTGTAACGATGGTAATCAGCTCGTTTCATTTTGTTGAAGTAATAAGCATTATTTCCTCTTTGAAAGATGACGCAACTTGCATCTCCTGGGCTAAGGATATTCTTAACGTTTACTTTATTCACATATAGCCTACTCCTGTCGAATAGCACCAAGGGGGCCGCCCAGGCTTAACGTCCTCGTCCGACGGACGAATCACTATCAACAGTGACATATGCCTTCTCTTCACATGCACTGAGGAGAGATTTGGGATTTCACCCAGGGGTTGCTTTTTTGACTTCATTGGAGCGTAAGGTTCTTGGATATATTCACACTCGTAAAGGTTCCAAATTGATAAACAATCTAGTAATTAGAAGTTGTGCACCGCCATCTCTTCTAGTCGCAATGTAGAAATTTTGCACGAAAATCTCCGACCCCATCGGGAATCGAATTCGGGCCGGCTAGTGTGGAGGCAGACTAAGGGTCGTATTCATAGACGAGACTTTGGACCAAAGTTGACTTTGGAAAGTACAGAGTCACCATTTTCCTATTCACAGTCGACACTTTGACGAAAGTAAACTTCAATCGTGACTTTACTTCGAAGTCGCCGAAAATCTAGACTTTGACTTTCGTTCGTGAACATAAGGAAAATGGCTGATATTTGGAAAATTGTTGAATTTTCCGAGAATATTGAGGACATCCAGGAGATTATTAAAGCTGCTAATGTTGCTTAGCGTATTATTATGGATTATAAATTAAAATCCAAGTACAGATTTGATAGACAGTAATAAATACCTCGTCATGTTTCAACTTTCATTGATGAATAATCAAAAAGGGTTGTCTGTTCCACCAATAAATAATATAATTAATTTCATCGCGATTTTACGCTACAGGTACCGGTAAGGATTGATGGCTTAATATTGATTTTGACTATTTAATTCTATAAACAATAGGTTATACAGTTGGATATGCAGTTAATTTATAATCCTGCTGTCGTCATAATAATGTTTTCTGCATATTGATTTCGAATAATTTTTAAGTAGTTTCTGCAGACAAGCAGGGAATAACTCTGCCATCTGACAGCAGGATATGTCTCATAGTCTGTCATTAGTGGCATCTTCATATCTTCAGAATAAAATTATTTTACAGTGAAAGAATTTGATAGCTTAATGTGAAACTAATGTAACTACAATCAATGTTTTATTCACAACAAAATTCTTAACAGGCAATACTATTTCATATGAAGTCCACCATCATGTTTTGTAGTTACGAATTGTGTTATATACAAGACTGTTCGAACTGAGTTAAGATTTTTTGTGGCCAAGTAGAAGAACAAATTATTATCGATTGGTGTAAAGATCTAAAAATGTCAATTTTTGTACTTACGTTAGTTTCACACTAAGCCCTCAAATAATTTATTATTCTTATGTAAAGCTGCAAGAACGGTTAACCAGCGAATAGGGATTATAAAGAATGGACACTTCGCTTCGGTACCTTTGATGTAGCCGGACTGATTTCAATGACCTTCAAGCCAGCTAAAGCGTGAGATTCTGCTTTCTCCCTAGAGTTGGCGCTGACATCACACCAGCTAGCAGTCGACACAGCGGAAATATAACACATATAATTAATACAGCTAGGTACATTATGTACTCAAATAAAATAAATTGGATCCATAAAATAATAAATCCGTCATTAACTGTAATGTCTACACTCTAGAGTTCCTTTATAATGAGAGTTGAGACGTTGACCCCAACAACAATTAAAATATGTAATGATGTGATAGCGCTGAAAATGGAAAAACAAAACTCTTACGAGAAGTAAAACCATATAGCTATATTATATTATATACAAATATTAAACGAATTCGATACTTGATTTTATAATATAATTTATTATATCTGAAATATAAACAATTATAATTACAACTAGTTTGTCACTGAGAAATAAGGAAAAGCTGTTAACTTGAATTTATTTGAAGCAAAGCGTTACTGGATTATGCAATAAGGTAGGCGATGTTTGGATCCTGTGTCTTAATCTATTCTAAATTATTATCTTAGCGTATGCTCGATTACACTAACCTCTAGCGCTTGAAAGTGGAACTGTACGCTGGCGCACAGAGAAACAAAACACAGGAAATTTCGCTCAGTGTCCATTCTTTATAATCCCTATTCGCTGGGTTAACTATCGCTTAACATGTACCGATGTTCAATTGTTTCATTGATTTGTGACTCAAAAGATGGCTTTGATTGTGGCAATGCCTACGCTATTTCAACTATCTATTAATTTAAATCGTTTAGAAGGCAGTGATTTTTATTGCCAACATTAGAATAAGATCGTCAAATCTCGACTTACCAAAGTCAGTCTCAGAAGCATTGTCTATGAATAGGACTTTTAACAAAGTTAATCTTTACTACGAAAGTCGACTTTGGGAAGTCTTCATCCAAAGTCGACTCTCATAGTAAAGTTTAACTTTATTAAAAAGTCCTATTCATAGACTTTACTACGAAAGTCGACTTTGGGAAGTCTTCATCCAAAGTCGACTCTCATAGTAAAGTTTAACTTTATTAAAAAGTCCTATTCATAGACTTTACTACGAAAGTCGACTTTGGGAAGTCTTCATCCAAAGTCGACTCTCATAGTAAAGTTTAACTTTATTAAAAGTCCTATTCATAGACAATACTTCTGAGACTTTGACTTTGACTTCGGTAAGTCGAGATTTGACGATCTTGTTCTAATGTTTGCAATCAAAATCACTGCCTTCTAAACGAATTAAATTAATAGATAGTTGAAATAGAGTAGGCATTGCCACAATCAAAGCCATCTCTTGAGTCACATATCAATGAAACAATTGAACATCGGTACATGTTAAACAATTGTTGCTAACCTTTCTCGCAGCTTTACATAAGAATAATATTATTCGAGGGCTTATTGTGAAACTAACGTAAGTATTATAGAAATTGTCATTTTTAGGTCTTTACACCAATCGATAATAATATTTGTTCTTCTACCTGGCCACAAAGAATCGTAACTTGTACGTATATAACACAATTCATAACTACAAAACGTGATGGTATAGTTTATCTGAAATAGTATTGCCTGTTAAGAATTTTGTTGTGAATAAAACATCTATTGTAGTTAAGTTATTTTCACATTAAGCCCTGAAATTATTTCATTGTAAAATAATTTTGTTGTGAATATATGGAAGATAAGATGCCACCAATGACAGACTATGAAAGCGACATATTATTCTGCTGACAGTTGGCAGAGTTACTCCCTGCTTGTCTGCAGAAACTACTTAAAAATTATCTGAAATCAATATGCAGAAAACATTATGACGACCGCAAGGATTATAAATTAACTGCATTTCCAACTGTATAACTTATCCTCTATAGAATTAAATAGTAAGAATCAATATTAAGCTATTAATCCTTACCTATAGCGTAAAATCGCAATGAAATAATTTGTATTATTTATTGGTGGAACAGAAATGGGCGAATCCAGAAATGCATATAGAGTGTTACTTGGGAGGCCAGAGGGGAAAAGACCTTTGGGAAGGCCGAGACGTAGATGGGAAGATAATATTAAAATGGATTTGAGGGAGGTGGGATATGATGGTAGAGACTGGATTAATCTTGCTCAAGATAGGGACCAATGGCGGGCTTATGTGAGGGCGGCAATGAACCTCCGGGTTCCTTAAAAGCCAGTTAGTAAGTAAGTATTGGTGGAACAGATAATCCTCTTTGATTATTCATCAATGAAAGTTGAAACATGACTAGGAAATTATTTTAATACTGTCTATCAAATCTGTACCTTGATTTTAATTTATAATCTATAATAATACGCTAAGGAACACTGGTAGCTTTAATAATCTCCTAGATGTCTTCAATATTCTCGGCAAATTCAACAATTTTCCAAATATGTCCTTTTCCTTATGCCCACGAACGAAAGTCAAAGTCAAAGTCTAGATTTTCGGCGACTTCGAAGTAAAGTCACAATTGAAGTTTACTTTCCTCAAAGTGTCGACTGTGAATAGGAAAATGGTGACTTTGTACTTTCCAAAGTCAACTTTGGTCCAAAGTCTCATCTATGAATAAGACCCTTAGTAACTTCCTTTCTTTGTTGTTTTACACTGGCGATTCACTCTATTAATTAATTATTTACCTAGCTTACGGCTGAACTGCATTATTTTAGCCTACTGTACATTGCACTTGAGACTGACGTTTTCTGAACTGGAATCAAACTATTCTTCGCCACGTGTTAGGCTAATATCGTACGGGGAAACCACTGAC
Organism: Periplaneta americana; assembly: GCA_025594305.2. Taxonomy (NCBI): domain Eukaryota; kingdom Metazoa; phylum Arthropoda; class Insecta; order Blattodea; family Blattidae; genus Periplaneta; species Periplaneta americana. The sequence continues at coordinate 23,528,765 of JAJSOF020000011.1, read as the reverse complement.
GCAAGTGAAGGTCAGAATCAATCTCGTTAATAAGCTACAGTAATGTATTAATGTCACTGTTGAATAGAACATAACATCAGGATACTGTGACTTCTCTAGTGTTATAGAGCAGGAGTGATATTTTTAAATCTTAGATAGTCCTTCGATGTCCTTGAGTAATAAAGGTTTCCGGGTGTGGTTACAGTTTTGAAATCTAATACTGGATGCAGATCGCTGAGTGTTATTTGATATACGATATTGTTTTCTTCTACGGAGCTACTTACTATGGAAATAAACAGGTTGATTCGTTCGAGGAAGTCCCCTATCGTTTGAACTTCGGCTACAGTTGAAAACAATTTTATTGCTCATCTATTGCATCACAGCTTGCATGAGTGAGACCAACGTGACCAGCAACGTCTGTTGCTGTGGAAAGTAGATTATTTATATGACTCGCAGCTTAGTTATGTTGGTTTCTGGAAGGAAGGCTTTAGAATGCGGTCATAGCTTAAAAGACAAACAAATCCAAATAAATAAAACACAAAATAAACAGTAGACTAACAAAACGCGTAACCCGTCCAATTATTGAAGAGACTTCTGTCCTTACAGTAAACCAGTGGTTGACAAACACCACGAAATTGTGACGTAATAGAAAGGGCAGGCCATAGTTGCGCCCCACGGTCAGGTAAGATGCAGCAGATAAAAAAGGGTCCCTGTTTTGTGGGCATAGTTGCGCCCCGTTCCCATCAGGTAGAGAAAAGGGGCATGGCATAGTTGCGCCCCGAAGAAATAGATAAAGACACTACGGAAACTCGAGCCTCGTAATCGGCCAACCATATTGATTTCTTATTCGATTTAATATTTATTAAAATGAACACCATGAAGTTGGCAGTACATTATTAACTGTTTTCTACTGTTTATGCAGCGATTATCGATAGCCTACCGTAAAAATGAACATCATGAATTTGGCAGTACTTTATTAACTGTTTTTCTACTGTTCATGCAGTGATTATCAATAACCTACCGTAAAAATGAACACCATGAAGTTGGCAGTACTTTATTAACTGTTTTTCTACTGTTCATGCAGTGATTATCGATAGCCTACCGTAAACATGAACATCATGAATTTGGCAGTACATTATTAACTGTTTTTCTACTGTTCATGCAGCGATTATCGTCAGCCTACCGTAAAAATGAACATAATCAATTTGGCAGTACTTTATTAACTGTTTTTCTACTGTTCATGCCGCGATTATCGTTAGCCTACCGTAAAAATGAACACCATGAAGTTGGCAGTACATTATTAACTGTTTTTCTACTGTTTATGCAGCGATTATCGATAGCCTACCGTAAAAATGAACCTCATGAATTTGGCAGTACTTTATTAACTGTGTTTCTACTGTTCATGCAGTGATTATCGATAGCCTACCGTAAAAATGAACACCATGAAGTTGGCAGTACTTTACTAACTGACATATTCAAATGAGTGAGCCGTTGGAATATGGGGCCTTAGCAGTCTTGACATTTTATTAGTGATTTTCACACCGTCTGTGGCGTATAGTGAGGTTAATTTTAAACGAATGTTAAGTTTAGTGAAAAGGGTAAAGAGTTAACAATTCATAATGGTTCCAAGTTTCAATTTTCGAAACCATGTACCGTAGGGTTAAGATATCGGTGTACAAACAAAAAAAAATGCAGTTCATTTATTGTATGTGATCGATAAAAAATGTGTTATTTTAAACAACATAATTGATCATATGCTAGGCCTACGTGATTTCAATGCAGCTACCGTTAAAATATTTTTAAGTAACTTATTTATTTTTGTACTTCCATCGGGGCGCAACTATGCCATGTCAATTCTACTACCTGATTTCTTCGGGGCACAACTATGCCATGTCCATTCTACTACCTGATTTCTTCAGGGCACAACTATGCCATGTCCATTCTACTACCTGATTTCTTCGGGGCACAACTATGCCATGTCCATTCTACTACCTGATTTCTTCGGGGCACAACTATGCCATGTCCATTCTACTACCTGATTTCTCCGGGGCACAACTATGCCATGTCCATTCTACTACCTGATTTCTTCGGGGCGCAACTATGCCATGTCCATTCTACTACCTGATTTCTTCGGGGCACAACTATGCCATGTCCATTCTACTACCTGATTTCTTCGGGGCACAACTATGCCATGTCCATTCTACTACCTGATTTCTTCGGGGCACAACTATGCCATGTCCATTCTACTACCCGATTTCTTCGGGGCACAACTATGCCATGTCCATTCTACTACCTGATTTCTTCGGGGCACAACTATGCCATGTCCATTCTACTACCTGATTTCTTCGGGGCGCAACTATGCCATGTCCATTCTACTACCCGATTTCTTCGGGGCACAACTATGCCATGTCCATTCTACTACCTGATTTCTTCGGGGCACAACTATGCCATGTCCATTCTACTACCTGATTTCTTCGGGGCGCAACTATGCCATGTCCATTCTACTACCTGATTTCTTCGGAGCGCAACTATGCCATGCCTAGGCCTCCCGATTGACCGCGGGGCGCAACTATGCCATACCGAATAGAAATGCAACCCGCACACCACTATCGCCGGGAGAGGGGTGGAGTGGGTATCTCCTCAGGTAATGCAGTGAATAACAGTGCAGAGACGGACTGGGACCAAAAAACGAAAGCTATATAATATTCTTCTATTTATTAACTATACACACTTTTTTTCCATGTTAATTTTTTTATCCTCCTATTAATTATTTTTGTATTATTAATGAAATAACATAAATTTATTTTCTTATTTAACATAGAAAGAGCGTATACTTTACATCAGCAGATATTTGAAATTAGAAAAACGTACCAGGCTGGTCACGAAGTTGTAAATTACACTACATACTTAAAAAAAACGTTGAAGTATTTTACTCCGATTAAGACATAGAAGCCGATGTTTTTTATCGTTTATTTCTTAATGAAATATTCAAATTACACTCATACGTAAAAAAAACGTGGATGTATTTTACACCGATTAAAACATAGAAGGCAATACTTTTTATTGTTTATTAATGAAATATACAAATTACACTACATACGTCGGAAAAAAAAAGTCGAAGTATTTTACCCCGATTAAGACATAGAAGCCGTTACTTTTTATTGTTCTTTTATTATTCAAGTTACAGGTAAGGGCGTGGTAGTCTTCATAACAAGAAGAATAATGACAAGTACATTGTTCTTTTATACTTCATTTAAAATTTTACAACAAATTAAGTATCTTATATTTTTGCCATCTGCACAAAATAAATACTTTTCCTTCCATGCTCCTTAAAATTAAGTTTTTACTTACTATCTGTTTTCGAAAAGACATCGAAACATATTATCCTACACACTTGTAACATTACATGCGTACGTCCTCTGCTGATAATAGTAATATACGTTACAAGAGCGGTATGTTGACGTTTTCATGGTCGAGGAAAAGATTGAAAAAACGAAACGTAGTTGAGGTTTTTTAATTTCCGAGAACATGAAAACAAACATACCGCTCGTGTATCGTACATTATTTTGTGCAAAGATCGTTTATTACATACCTGAAAGACGAATTTCTAATTAGTTGCAATGAAATCTCCATGTTGGTTTCTGTTTAATGACGGCAACTTCGGAAAACCAAAATATCTTTCTTCAACATTGTTGCTATAAAATGTTTTCTGTGTTTACTATACTCCAGCAGGCCGTGATATACGTCAGTCATCCCCCCCCCCCCAGTCTATCAATGCGAACTTAAAACAAACTGTAAGGTTATGTAATGATTTATTTTTCATTTTAATATTTTAACAATATTATTTATATAACATATTGCAGTAATAACATCCGCATATGGAATCTTGTTGATTTTGCACGGCTTCCTTAATGTTACTTGTATCAGGAATGCAATAATTTTAGTGGAGTAGTAGACTTTACTTAATTTTTGCAAATATTTAAAAACAATAATTAACATTGCAATTTAGGTGAAATTGCAGTGGTAAGTTTCCAATTTATAATTATTACTATGTTAAACGTCTCTAAAAATAATATGTTAAAAGCCTAAAGCAGTAAAAAGAATGTGGCGCTTAAGCGGTAAGAAGAGGGAAATTGTGTGTGTTACGTTGGGAATACTGAATGTGGTATTTCACACTTACCGCGTATTGGTTCTGTGCGGAAAACAAGCAAATACGCACGATCTCGCACAAACGTCTTTACTTATATCGAAGTGATGGCTGTAAACAGAGGGTGGGGATATGATGTCATTATTACGCTTGAGTGGAGACAGGGGCATGTGTCGCGACACAGCTATTGGCGATCACTATTCCACTTAATCACGAATATTCTAGAAATGTTTTTTTCGTAGATAATATTGCTATGAATTTTCCTAATAAAGAAACTGAGGAACTTCTTTTGGTAATTATGTCTTAACAATACTTAGTAACAGTAAAACATTAGCCGTGCATTTTTGTTCTTCTTGATGAAACATTTAAGCGGAAACTATACAGATAAAATTTCTTGTAAATCTTCCGCCTCTCGTCACTTGACTGTCTCCAACCTCCCCCCGCCCTTGCTTGTCTCTCCTGCTCCTCGTTTCTTGCTTGTGTTTGTCCCTTTTTTTACATTGGGGAATTTAATTGAAGTGAATTTATTATGGCAGGCAGAGTAACTATCTCATGCCCCCATGTTTTAGATTGCTACCAATGCACTTCATTAGAACCAGGTACCCAGCTTCGAAACCGTTAGTCCTGTGAACTTACAGTATATTTATTTTCCCCTTTTATCATATTATAGGAGGGTATAAAGGAATTTAAGAACGAATATCAGCCAAGGGTAAACGTGATCAAGGATGAGAATGGTGACTTGCTTGCAGACTCTCCATCAATCCTAAACAGATGGAAAAACTATTTTGTGCAACTACTAAATGTACATAGGCCAAATAGAAATGATCGGGACGAAATTGAAATACAAACTGCTGAGCCACTTGTACCCGAACCCACGCTTTCAGAAGTCGAAATTGCGATAGAAAATCTGAAAAAGTACAAGTCTCCAGGTATCGATCAAATTCCAGCAGAATTAATACAAGAGGGTGGAAGTGCATTATATAGCGAAATTTATAAACTTGTAATTGCTATTTGGGAAAAAGAAATTGTACCAGAACAATGGAAGGAGTCCATAATTGTACCTATTTTTAAGACGGGGGACAAAACCAACTGTGGTAACTTTCGAGGAATATCACTTTTGTTGACGTCGTACAAAATTTTGTCCAATATTCTTTTGAGAAGATTAACTCCGTACGTAGATGGAATTATTGGGGATCATCAGTGTGGTTTTCGGCGTAATAGATAGACTATTGATCAGATTTTTTGTATTCGACAGATAATGGAGAAAAAATGGGAGTATAAGGGTACAGTACATCAGTTACTCATAGATTTCAAAAAGGCATATGACTCGGTTAAGAGGGAAGTATTATATGATATTCTTATTGAATTTGGTATTCCCAAGAAACTAGTTCGATTAATTAAAATGTGTCTCAGTGAAACGTACAGCAGAGTCCGTATAGGTCAGTTTCTATCTGATGCTTATCCAATTCACTGCGGGCTAAAGCAGGGAGATGCACTATCACCTTTACTTTTTAACTTCGCTCTAGAATATGCCATTAGGAAAGTTCAGGATAACGGGCAGGGTTTGGAATTGAACGGGTTACATCAGCTTCTTGTCTATGCAGATGACGTGAATATGTTAGGAGAAAATACACAAACGATTAGGGAAAACACGGAAATTTTACTTGAAGCAAGTAAAGCGATCGGTTTGGAAGCAAATCCCGAAAAGACGAAGTATATGATTATGTCTCGTGATCAGAATATTGTACGAAATGGAAACATAAAAATTGGAGATTTATCCTTCGAAGAGGTGGAAAAATTCAAATATCTTGGAGCAACAGTAACAAATATAAATGAAACTCGGGAGGAAATTAAACGCAGAATAAATATGGGAAATGCGTGTTATTATTCCGTTGAGAAGCTCTTATCATCCAGTCTGCTGTCCAAAAATCTGAAAGTCAGAATTTATAAAACAGTTATATTACCGGTTGTTCTGTATGGTTGTGAAACTTGGACTCTCACTCTGAGAGAGGAACATAGGTTAAGGGTGTTTGAGAATAAGGTTCTTAGGAAAATATTTGGGGCTAAGCGGGATGAAGTTACAGGAGAATGGAGAAAGTTACACAACACAGAGCTGCACGCATTGTATTCTTCACCTAACATAATTAGGAACTTAAAATCCAGACGTTTGAGATGGGCAGGGCATGTAGCTCGTATGGGCGAATCCAGAAATGCATATAGAGTGTTAGTTGGGAGACCGGAGGGAAAAAGACCTTTAGGGAGGCCGAGACGTAGATGGGAGGATAATATTAAAATGGATTTCAGGGAGGTGGGGTGTGATGATAGAGACTGGATTAATCTTGCACAGGATAGGGACCGATGGCGGGCTTATGTGAGGGCGGCAATGAACCTTCGGGTTCCTTAAAAGCCATTTGTAAGTAAGTATCATATTATAGGATTATCTAAGAAATTAGCAAGTTCTTTGTGATAGTAGAAGAGAAAGAGTGGGGGAAGGGAAGTGGTCCGTGGCCCATTTCTTTAGGGCTCATCCCGACATTTATCTTATTACTCAAGGGAAACCACGGAAAAACCTTGAGCAGGATGATGTGTCGTGCTGACGACAAGCCAGTTGGCTTCAGTGGGGTCTGTATATGTTGAAGTGGGAGGTTGTCTCTTAATTATTATTGAAAATACAGATACATTAAACATACATAAAAAGTAGTGGCTAGTGCGGCAAATGCTGCAAACTGAGTTCATTAGACGTTTAAATAAAAATTTTTCAGATTTATTTTCAATGAAAAATACCAGACATTTTGAAAGTTATTGGCTTTCATAATAATGAAACATACTCCCTCCGAACGGTTTTTTTATGCCAAATGCATTTTCTTGAACATATCCACCTTCAGTTTTTGAGTTTCAACGCGAAAACGCAAGTAAGAATGTCGGGACGATCAGTGGGTTTTTCATGTGGGAGTAAAGCAACAGCTATTTCAGGTCATTGTGGATTGTAGGTGAAAGTTAAAGAAAGTCAGGTTTGCTATGCATAGACATAGCATCTTGGTATAGCTGCTGCATGTAGAGCTTGAAGTGTAGGCCTAGAGGGTAAAATCATTTTATCCTGCTAAGGCCCAATTGTATAAAACTCGCTGACTAAAGATCAACTTTGATCGAAGATCGGAAAGTGAATAGAGTTGAGACACTTCTTCTATTGTATAAAACTTTTCTGCGATCAAATTACCTTGGTTCAAATGCAATCTAAGTTCACGTGAAAAGGATTTGGCAACATCGCATAAACAGGTGAAATACGTGATGCGCGGACAATGTTATACAGGTTTGTTCAGTGTAGCCAATCTAGCGACTTTAACTCTTTTTCAACAACAATTTCTTTTAACTTTTATATTGCTTAAATAGGGATTTAGTCACCTTTTTAGCACCCCATAGTGACAAAATTTAATCTTTCTTTGTTGATAATGAGAAATCTAGCGACTTTACAACTACTTTTTGGCGACTTTCCGTACACTGTGTTGGAGACATTGTTTTTTTTTTTGCAATGTAAATAATTGCGGACAATAAGAAGAAGGTTGACTGTTCTCCAAGTTATCATGTTATGGTGTTTGATACTGCTAAACATAATAAAGCTTTATAAAACGACAATTTTCGTTTACTAATACAGTTAATTGAAAATTTATGAATGTACCTATCATATCCATTAATAATTAATGGTTGTTATAAACATAATATAATTATAGGTTATGTTATTTGATACTGCTGAACACGATAGAGCCTTATAAAATATAAGATTGTTTGTGTATTAAGGCAAGAAATTGAAATAAATATATGTAAATGTACCTACCATATCTATTAATATTAATAATAATGGATACTTTATTTGCACAATCTGTCACTTGTATATTTCAAACAGAAAAGAAATAACTGAACTTGGATCATCTAACTTAATCGGAGAAATTTCTTCAGTCAAAGTTAACTTTAGTTTGAGACAAATTAATCTCAGATTAGACTTTATACAACACAAAATTCCAAGTTCAGCTAAAACAAGGATCAATTTAACCTCTGATCTAAGATTAAATGGTTTATACAATCGGGCCTAAGAGATCTTGCTGAAATGATCGGGAGACTACATAATTTTCCAGGCCTCTTATTTTGTCAGTAAGTAATGCCGTCTTTTCTTAGGAATTGTAATTTTTGCGCTCTCTCGAGCCAATACTGACGCATATAAGTATCTACACCACACCGCCATTGAGTATATGAAAAAGACCCAACCCCATTTGATTAATAACTATAAAAATATTTAATTTTTAATAATATCTTACGCAAGTTTTGTAGTTTATATATTAACATCATGGCATTAACTACAATAATAATTAATTTTTAATGATAATGTCATCAAACCTCCTCAAGTTTTGTAGATTTTAATATCCAATACACAGCTATACTCAGAAAATTACACACAGCAGAATCAGACCTGTAAATTATTTTTAATAAGTCTTGAAGCCTTTAATAACCAATTGAATTTGAACTCTAAATATGTCAGCAATCCTACAGGTCATGGCCTTCGTATAATAGCCTATTGTTTATTGTAGTGTGTGTTTTGTTTTATTTTGAAATGGCATTAGTTCTCAGAACTGACGAAAGATGAATTTTGTAAAATAGGAGAATTATGTAGAAAAACTGACATTTCACTGAAAACTGCTATTTTTCTGAAAAACTTTGCGTTCCAAGCTTCAAAATGAGGGGTCATTTATTAAAATCCGTTCAGACGTTTTCCCGTAATTTCGATTACAAGAAAATACAATGCATCTATGCAGCCAATAACGTGATGACCCTGAAACAGAGAAATAACATTATTAGTGCATTAGTAGACATAGGTCTGTCTGTAGAGTCAAGTGGTTGTTTAGTGTTCAAGTTGGTGTTCGTCTTGTACGTTGTCGTTCAAGCTAGAGGGTGGAGTACGCTCTTAGGTCTTTTGTGTTTATCTAAAGCAGGATTGTAGTTACTCAGGGAAGAGATTAGTGGGTTGTTGCTGCTGTATCCGATTCTCGTTTCCGGTTTATTGTGAACCAGCCTTTACTTGTCTCTCTCACGCATTTTGCCCCTTGCTTATGTGTCTGCCGTTCCTTGTCTCTTGCTTGCGTGTCTCCTACGTTGGGATTTTGTGCCTTATTAGTAACTTTGTCGATGTGCCATTTTATCTGTACAATAGGGTCTACTATTGTCTGTGATTTCATACATTGCTCTAGTTTCCTTGTTGGTACTTCAATGTCCTTTCTGGTACATGAAGATGATTCATTATGTAAAAATTTCATCTATAGACCTATATTTGTGTATACTTTATTCAATTGTCTGTTTATGATTTTATTATATAATTCATGTTTGCTTATCACTCAACACTAATACGTATTTCCACTGGATTTATTTAATTTTTTGTTGTGTACATTATTCAGTTGTCAGTTTCTGGTTTTATATTTCCTTCTTATTTAACACAAATAATATTTTATGCTCGACCATGCCGAAATGTAGTAATTATACACCTGGTAGCAGCCCTTTAATGGACCTCATTAAAGTACACCTATTCATTAAAGTTCAGGTGTTCCACCAATCAGAAAATACCATTGTAGCAATATGAAAACGCAAGTATCGATTATTCTCGGATATGCAATCGAAAGACAACTAGTTCTGTTACTATAATAATTAGCGTTAATTGTAGGTAAGTAATATTCAAATAAATTCAATTTGTCATCTCGTTTTTCAATGTCTAATTCAATTTCAAGGTTATATCAAGATTAATGTTTATTTTACTCTCTAGATTATATCAAGGTCGATGTCGACATTTGTTTCTCGGAAAAAATCAATACTTTCGCGTCTGCGCACATCTCACAATTTACGAGGTATTGCACAAGGTCAGTTCCGCTCCTCAGTCAGATAAGAATAACATGAATACTTATGAATAATTTCAAGTTAGAAATATGGCCGAGCATAAAAACTCGCTTGCGTTCGTTTCATAAACATACTCGCGTCTTAATTACTACCATTTTAGGCTCGTTGCATAATGTACTAATATATTCTACTATGTTTATTTTTGTGGCAATTTTTATTCATTAGTCTGTTCCTGACTTCATTACGTAAATCGTATCCGTTTATATCTCAACACAATATATAATTAAATCGGATACTAGTGTATGTTTGTTTAACTACATAAGAAAGTTTTACTTCTTGTTGAATGTAAGAGAAGGCACGGCCTAAACTTTGCCAAGTTATAAAAAACCATTATTATTATTATTGTTATTGTTATAGTTATTATTGCTGCTGTTACTGCTTTTCGGCATTTTAGAATTCGTTCATTATCAAATTAACTTTAGGCCAATTTTATACATCTGTACATTTCCACGTCTCATGATCCTTTGAATTATATTTATTTTGTATGAAATATTAATTTAACATCCATAATATTGAATACTTTTTAACGATATAAAACGATGTTATTTTATGCAGGAGGAAATTTCATTATTATGGTTTTGCAACTCGAGTTACTGTATGGTTACAAAGGGTCGTATAAGGCCCGGATGAGGGTATTGTGCAGCCCTACTGATTGATGAACGAGTCATAGAAGCCCGCTGAAGCAAAACTCGGGCCCGTTCTAGAAGACTTTTTTATAAATTGGCCTTGTTCCAAGAATAACAAACTGTCGTCGTTAAAAAGAAATTGTGATTTATTTCCTCACATTAGCAGGCAGGCAGGCCGGGAGAGTGTGTCACATGGCCTCGTACGTCGACCAGGCCCTGGAGATGGTCAGTAGTCAGTGCAGCCCGTCCCTGACACGCTCACGTGAATGCAACCATATCGCACGTGTGCATCAAGTAATATTTCATACAAGAACTGCGTCCACACCTGTGGAGTAACTGAACCACCAACCACTAAAATATTCAAATTTTAAAATTGTACTTTCAATAATTGTTTCTTTTAAAATTATTCATGTTTATTTTTTATTTCATCATCGTTAATTAAAACTTTTCTCGTTTATTTCATCACCCCTAATTAAAACTTTTATGCTCGACCATGCCGAAATGTAGTAATTATACACCTGGTAGCAGACCTTTAATGCATGTAATTAAAGTACACCTACTCATTAAAGGTCAGGTCTTTCAGCCAATGACGACTTAGGTTACAACTGTTCAGCCAATGACAGGTCAGCTTTCTACCGTTATAAAACCGCAAGTATCGATTATTCTCGGATATGCAATCGAAAGAGAATTAGCTGGAAATCCAATACTGTCGTAGAAGGTTATGTTCTGTTACTATAATAATTAGCGTTAATTGTAAATAATATTCAAATAAATTCAATTTGTCATCTCGTTTTTCAATGTCTAATTTAATTTCAATGTTATCTCTGTAGGTTCTTATGGCTTAGCAAGGTCAATGTGGACATCTGTTCGCGTCTGCGCACATCTCACAACATACGGGACATTGCTCAAAAATTAATAATATCAAGTTAGAAATATGGTCGAGCATAAAAAGTCGTATGAAACTCTCCTATAATGGTAATTAAGAAGCTCGTATGAAAATTATGAAACTCGCTTGCGCTCGTTTCATAAATATCCATACTCACTTCTTAATTACCTTCATTATAGGCTCGTTGCATAATGTACTATTCTAACACTCGTTTATATTATTTAGGTTATGTATGTTATAGCTTCTGCTACATGATATTATGGATAGTCACGTACCAGAGATTGTTTAATATTAAGATTTATTGAAAATCATCTGTCAAGTGACGTTGATTACTGGGATCCGGATGATGAAATGCAAATGTTTTAATAAAAATGAAACTGAATCAATGAAGCCTTCTTGACTAGTAACCGTCCACAGAGTTCAATGAAGATTCCATAGTTGGCACAACTGATAACAAGAAAATAGGAAAAATTGTGACTGTGTCGTGTATGGTTCCTGGGGTAGCTCAGTCGTAGAGCGTTCGCGCGCTAAGCGAAGGGTCCCGGGATCGATACCCGGCCCCGGAACAATTTTTCCTTGAAATTATTCAAACCTGCTTTACAGGGAGCTATTACCTGAAAGCCAGATTTGCAAGAAAATAGCTAATCATAACACACTACTGCCATATAGCGTAATATTGAGATGGTACAATAATACATTTGAAGACAGTTGTATTTTCGTAAGTCAATTAATATTTTATTGCATTAGAGTACTTTGTTACTTCTAATCTTTATATACTTTCTTCTAATAGAGTAATAGTCAATTAAATCCCACTCGGGTTTTCTAGTGAGATTACTGTTGATAATCTTTTGTTGTAAACAAAGTGAACATTTACGTTGAAAAGTGAACAAATGAAACAAACACAACATAAACTGCTATGTAGACTATGAGTAAAAAGTTGTAGGTTCAAGAGTAATTATTTGTATTTGTAAAATTAGGGTCTCGTTCTTTATACTGCAGCAGGTGATGAGACTAAATTAATTGTTTGAACATAATAATTAGACTTGATGCAATAACAATTTCCTTTTTATGTTACGTTTCAAGGACAGTGAATGTGTTGTCTGATAATTGGAAAAATAAAAACACATAGAAAAATGAATAGTCTTCCATTGAACTAATTAAATTAATTAATTAATTCATTCATTGTATAAACACAGTGAATAATTGTAGGTGCAATAAAAACTTTCAATTTGCTTATATTGTATATAAATGCATTAATAGTACATTATGCAACGAGCCTATAATGATAGTAATTAAGAATCGAGTATGGATATTTATGAAACGAGCGCAAGCGAGTTTCATAATTTTCATACGAGCATCTTAATTACCATTATAGGTGAGTTTCATACGACTTTTTATGCTCGACTATATTTATAACTTGAAATTACCGGTATTCAGATGTATACATTTTATTTGTAGGTATCTGACAAGATCGGAAGTGACCTTGTTCTAGGTCGTGAATTGTGAGATATGCGCAGACGCGAAAGTATTGATTTTTTCCGAGGAACAATAATGTCATTGACCTTGGCGTAGTCCCGTTAAACTTGATAATATTATAATATTATAACCTTGATTATTGAATTCGACATTGAAAAACGAGATGACAAATTGAATTTATTTGAATATTATTTACAATTAACGCTAATTATTATAGTAACAGAACATAACCTTCTGCGACAGTATTGGATTTCCAGCCTCCGTGACTTTTCGCTAATTCTCTTTCGATTGCATATCCGAGAATAATCGATACTTGCGGTTTTATAACGGTACAAAGCTGACTTCTCATTGGCTGAACACATGTAAGCTGAGTTATCATTGGCTGAAGACCTGTACTTTAATGAGTAGGTGTACTTTAATGACATGCATTAAAGGACTGCTACCATGTGTATAATTAGTACATTTCGGCATGGTCGATCATAAAATATAAAATATCCTAATTATAAATATTCTTGCGGTAAAAAATACCACAGATTAGTAGGTCTAGGAAATTCTAGAGCAGCTATGTTGCGAGGGTTTAAACAGCGAATATTAATTTATGATACGTTTATTAAGAAACAATGACAATTTTCGTGCTATATTTCTAGTGAAATAATCTGTCGTTTAACAACCATCTGATTAAGCAATCCAGAATTTAGTGAAAAAGAAACGAGGAAAAAAAGATTAATTTTCAAGTAAAAAAGGCATACAAATCGCGTTCTAAACGAAGAAAAACTCGACATAGGCTGTAGGCTAGAATAGTCTCCCACGAAATCGTTGAAGCAAGACAACAGCTTAGAAAGAGACGAAATTATCCAAAACTAAAGCCTTTTATTCAACAGTCAGCGAAATAGGTCATGTGTCTAGGTTTAATTCTATCGATAAAGACGAAATCCAGCTTGTCTATATTTTTTTCCAAAAGATGTGAAATTTTAATTAGGAAAGACGATCGCTCGAAACAAGTCAGTAAATTAAATCTGTAATGTCCAGAAGACGCGACATTTTATTTCCAAAAACTGACTTGCAGATTCACTTCTAAGCGGGCTGTTATTTGCCCATGTCACTTTCCGAACGTCAACGTACTAAGCGAAACCTGTTTCCAGGCGTACACCCTTTGCAATAAAAAAGAATTTGAATTTTTCAGGAAGTTATAAAATAATAGACCTCTGTAACATTTTTCTTGTTGCTGTAATGAATAATTTCATTTCACTTTCAAAGACATACGAGGGTTGTTTGGAAAATTCATAGATGGCATAGAAATTGAACTAGGGTTATTCTGAAACAATCTTTATTTCTCAACATCCAAACTGGGATTCACACATTTGGTCCACCGGTGCTGCAATGCTGCTATACCCTCCTTGTACACAGATTCCTCGAGGTCTGGAAAAAAGCCTTCTGCTCTTGTGATAACCTCTTCAGTTGAAGAAAATTTCTTCCCAACCGAGTTTTGAGCTTTGGGAATACAACAGTGTGTTGCATTGGAGTTAAATCGCTCGCTTGAACTCGGATGAATGTCGTACCTTCGAGTGAGGTAAGATCGGTCGTGATACGCTCGTAATAAATAGAAGCACAGTACAAGGTCATCTCACCGACATGTCTTATCTTGTATGGAAGACGACAGATAAGATACACATGTTTTGCTCACATCGTAAAAGTAAGGCTTTATTTTCTGCGTTCATGACAAAAGTTTAGTGGAACAGTCTAATGGAACGTACCAAAACAGTAACATGAAGTTATAAATAAAATAGTATGAAAAACTTCGATATACAGTTATTATTGCTAATTAATGATTATTCAATATTTGATTTACCACACATATAATATGATAGGTCCAAACATAGTGTTCCGTGTATATACTACGACAATGTAGAAACGTTTTACAAAATATTATTGATATAGCAGTAGATTAATAACAATATTAGTACAGGGATAACGTCACAGAAAATATAACAAAATGAATAATCATGCTGCACAACTGTTACAGACGCAAAGATTGATACACTAATTATTTATTAAAGATTATTATTATTACTATAAAACTTGATACGGTTCTTGCATTATCGTGATTGTGTTCTCCGTTTATAATAATTAAATTTACATCCAATAACATCAGATGTGACAAAATTACTCCTGAGCGGAAAAAAAAGAAAAAAAAAATACCTACAACATTTATATTACATTTTAAAGCAAGTTTTGTAGTTGTGCTATGGAGAGGTTAGTTAAACACTGCAAAGTTTTGAAATGATAAACATCTATGATGTTACTAAACAGTTCATCACTGTGACAAAAATGAATGTCTATAACGCTCGGCTTATACCGTTCGAGGATTTATCGCTCGCGACAATTTTACCAATCATGCATGTGCGCTACCTATCTGATTATGCTATGAACTACTTGGCGCTCGAGCGAAAACGTCCGTTGCAGACCTCTGGAATACAACACCTTTTATCTTCGGATGATTCACTGGCTTCCTACCAAAGTATAAAACTAAATAAGCCATATGAATTAAACGTTAAGTAGGCCTAATAAAAATAGATTTAACTACGTTATTCTCAAAATAATATCCTGAATTAGGACTGTTTGTGGAAATCTTTGTGGCTATTAATGATATTTTTACACGTGTGCAGAAAACCGGACGCAAACGACAGAAACCCGGAAGACGACGAAACAGCGGCGGCCGCTTCTCCGGACATGCCCTCCCCGGTGAAGCCCTGGATGCGGTACACCAAGATCTTCATCCTTTTCCTCGTGTGGCTTCTGTTTACGGTGAGAATTCGGCCAAGCGGATGCAGACATACAACCATTGTGATTAAAACGTTTTTCAGTGGAATAGCATAACCACACACCGGATGGATATGTTACATAACATTTACTTCAAAATGTGTTATTTGATTGTATTGTATTTGTTAACATTCCATGGTATTCATACATTGCTTACAGCTAGAATATGGAACAAGTCAAAAAACTTAATACTACTATAAAGTCTTAATTTATAGTCACAGTCTAGATGAAATATATACAGACGAGATTTACAATATAGTCTACTAGTACAACACAAAGTTTTAGTATCAATTTCATGAAGTGTTATTGAATGTCATGAATTCACCTACTGAATAGAAGGCGTGAAAAATTAGGTACTTCTTTAATTTGGCCCTAAATAATGTTATGTTTTGAGTTTCATTTTTTATATCGATAGGGAGGCTATTAAACATTTTTACTGCCATATAACGTACTCCTTTTTGATAGCACGATAGACTTGCCGATGGAGTATGAAAGTAATTTTTTTGACGTGTATTTATGCTATGAACTGTTGAATTAGTTACAAAGTTTTCACGATTACATATGAGGAAGATTATTAATGAAAAGATATACTGACAAGCCATGGGCATTATTTGTAGTTTTTTTAAAATAGTCCTACACGATTCCCTAGATTTGGCACCTACTATTATTCTAATTACTCTTTTTTGTACTAGAAATATACTGTTACTATCTGGGAATTTCCCAAGAATATTATTCCAAAACTCATTACCGAGTGGAAGTATGCAAAGTATATTGTTTTTAAGGTAGGCCTATTGATATTTACTATCTTTTGCATAGATCTAGGCTAATAGCAAAAAAAGCTGAATTTAGTTTGGGGGTAATTTCTTTAATATGATTTTTCCAATTTAACACATTATCGATTTTTAAGCCAAGAAATTTGGTTGTTGTTGTTTCTAATAGGGATCTATTGTTAATTATTGCGCTAGAAATTTGCGACTTTGAATTTGGACAGGATTTAAATTGAATTATGTTAATTTTGTTACAATTTAATGCCAATTTATTGACTGAGAATCAGTCCATATTTTGAAGAGAATTTCCTCTGTTGAAGATTGGAATGTGTTCGAGTTATTGGCTGATACAATTAAATTGAAGGAGTGAGAGATGATGATGATGATGATGATAGATTCACTTACAATTTATATTCTTTGAATGGTAATTTTCTTGTATGTTACAGGCAGTTCTAATAATGAAGAGTGAAAAAGAAAACAAGATGCATCAAATTTCTATACCAGAAGGTGAAATAAAAAGTATCCTTTTAAAAACTCCTGTATAAAAATTAAAAATTATTTACAGGATGTAACAAAAATACTGCGGTAAATTATGGGATCGAGTTTTCGACACCAAAAATAAAGAAGGGTCATATAAACATGTCCGGAAATAACTGTTTAATTGTTGCATAATACAATTTAATGATTTGAATTTTTCAGTATGAATGAATGAATAAACAAAAAGTAAACTGCATTATAGATACCGCCAGTTAATATATCTCCTAAAAAAATCAACGGAAATAGCAGTTCGATAAATGAAATTATCGATACTTATTGTTTGAATAATAGAGAATCAATGTTTGTTCGTTTACCATGGCGGGTATTTAAATACTACAATGTCCAGTGAAAATATTTGCGTAAACTATAATGAATGATGAAAAAGTTTGGAGAAGGCAGTGAAATTCCGTATTATTGAAATATATATAAAAATGAATTAATAATATTAAGTTGGCTATATTAGAATAACGATCCATAATATACCGTACTATTTCCAGATAAGAATATAAATCGATATTATCAAATAGGCTGGCGGTAGCCTACCTATAAAGCATCAAAGAGAAATCAGAAAATTAAATAAATAAATAAATAAATAAATAAATAAATAAATAAATAAATAAATAAATAAATAAATAAAATTAGATAAAAATAAATAAAATTAGATAAAAATAAATAAAATTAGATAAAAAATAAATAAAATTAGATAAAAATAAATAAAATTAGATAAAAAATAAATAAAATTAGATAAAAATAAATAAAATTACATAAAAATAAATACAATTACATAAAAAAATAAATACAATTAGATAAAAAATAAATAAAATTAGATAAAAATAAATAACATTAGATAAAAATAAATAAAATTAGATAAAAAATAAATAAAATTATATAAAAATAAATAAAATTAGATAAAAAATAAATAAAATTAGATAAAAAAATAATTAAAATTAGATAAAAATAAATAAAATTATTTAAAAAATAAATAAAATTAGATAAAAAAATAAATAAAATCAGATAAAAAAATAAAATTAGATAAAAAAATAAATAAAATTAGATAAAAATAAATAAAATTATTTAAAAATAAATAATATTCGATAAAAAATAAATAAAATTAGATAAAAAATAAATAAAATTAGATAAAAAAATAAAATTAGATAAAAATAAATAAAATTAGATAAAAAAATAAATAAAATTAGATAAAAAAATAAATAAAATTAGATAAAAAATAAATAAAATTAGATAAAAAAATTAATAAAATCAGACAAAAATAAATAAAATCAAATAAAAAAATTAATAAAATTAGATAAATAAAATTAGATAAAAATAAATAAAATTAGATAAAAATAAAATTAGATAAAAAAATAAAATTAGATAAATAAATAAATAAAGTTAGATAAATAAATAAATAAAATTAGATAAATAAATAAATAAAATTAGATAAAAATAAATAAAATTAAATAATTAAATAAATAACTAAAATAAATAAGTAAAATGAATGAATGAATAAATAAAACAAATGAATGAATGAAGAAATGAATAAATTTATAACTGAATAAATAAAATTAAATAAATAAATAAAATTAAATAAATAAATAAATAAATGAAATAAAATAAATACATAAATAAATAAGTACCGGTACGTGAATAAATGAACAAATCAGTGAATAAGTAAATGAATACATTAATATATAAACACACGAATAAATGAATGAGTAAATGTGTATTGATATATGAATAATAAATACATAAACAAATGAATACGTAAATACTTGAACAAATAGATACGCAAATGTGTAAATGAATAAGTGAATAAGGAAATATGTAAATAAGTTGAAATTAAAACCATCACAACTACCAGTACATTACCACTTTAAGATTGAGATTCTCTTGCTCAGGCTTCAGGAAGTTGAGATTCTCCAAATTTTCTCAATTCTCCTACAATATGAAAACAACAGGAAGTTAAAATATTATCTTATCGCATATTATAAGTATTTTGTTAAAAATATGTCGGTTACTAAAAAAGATTAGGTATACATATGTACTTGCATAAACTTCTATGTATTATAAAATCATGATCACATTTTCAGTACATTCAGTGAATAGCTGCTATTTTAAATGTTTCATTTCCATAGCAACACGAACAATATTCTTTTATTACGTCAATAGGTGCACAACACTGTATTCATTACCACGGAGTTAAAGCATAACATAGTGTGTTAGCTAAAAGTTGTAATCCGGTTTTTGATTAGCCTATGTACATATTTTCTTACAGACCTCACCGCTCGCCCGTAAGCGATTTATATTTCATCATAGTTTGACCAACTGTCAATGGAATACTGATTTTATAATATATAACATGGGTACCGGTAATGTAGGAAATTAAATGCAAATTGTAATAAAATTCTTAGTAGGCTATTTGTTTCATAAACTACAATAATGCATAATTATGTTTCATATTAAAATTTAATACTTTATTAGAAGTAATGGAAGGGGCTCATATGAAAATAAACTTAAAGAAAGCTAAAGAAATGAGATTAAATAGCAAAAAGACAGATAAAGTTATAATAAATAATAATAACATTGATACTGTTCAAGAATTTAAATATTTGGGTAGTATAATTGACAAGGATGGTGGAGCCTTTGAGGATGTAAAGAACCGAATAAAAAATGCAAATAGTGCATTTGTCCAGTTGTACCCAATATGGAAATCTTGTATTATATCTAGATCTACAAAAATTAAAATCTTTAACAGTAATGTGAAATCAGACTTATTATATGGTTGTGATACATGGAAAACAAGTAAAATTATACAAAATAATCTGCAAACATTTGTTAATAGATGTTTACGAAGAATTTTAAAAATTAGATGGCCAGATATAATCACGAACTCAGAACTATGGAAGATAACAAATCAGAAAGACATCGCAATAGAAATCAAAAGACGAAAGTGGAATTGGATAGGGCACACAGTCAAGAAAGAAGATGGAGCAGTAGAAAGAATGGCTTTGGATTGGAACCCCCAGGGTAGTAGAACAAGAGGAAGGCCAAAAAATACATGGAAGAGAACAGTTTTGGAGGAAATTGCAAGGGAGGAGAAAACATGGAGCGAAGTGAAGAAGTTGGTTACAAATAGGGTCCGATGGAGGCACTTTGTGAATGCCCTATGCTCCTCATGAGGAGATACAGGAGTTTGATTGATTGATGTTTCATGTTAACGTCATACTGTTTAATCATAATTCTAATACAGTTTTTTTTAAATTCCACCATGAAATATAATTTTATGCGCTATTGGTGTGCAAACTAGTGTAAGCTGGCAACTCAAACTTTTCATCCTCCTCAATACATCTCAAGAGAGTCCGTAACAAACTATTAAATAATATATATTTTAAGATGTGACGTACTTAATTCAACTAAGCAAGTGGTGCTGAAAGTGTGTACAGATGAGGAGACGAGACTTGGTATGTGAGCTGTGCGAGAGGGGAAAGAATGAGCTGTCCATGACGGTTAATTTTATACGAATCTACCGACACTGAAGTTCATCTCAGACTATGCCTGGTAAGGTTTATCTTGTCTCAGTAGCAATAAAACCAAGTCCCTTCAAATGAGGGTAGAGATTAGAGGAAGATTGTAAATTTTCAGGATTCCTTTCAAAATCTTGTTATTGTACAGGCTGCCGGAACTCAGTTTCTTGAAAGACAAGCTCAGTGACGGAACTATACAGCACGAAGAGAGATATTTTGTTATTTTATTTTGCGCTACAGAATGCATCAACTAGTACCTTCCGCCACTGGATGGATGGACGGAATCGCTCCACTCCCCCCATTGCCATAACAACATAGACGAAGTAAGACAGATCTCCTTTCTCTCTTTTTTCACAGTGAGACAAGATACATCACACAGCCTTTAAAACCTATCTTCCTCCTCCATAACCGTTGGTGATATAGTCACAGAACAGGTCTTGCCTCCTCTACTCTACCCTCTTGTCCCAGATATTTTTGGTACCTGCAAACACTGGTTTGTGACTGTTTGGTTCTACAAATCCATCACGGACATTTTGTTAGAACCACTCACAAAATCTGTCTCTCTGTTCAGAATCACCAGGTTGCTGCGTCAAGATAATTGTACAGAGATATTTTATTTTTACTTCAATTTTTATTGTACCTGAGTTTTTGAATGTACTTCACTCCCACCCCCTCTACTAGTAAACTTACAACCGCACTCCATACAGAACCAAGGCCGCGTATGCGGTACTGAGTTAGTGAGTATAGTACGTTCCAGAAATATGTTCGCGTTTTCTAGTGACGAAAGAGCTTTCAATATTGAATCATATTTTCGCACAGGTAGGCTACTGTCATCCGTTTGCCTACGTCGCATCCCGGTTTCCCCCACCTGCTTCTTCTGTTCGCCCCTCTGTAAAGTCTAGAAGCTGGGTTGTCTTAGCTCTTTTCTGAAAACATTAATTTCTGTTAGGACTTGAACGTCTACGTAATATTACACAACTGTTTAAAATAACTTAAATAAAGGACCTCGTTAAGTAATTAACTGTCACGTGATTTCCCCTATTTTCTACGACACTGCGACAAAACCACTTGGACGGTCAGTAGATAGCATGTCTGAGTAATTTCATCTTTTCGGGTCGGGAAGAAGTGAAGATAAAATTTACAGTACGTAAGGTATTCTTTTATAGAGTAGGTACAGAATTATTTCAACATGAGTTACTCGTACGAAGGACGAAACTGGTAATTGGAATTAGGTACAATAGTCTATAGTGCGATAATATGCACAAAAGAACTGAAGCCTGTATCGAAATGAACGACCACCATTTTAAAAAATGTGTTTAAATATCCATATTATGATTATTTTTCAATTTAACTTCATTCTCTATGTTGCACGCTAATGTGCTGTAACAGTACAATATACACTGCATAATTAATACGTCCGAATGGATAACTCAATTCGTGAGTAAAAACACTAAGTGTTAATACAATACTGTATTTTGATTAAACAAAAACCTAATGAAAATTATCAAACTCAAAATTGCAATATTTCCTAGTTTACATAAATGAACTACTTTTCTTCCAAATTAAGCTTTCAGGAATAACTCCCTGTAAAGTTAATTTGAATAATTTCGAGGGAAAAATTGTTCCGGGGCCGGGTATCGAACCCGATACCCGAAATTATGCAAATTAACTTTACAGGGAGTTATTCCTGAAAGCTTAATTTGTGTAATACACGTCACTGTACGTAACAGAAAACCACAATTTAAAGTCACACAGAGTTAGTGTGCACTCAAATGTTGGTTGCTTGACGGTTGTCAGCCCACTTTGAGGTCTGTGGATATAGAAGGAAAAATTGGATCGGTGTCGGGTAGAGTTCCCGGGTAGCTCAGTTGGGAGAGCGTTGGTACGTTTAACCAAAGGTCCCGGGTTCGATACCCGGCCCCAGAACAATTTTTCCCTCGAAATTACTTTTCTTCCCTCCTATACCTAGTAAAGTGATTTGTATTTTACGGCAGTATCATCGAACTCCAGTCTTGGAAGGGGGAGCAAGCGGTGTTTCCGATTCTAGACCTTTAATCCAAAGATATAGCCAGGTTGATATTAAAAATGTTAGTAAAAATAAAATGATGTCTCTGTATATGGTTTGCATTTCAAATACTTTGTAGCCCTCTACATGGAAGAGTACAAAACACCCGTTTCTTGCGGAAACGCTCAATATTTTAAAGTCTCCTTGGTCTTCTAGGTATTTTTTTTTTTTTACCTTTAACATTGTCTTACATTAAATTTATTCACGAAGTTGCAACAGTGGAGCGGTTCGGAAACCTAACGTCGAGGACTGAACTGTAAACTTCATGTATCGAGTCGTTAACACAGTCTTACTTGAAAAATCTTTGTTTAATGGAATACTTAAATTGTGGCAGCTCACTTATTTTAAAGTTCTTTTAAACACAAAGAAGAGAGTCTTTACCACAAGAAAGCACGACCTCGACGTTGGCTTGTGCATGTGTGATTTGCACAGGCCAGCCTTGTCCCTAGCCCACTGCCGTCAAAGCGAACTGCTGTATGGCGGTAGATTGCCGAATGGATCACTTAATATTAAACTTAAAGCAAACCGAATAATAAGTTTATTCGTGCCGTGAACAACAACAATCTAAGAATTTTTGTTGTTTTTGTCTTGTAAAATACTATAAGCAGTTTTTAAAGGCATTTTACAATTGAATCACTAAATACGAAAAGGGACTAAGTCACCTTCAGTTAGTCTTGAGAAAAACACAAATAACTTCTGCACACAACGAAATATAAACAAATTGCATCAAAAATATTTCTATGAACCAATCGTGACTACACAGGATATTTATGTAAAAAAAAATTATTCTTCCCTATAGAAACAATTTTTGTATGTGGACTCGTTCCCCTTTCATATCTAACGAAATATATTTTAAAATATATTAAACAAAATATATCGTTATCTCTATTATTCAAATAAAAAGCTTCATTGTATGCCAATTCATGAACAATAGTAGAGTGTAGCATATAGAAACACTGAAAGCTGTTGGTTATTACGTAAACCAAAAAATGTTTGTGTTGGGACTTGTTCCCCTTTCATATCTAACGAAATATACTAGGGCCTATAAAAATATTGAACAAAATGTATCGTTATTTCTGTTTTTCAAAACAAACGCTGTATACTATGCCAATTTATGAACAATAGTAGACAGTAGCACATAAAAACATTAAAAGCTGTTGACCAAACAATATACTTAGAATTTTCTTATTAATCTTTAATGTTATCAGTAATGGACCACTGTAAGATCTCATTCCAGATTTCTTTCGCTTCCTCAGGTGTGTACTTCACCAATTTTTTAATGTCCTCAATTTTGATTTTTTTATAGGACATTGTATTACATAGGCCTTTTCTATGGGCAAATTGGGAATAACATTATTCCTTGACAAGAGCTCAAAAGTGTGATAGATCAAACCATCAATGTTCTCATGTTGCCAAGATATGAGATCTCATACGCACACACAAGAAATATTGTGAAATATTAAAATTTATCTTTTCATAGATGGGGATGGTTCGTCCAATAGACTCTATTGAAAGTGTGTTCTTCTCCTCTAGATGGCAGGAACAACAAACTTGAATTTCTTATGAAAAGTGAACAAGTCGTGGACTAAGCTCCTTTTGAAAGTAAACATGAAAACTAAAGTGTTTAAATCTAGACTAAGGAGATTCGAGACGTGTACCCTTTTCATGCAGAATGAAAGAGCATACCTAAATTAGTATGACTACAGTCTTAACTCATTTTTGCCAAAACTGTGACTTATTACCCTTTCATATTTAGTGATTCAATTAATTTTGCTAATGTACAAGGTCGAAATCTTCCTTGTTTGGTTCTATTTAGCACTGTTACTTCAGGCCACTTTCTAACCTCTATTAGAAAAGAGTTTAGATATTAGAATTAGCAGTTACGTGCGAGAAATATCATGAATTCAGGCAGAACTTCGACAGTTTGGAGTAAAATTTATCTGAAAAATGTGTAACACCTTTTGTTGCTTTCTAAGATGCTCCTTAACCAGTAAAAGGCTTCTGGATACGGGAACATCCCACGAGTCCCAAGTTGGAGTTAGCGCTTCGAGGATCCTTCCTACCTGCCTACTACGGAAATCTCTCCTCCAAGTACCTGTCAGTGTGGGTTCAACTGGTCAAATTTTCACCCGACTTTGAACCGATAGCAAATTCATCAGCATTCATTGGGAAAAACATCGTCTTTGCTGTGGTAAGTAATTAAATTCACTCGTCTTATAGGCTTTCACGTTATAATTTAGAAACTAGCAACGCATAGATACAGTCGTATTCATCAGTGTGGTTTTTCACCAAATAGCCGAGGTTCGATACACAGTAGGGTAAAGGTGCCTAATTCCGTGATACTCCTAATCCCGTGATAAAATTTCAATTGACTGCCATGGAGTTGTGGTCTCTGACTTTTAAGCTTTTGAAATATCTAACATTTAACATTTCGATGAAAGTGTGGTGGAGCACCATCCTACTGAAATGTTAAACATGGCGGAAATTGCGGAATAGCGAAGTTCTCCAGCATATCGAGGTACGTGACTCCCGTTACTGTAAGCTCCATAAAAAAAAGAACGGGCCAATTACTCCATTTTTGTGCATTTCCAACCAGACATTGGCTTTTGGCGAGTCCCTTTCACGTTCAATTACTCTGTAGGAATTCTGAGAATCTCATATATACTTCAATTATGACGATTAACCTTACCGCACACGTGAAAGGTGCTTCGTCACCGAATAGAGTCCACACCTGTGGAGTAACGGTCAGCGCGTCTGGCTGCGAAACCAGGTGGCCCGGGTTCGAATCCCGGTCGGGGCAATTTATCTGGTTGAGGTTTTTCCCGGGGTTTTCCCCTCAACCCAATACGAGCGAATGCTGGGTAACTTTCGGTGCTGGACCCCGGACTCATTTCACCGGCATTATCACCTTCATATCATTCAGACGCTAAATAACCTAGTTGTTGACACAGCGTCGTAAAATAACCCAATAAAATAAATCACCGAATAGAAACAAATAGACATACCTGGGATTTTCATCGATACGCCGAATCATCTCATCACAAAATTGAGCTCTCTTGCGACAATCATCTGGTTCGAGTTTATGAAGGAGTTGAAGTTTGGGTAAGCATGCATACGGAGACATTTGCGTAGAATCTTGTGAACTGTTGAACGAAGAATCTGCAGTTCCCTACTAGTCTGCCTAATTGATTTACGTGGGCTTCTAGCAAATGATTCACGCATGTGATCGTCATTTCGGCCACATGCTTTTTAGAATGTTTTCCTGTCTTTGAAATCAAGCTTCCATTATCTCGAAAAGTTCTATCCCACTCGTAAATGGATTTGCTTGTAGGACGATCCACATTCCATTCCTTCCGTATGCACCGCTGAACACGCGTAACTGAATTCAATTCTGCAAACCAGGGCACGCATTGAAGTTTTTGCTGTACCGTCCACATCTCTATTGACAAGGAACTAGACTGATAAATGCAAATTTTCATTCATGCAACAAGCTTGAAACGAAACATTTAATACAACAATGGCCATGCAACAATAAGCTTGAAACAAAACATTCCACACAATGACCATGCAACAATAAGCTTGAAACAAAACATTGCACAGAACAATGGCCATGCAACAATAAGCTTGAAACAAAACATTCCACACAATGACCATGCAACAATAAGCTTGAAACAAAACATTGCACACAACAATGGCCATGCAACAATAAGCTTGAAACAAAACATTGCACACAACAATGGCCATGCAACAATAAGCTTGAAACAAAACATTCCACACAACAATGACCATGCAACAATAAGCTTGAAACAAAACATTGCACACAACAATGGCCATGCAACAATAAGCTTGAAACAAAACATTCCACACAACAATGACCATGCAACAATAAGCTTGAAACAAAACATTGCACACAACAATGGCCATGCAACAATAAGCTTGAAACAAAACATTGCACACAACAATGACCATGCAACAATAAGCTTGAAACAAAACATTGCACACAACAATGGCCATGCAACAATAAGCTTGAAACAAAACATTGCACACAACAATGACCATGCAACAATAAGCTTGAAACAAAACATTGCACACAACAATGACCATGCAACAATAAGCTTGAAACAAAACATTCCACACAACAATGACCATGCAACAATAAGCTTGAAACAAAACATTGCACACAACAATGACCATGCAACAATAAGCTTGAAACAAAACATTGCACACAACAATGACCATGCAACAATAAGCTTGAAACAAAACATTGCACACAACAATGACCATGCAACAATAAGCTTGAAACAAAACATTGCACACAACAATGACCATGCAACAATAAGCTTGACAACAATGAATGCAACAATTGAAACAAAACATTGCACACAACAATGACCATGCAACAATAAGCTTGAAACAAAAACAAAACATGAAACAAAACATTGCACACAACAATGGCCATGCAACAATAATGAAACAAAACATTGCAACAATAATGACCATGCAACAATAACTTGAAACAAAACATTGCACACAACAATGGCCATGCAACAATAAGCTTGAAACAAAACATTGCACACAACAATGACCATGCAACAATAGGCTTGAAACAAAACATTGCACACAACAATGGCCATGCAACAATAAGCTTGAAACAAAACATTCCACACAACAGTGGTAATGGAAAAGATATGAAACGAAATCTTGGAGAGTTTTTCTATTGATTGAGCTTTATCTTAAGGAATTATAATATACAGTTGTGAAATAATTATAAGCTATTATTTCTGAATAGCCTACTCTTAGTGTGGACACGGTGTATTATAGTTACGGGCATTTGGCATAGAAATGATGCACTAGAAATTTCAGGTTCACCTTAGCATGTTTTGAGGAAGAACTTACGAAAAATAGTGATAAATTCAGTCTTGCGTATGACAAATCTGATACGGCCAACTGTTACTGAATTTATTAGTAATTTCTCATAAAAATAAGTTATAAAATATAAATATGAAGTGCAGTCCATTCATATCAGCACTGGTTCAAGTCAAGTATATTATAAAGTTCAGACTGGTGTTGAGGCCAAACTTCTGCATTGCACTTGGTTCTCTGTTCACAGAACATCACGGACACCTGGGAGATTCCGATTGTTTCAAAGGAGCTGCTGGACTTCGTCCCCGACGTTGACAACAGGAAAGTGTTTAATCTGAACGATTTCGACCTGGGGTACGTATATCAACCGCCACATTTTGACTCATTGTAGATATTGTAAGTCCCGTCGCTCTTATTTTCGGCAGCCAATCACGTTGCAGGTCGGTTACATATTTTGAGTGTGTGCGTCTTGTCATTCGCTGCTGATGACGTTATACATTTCCTAAGGCTCGATAAATACTGGATATAATCGTCCGCCATTTTGGTTCTTTCGTTGCCGTTCGCAGCTATAGCAGACGAGGACGTTATTTGCCGCACCATTAAACATCATGTCGTAGCTCCTATGAGAGTCAATCAATCGCGCTGTAATTTTTTAGGTTTCATGTTTTTGCCTGCCGGAACTCCGTACCTATGCAGAGCTACAACTTTTGTCTGTTAGAAATGCTCTGATTTCAAATTTGTTTTCAAAATATTTCCATTGCTTAAGGCTTTCGAGTTAATCGTGAATTTTGAATTTTAATTAAAATATTTCCATTACATAAATAACAGCTATGATGGTTAAACACTAGTAATTTAGGCGTATAACATACTTTGAAATTCAGAAAAATGAAGAGAATGTCTTAGTGATCTTTAAATTTATTATTGGTATTACCGTGACTTTTGTTGTTATTATTATTATTATTATTATTATTATTATTATTATTATTATTATTATTATTATTATTATTATTATAGAAACATTAAATCCAGACGTTTGAGATGGGCAGGGCATGTAGCACGTATGGGCGACTTCAGAAATGCATATAGTGTGTTACTTGGGAGGCCGGAAGGAAAAAGACCTTTGGGGAAGCCGAGACGTAGATGGGAGGATAATATTAAAATGGATTTGAGGGAGGTGGGATATGATGATAGAGACTGGATTAATCTTGCTCAGGATAGGGACCGATGGCGGGCTTATGTGAGGGCGGCAATGAACCTCCGGTCTCCTTAAAAGCTAATAAGTAAGTAGGGACCATTAACAGAAAGAAAACACACTTTCAATGTAAAAATTTATTGGAACAGAGACAGCAATTGTTGAGCTATTTTTCAACATATTCCCTACCGGAATTGAGACATTTGTCGTATAATGGGATGGGCAGAAAGGTGCAGACGGCTGTCAAACTCTGGTTTCGATCCCAGGCGGCTGAGATCTACGACAAAAATTGATCCCATGGTATGACAAATGTCTCAATTCCAGTGGGGGATATGTTGACAAATAGCGCAACAATTGCTGTATCTGTTTCAATAAATCTTTCCATGTAATTGTGCTTTTTTTTTCTATAAACGGCCCCAGGGAAAATCACTTTCTGGACGACCTCGTAATTGCGGTCGAGTGGCCAAAATTCCTATAAGCACTTTTTTGACATTATTAACACGGTGGAAGAAAAAAGTTTAACTTTTTTATTTGTCCTCATCAGTATGTTTGCTTGTTAGACAAGTTTAACCATATCATAAGTGTTGCACAAGAGTTTATATGTGTCTAGTAAAGAATGAATCCTTGCTTATAGATTAATACCACATAGCATCCTTCGTATAGAGATGAAGACCAATATGGATGGCAGCTTCCCTACAGCTTTATACTTCGATCTGTCCCCAATAGACACGGATAGTGGCATCGTGTACGGTGCCATAGTGTTGTTGGGGTTGTACGTTCTCATCATATTAGAAGTAAGTAATAGATTCCTGGACTTGACTAGTCCAACTCTCGCTTTATCCTGAAAGACAGTCATTCTCATAACTGGACCTTAACCTGAGTAAGCGAATGCTTTCACAGCGTCAAAAATCTACCTTCTTTAGTTTTATTCTCATGTAAAGGAAAGTAGCCATCAATGGTCCACCTAAAGATTTTTTATTTTATTTAACAAAGGCAATGCCTTAAAATTCCGTTCATAGGCTTGAACATTACGTTACTAATAAGGAATGATAAAATGAAGTGTTTCAGGACTATATCCTATTTATATCTGTTTAAAGATTAGCTCATTTAAAATTCAGCTATTGGTTCAATGAAGGCGACAGAGTTCTATGAATGGACCACCATGTTCCCATGAATGGACCAAAAGAAAAATTTAAAAAATATCTCAAAATAATGTCAACACAGGAAAAATCATAACAATGAAGAAACATAGATTCTATTAATGGATGTTGAACATACTTTTAATCCAAATTTTGAAACTGAAAATCATGAAAAACACAGTCCTTGTCATTTCAGTATTTTAAAGTTTTAGGCTATTTCAAAGTAACTAATACAGTAGTTAAAAATGTTAGCAAATGTTACAAGACAGTAACATAATGATGTGATTGTACATATAAAATTATTTTCTAGAGTCTGAGATTATTCTTACACTGTAGATAAAATAGTCTTCCTTCTCAAGACACACATGCCACACAAAGTATTTCTTTTGACTTCGCCTAATACAGGCACAAGATTTATGTACTTATGTACTGCAAGACATAAACTGAATCATATTTTTCTCGTTGGTTTCTTCACACATGAAACAAAACCAGGAGCCTTGGTTGTGATTGCTTCCTGAAGGGAATTGGTTTCCATGGATAATCCATTTTAAAATGCAGTCCATTCATGGTAACTCCAGCTGGTCCATCCATAGCGACTTCGCCATTTTCTAATCACATTTAAAGAGCGCTGAAGAGATTATACAACATTTATGAATACATAACAAAAAAGAAAGCAGACAGAACACTGCTTCCAGCTACATATGTCATTTCATAACTTAATTTCATTAAGCCAATGTACTCTGTACTTAAAGTTACTTTAAAATTACAGTAAAAATAACAAAAACGTATCTGAGCTTCCTGTTCAGCCCACGTGTTTGCTGCCGCCACCAAAGACAACTCAGCAGTGACATACACGAGGGGGAACCTTGACGTGACGTTTCACGCATACACAGTCAATATGACCAAGAATATGGCAACGGTACATTAAAAGCAACGATGGCTACTCTTTTCTACATGAAATCTTGTGTGACGAAAATCGTACTGATTAAAACAAAAGTAATACACAATAACTAAACAACGTAGAACAATAGAACCAGTGACGATCGATTGAGCTAGGATGAAAGTTTAGTGCATGATAGGAGCGATCAGTCGAGTGACCTTGAGCGCTTGGAGTAGACAGTGTGCAATAAGTTAGAAGTTGATATAATGAACCCATGCCTTCACAAATTTTACTGAAAATACTAATTTGTAAATCTCTTCCTTTGACAAAATTTACTACGTTTTGTTGAACAATTACTGCAGCGCCAAGGTAGTAATAGAAATTTTGTTTACTTAAGGGGTAAGGGTACTTACGGCAGTAAAATTTTTGGAAATATTAAACATTTTTTTCCTCCATTACTGTATCTTGTACAATAATGAAAATTGGTATATGTAAAAGACTGTCCTTCTGTTATATGAAAAAAAATATTTTTACGATTTAAAAAAATATATACATGAAGCAGTGATGGAGCGTTTCCCCCATAACTCATAAACTTGTTAACTTTTCCATGTTCTCACTCTTTTATTTTATTGCTGAAACTCATGTTTACAATATCATGCTCTTTCAACTATATTCCGTAATAAATAATATTTGTTTTATTTTGTGTTAGAAGAAAATATTGATATTTGACCATTTTTTAAATGAATTTATTTTTTATCAAACAATCTATCAAAGGTAGAGAAGTGATCTTGGATAATATTGTAGATATGACAAGCATAAATATGTACAAAAAATTTCATCACAGAATGTTGGATAGTATTTTACTTATGTGGGAAACGCTTCATCACTGCATAGTGAACTGTATTTTGAAAAAAAAAAATTGTAAATAATTTTTTAAATAGTGAAAATATTTTTTTCATTTAGCAGAAGGACAGTGTTTTACACATACTAATTTTAATTATTGTACAAGATACAGTAATGGAAGAAAAAATGTTGAATATTTCCAACATTTTACTGCTAAGCTGTACCTGACCCCTTAATATTTCGTGTGATTGTTGCACCATAAACCCTGCTTCTATTTTGGTTGTTCTTATGGTGGCATCCAATTATTTTGAGTAAAATTATCATTATTTTCGATTTTAGAAGAATTTGTATTTTTCGAATGGGGTTAAGTACCGTTACGGTAGAGGAGAGAGAGGTCTCAAAAGAAAGTCTCGCCCAAAAGTGGCCCGTGCCTTCAAGAAGTTTGGGAACAGATGTGTTAAGGATGTTTTCGGCGTGAATATTTTACTAAATTTTTAGGACTTAACGAGCCAGAAAATTAAGCCCTCGCATAATATCAATCTCAAGTGTTTGTGAAGTACTTTAGGTTTAGAAGTTAATTACTCGTGTTTTATTGCAGATAACACCTAGAACACTTGCTGCAATGATGGCCTCCACCATGTCTGTGGCTATCCTAGCGGCTATGGATGAGGTAAGTACACCGCTTCCCGTCGAAGCATCCTGTTGACTTTTTAAGAGTGTCTACGTGCAAAGATTATTTTCAGAGAAATCTACGATTGCATAAATGTGTGGTTTTGAAAGGAAGTATTTATGGCTTTATTTTCAAGAGAATAGGAAGTTTCAATGGACGTTATTATCAGAACATCCTACCTGGTCAAGGATAAACGGCAATTATTTTATCGTTAATAGTTTTACAAGAAATATGTGATACAGTAGGACTACCATTGTCATGTTTTTTTTTTTTCAAAGGAATATAATTGAGAATAATTTGAACATTTGTAAGGCAGATACACCACTGACGTAGTTCAGAGGTAGCTCGAGATCTGAGTCTGTTGTAGGGCGTGAGTTCGATTCCCACTTCGGCTAACTACTTGGTTGTCTTTTTTCAGGTTTACCTTACTGCAAGACGAATGTCTAGTAATCTCATGACGAATTCTCTTTCTTATCTTGCCAAATATTATCTTGCTATTACCATTTAATGTAGAAAGCAAATCGAGTTTTCAGGTATAACTCCCTGTAAAGTTGATTTGAATAATTTCGAGGGAAAAATTGTTCCGGGGCCGGGTATCGAACCCAGAACCTTTGGTGAAACGTACCAACGCTCTACCAACTGAGCTACCCGGGAACTCTACCAGACACCGATCCAATTTCCCCCCCTCTATATCCACAGACCTCAAAGTGGGCTGACAACCGTCTAACAACCAACATTGAGTGCACACAAACTCTGTGTGACTTGAATTGTGGTTTTCTGTTAACGAACAGTGACGTGTATAATGAAAATCTTCACGTATAACGCCCTGTAAAGTTGATTTGAATAATTTCGAGGGAAAAATTGTTCTGGGGCCGGGTATCGAACTCGGGACCTTTGGTTAAACGTACCAACGCTCTACTAACTGAGGTACCCGGAAACTCTATCAGAAACCGATCCAATTTTTTTTAAACAAAAAACCACAATTCAAGTCACACAGAGTTAGTGTGCACTCAATGTTGGTTGCTAGATGGTTGTCAGCACACTTTGATTTCTGTGGATATAGAGGGGGGGATTGGATCGGCGTCTGGTAGAGTTTCCGGGTAGCTTAGTTGATAGAGCGTTGGTACGTTTAACCAAAGGTCCCGTATTCGACACCCGGCCCCGGAACAGTTTTTCCCTCGAAATTATTCATTTTCAGAATGAATTAGGCCTACTCATTTACGCTTTCAATTTGTGATGTCAACATTTATGAAGAAATGCAGATTTGTTATAAAGGGACTAATATAGTTGAAGTTGATATAATATCTAAACAAACTGAGCAATGAAGATGAACTATACTCTGTTTTTTACACAGAGGAAAGCTTCCCACTGAAATTTCAAACAGTCTGACTAACTTCACTTCGAGGCGGGGCTACTGTATAGGACGTTTCAAAATTAAGTTGACAAAAAAAAATTCAACTATAGGCATATATGAACGCAAAATACAAAAATCGCTAAAAATAATCTTATCTACAAATATTATAGATCTTATTAATTACCTCGTTTTTCGCCCTTTTTAAACCCCACTAACTAACTCTTTAAAAATTTGTTGCGGCGGGCAACAATGTCGTCACGTTCCATTAAATATTTCTTATTGCCCTCGTTTCTGCTGTATAGAATGCTATAGCTTTGGGTACTTTCCGCGATGAGGAACGTGAAATTTATTTTGTAGTGTTTCTTATTCTGAGAGCTTCATGAAAAATATTGTCTAAACTGGTTATAAAGCCTTCTTTAGGCTATATGAAGCAGGTAAAGCTTCAATGTTTTTCATTCGATTTGTCGATTATGTACACCAGACAATCCACGTGTATAGATTGAATTCCCATTCTTAGCACAGTCCATAGCTGCTTAGTTCATCTTGATTGCTAAGTTTGTTTAGCAGTTACATAAATAACTGCTGTATGTTACCGTAAAGTAATAACACTATAACCTATTTGAAACACGCTGAGAGCAAGGATCAACAACACTTAACCCGACTCTCAGCTCGCTATTGGATTCTGATAGGCAGATACAAATGGTAGCATGCGGCACTCACTTGACCTTCAGTTTGTTGTTCGACTCTGATAGGCTGATACTATGTGGTTTACATGCATCATCCATTTGCATCAGCCTATCAGAGTCGAAAAGCGGGCTCAGATGGGTGAGTGTTGTTGATACTTGCTCTCAGCTTGTTCCAAATATTGGTTATTAATGGAGAAAAAGTCGTTCCAGCGTCGGGGATCGAATCCGGGTCCCCAATTCTACTTACTGGACGCTCTAACCATTGAGCTACCCCGAGGTCCATTCCACAGCACCGGATAGAATCCCTCTCTTTTGGTACTAATTCCTTAGTGACCTTGCTCCATTAATAACCAATGGTAACTACTGGGTGTTCATTTCAAAGTGTGTCATGACATCACTGTTGTTGGGTCACCGATTTGAAGGGAGTTTCAGCTGATATGTTAGAGAAGTTGCCTATTATTTAAGGCGTTCTTCAATCTGAACTTGAGAACGTGTACGGTATAATCTGAACTTCGTAGCAACAGATGGCGGTCTGTACGGTCTGTGTGCTACCATAACCTCTTTCGAACTGTGTTTTGCGCCGGCAAGTCGTACGCAGGGTATTTGTTATCATCGGTTGCGTACGGGTAACATTCCACAACACAAATCAAATGCTCCGTGTCCATGTTGACCGTCGAAGTTAATGTCAACAAATACGTAAGTAATCGTCTTAACCCTCTCCCCATATCCCGACAGTACGCATTTCCAAACAGTTCACATTCCTGCCACTACCGGCGTTACCGTACGTATCGGTACGTACTCTTCAGAATGAACGCCGTACTTGCTAGGCAACTTCTCTACCTCATAGGTTATACACTTCTGCGGAAGTGTAGGAAGATTGAATTCTCTAGGCTCATCGGCTAGCCACATGACGGCATACAGCGAGCCATGACACACTTTGAACTGAACACCCAGTATAAGAGATAATTCTATAGGAGGGGGGGTTAATTTTTACATTGTTACAAACAGACTTTAGAGGAAAGTGTTGATAAATTCGGATTGCTATAAATTCTCACTTACTCTAACTTACTGTTAGTCCAATGATTGATTCGTTTTTTCACGTTGTAGAACTGGCTTCAAGTTCTGAAAACGTGAAGTGAAACTTGTGTAGAACGGAAACATTGTCTGGGTATCGTGTTCTTCCATACAATTGCTGTATCCTTCCTCCAACACTTTTTATGAGGTAGTGCATCAGACCTTGCTAGTCAGCCCTTTTCTGCCACGTGTTGGGGATTTAACATATTAGCTATCTCTTTGAGCTAGAAACAGGTTCGATAACGTAAACTCATAAGTTATCTACACAGATGGGTCTACTATCGATAACAACTCAGGATCAGGAATTACGTGTGCGTTATTCTCATTTTATCAACCAGCAGGACATCATACAACAAATTTTGATGCGGAAATAATGGCTATTCATATCTCACTCCAACACCTACTATACAGAATAGATAAATTTCAAAATGCTGTCATTCTCTCTGATTCTAAAGCAGCATTATATGCAATAAATTCATATAAAATGATGTCAATCCAAGTTAAAGAATGTCACAAAATGATCCAACAACTTCAAAAACTACAGAAAAGAATTCAATTGCAATGGATACCTGCACATTGCGGAATTGCTGGAAATGAAACTGCTGACTTTCTTGCCAAAAAAGGATCCAATTTAATTCAGAATACAAATACAAGCCTACCTTTTACATCAATCAAAATAATAATTAAAAATAAATATAAAATCAAGCAAAACCAAGCACTATGTACCAAAGCCAAAGATAAAAAATGGAGCATTTTAATAAAAAAAAAAAAACAGAAATTATTCCAGAAATCCCACGTAAATCTGCAGTAGCAAAATTCAGATTGCTTACAGAACACTATTATTTGGCCAAACACTTGAATACAATAGGAATTTACACAAATCAAAATTGCCGTCTATGCAACAAAGAAGAAGAAATGACTGAAGATCATCTCATAACCTGTGAAGTTCTACCTGATGGATCCACCACAGAGAAATATTGGCGAGCAAGAACGCTAATGGCTTCGTTGCCAAAGCCCGGCATTAGATAACAACAACAACAGGGTTGGGTTTTCACGCTAGAGAGAGACTTATTCAAATTTTGGCGAATTTAAGTGGAATTTATTTTAGGAAACTGTTGGACATTTTTCTCTAGCTACTTCTGTTTATGTAGACCTGCCTGATTTAGGTCTCATAAATTGCCTTATTTCGTAGTAAAGTGTTGTCTTCTCTCTCCAGTCAGAATTGTAAAATACTATAGGACACAAAGCAGGAGAGTCATGTGTGAATAATCACTTCAGCTTCAGATAGGAGAAATACATGCATTCAGACCTGGATTTATAAAAAAAAAAAAAATGAAAAAATTGGTCACATAATCATTCTGGGGATCCAAAATTCCCAAAGAAAGTCTTCACAGAAAATCAAAATTTTGGGAACAATTTTGACCCCTGGGGCCCCAAAATCTTAAATTTTATTTTTAACTCTGGTACAGAAATGTTTCAAAAATAATATTCTCCATTTCTATCACATTTAATTTTTCAAAATATTTAAAAGTATTGAAGACATTCCAAGAAATAAAAAAATAAACAATGTACACTATAATCGGTGTCGGGTAGAGTTCCCGGGTAGCTCAGTCGGTAGAGCGTTGGTACGTTAAACCAAAGGTCCCGGGTTCGATGCCCGGCCTCGGAACAATTTTTCCCTCGAAATTATTCAAATCAACTTTACAGGGAGTTATACCTGAAATCTTGATTTGCATAATACACGTCACTGTTCGTTAACAGAAAACCACATTTTAAGTCACACGGAGTTAGTGTGCACTCGAAGTTGGTTGCTTGACGGTTGTCAGCCCACTTTGAGGTCTGTGGATATAGAGGGAAAAATTGGATCGGTGTCGGGTAGAGTTCCCTGGTAGCTCAGTTAGTAGAGCGTTGGTACGTTAAACCAAAGGTCCCGGGTTCGATGCCCGGCCCCGGAACAATTTTTCCTCGAAATTATTCAAATCAACTTTACAGGGAGTTATACCTGAAAGCTTGATTTGCAATGTACACTATAATGTACATCAGGCCTGAAGGGGTCAATATTTGAAACTGATGATTAAATTTCACACCTCATTACAGAGACCGACAATGGCAGAATTAATATCTTGGATTGATGTGGAAACCTTGCTCCTCCTGTTTTCCATGATGATTTTGGTGGCGATATTTTCAGAGACTGGCATTTTCGACTACCTGGCTGTTTACGCATACAAGGTGAGATACAGAGAATGGTAATTTGATTCGTACAAGTATTACGAAATTAAAAGATAAACTTATTATGCTATTTCAATTTTTTTCGATATTTTGAATTTTGATTTCTTAGGAACAAAAGTATCTTGATACGTCACTTTACAGAAATTTAATAAAAGTGGGCGTGAAATTGTATCGTAAGTTGTGGAACTGTAGGCTGTAGTTGAATGACGAAAAGTACAAGAAGATGGTATTACATTTTAAAGTTTTCGTGACAAAAATATGAATTGCTACAGGTGACGAATGGAAGAGTGTGGCCACTAGTGATCACCCTGTGTTCAATCACGGCCATCTTGTCGACTTTTCTGGACAACGTCACCACAGTGCTGCTCATGACTCCCGTCACCATCAGGTATGTAGGCCTATAGAGTCTCTCTAAATCATTTTATAACAAACTAGTGGCTTGTGCAGCAAATGCTGCTGCAAACTAAGTTCGTTAGACGTTCAAATAAAAATTTTTCAGATTTATTTTCAATGAAGAATACTTTTCTTTTTGATAGTTATTTGCTTCCATAATAATGAAACATACTCCCTCTGAATGGATTTTTTTTAGGCCAAATACTTTCTCTTGAACCTATCCAACTTCAGTTTTTGAGTTTCAACGCGAAAACGCAAGTATCAATGTCAGGACGATAGCAGTAGCTATTTCAGGTCATTGTGGATTGTAGGCGAAAGTTAAAAAAATGTCAGGTTTGCTAAGCTTTCGAACAACAGCATTTTCGTATAGCTGCTGCACGTAGAACTTGAAATGTAGAGCGTAAAATCATTTTATCCTACTAAGAGATCTTGCTGAAATGATCTGGAGACTACAAAATTTTCTAGGCCTCTTATTTTATCAGTAAGTAATACCTTTTGATCTTTCCTTAGGAACTGTAATTTTTGCGCTCTCTCGAGCCAATACTGAAGACAATGACACATATCAATATCTACACTACACCGCCATTAAGTATACGAAAAAGATCCAACCCCACTGGTTTAATAAGTATAAAAATATTTGATTTTTAATAACAATATTATTATCTTAAGTTTTGTAGTTATGTATAGCAGTCACTCAGTAAATTATAGAAATGAAGATCTAAATTATGATATTCTCTACATTTACTTACATAACCTCAAAACGTGTCACTTTCATGTCATCAATATAGCATCAATATTATGTACAATTAATGAAGAATAGACGCATCATGATAATAATATTTAATTTCTAATGGTAATAATGTCATCAAACCACCTCAAGTTTCGTAGATTTGAATATCCAATACACAGCTGTACTCAGAAAATTATTATACACTGCAGAATCAGTTTTTAATAACAAATTGAATGTCGGCAATCCTGCAGGTCATGGCCTTCGTGTAATAGTCTATTGTTTATTGTAGTGTGTGTTTTGTTCTGAAATTCAATCAAGTCGGCCGTGATTCGATAAAATTAGTTCTCAAAACTGACAACAGATGGATTTTGGAAAATAGGAAAATTATGTAGGAAAATTGACATTTCACTGAAAACTACTACTTTTCCGAAAAACTTTGGGTTCCAAGCTTCAAAATGAGGGGCCATTTATTAAAATCCGTTCAGCCGTTTTCCCGTAATTTCCATTACCAGTTCAAATTATATATATCGATTTATAGTGTTAGAGTGAAAACTAAGTGGTAAAGTGCCTAGTTGACTAGCTCTGAGGATATTGTTTAGTCAATTGTCCGAAGACTGGTCTGAACCTCTCAAATGAGACTAACAAGGCACCACTTATTAGGTAACTAAGCCAGGAGATAATAGGGTAAGGTGGCCAGTTCCTTTACCTCGCCATTGCATACATCGCCGATTAGCTACATATTACCCTAGATCATATATACCCAGATAGCTCGGCCTCATAGGCTTTGACGTTAACAACTTTTGTCTGGTTTACTATGCTGCCATCTAGTTGTTATATAAGGAGTCACGTTATAATTCTCATTTGAATTGCATTAGCGACTGTAATGCCATTTCGTGTTCTTTTACGGCGGACGGGTGGCGATCCTGGCGGTTGTTCTCTTCAAAGTGCTTCCGATTTAAACATAGGCATGAGCTATCTGTTACATATATGACCTAAGATATTACACTAATCAGACTTCAGATGCATACAAACAATTGTTCTTCCTCTGACAACCAATCGTCAAGTGATATGTACTGCCTGACAATAGATGTACAGATACGGAAATAAAATTTGTAGCTTCCTTAAACTCCAAAAGGAAATAACAGTGCAAAAGAGGCTAATTATATCCAATTTTATTGCAAAAAAGGGGGTAGCTCCATTATTTTTTTTATTTTACCCCCCTAAATTGCTTATTATAATAAATGATTGAGTGATAAAATGAAATTCATAGGTACCTAAGCCTTGCTCTAAAAAAGGAAAGCGTCTACACCTGTGGAGTAACGGTCAGCACGTCTGGCTGTGAAACCAGGTGGCCCAGGTTCGAATCCCGGTCGGGGCAAGTTACCTGGCTGAGGTTTTTTCCGGGGTTTTCCCTCAACCCAATAGGAGCAAATGCTGGGTAACTTTCGGTGCTGGACCCCGGACTCATTTCACCGGCATTATCACCTGCATATCATTCAGACGCTAAATAACCTAGATATTGATACGGCGTCGTAAAATAACCCAATAATGTAACAAAAAAGGAAAGCTCAGTAAAAATTTGAATTTTTTAGAATTTTTTTTTATAGTTTTCCATAACTTTATAAAAGTGGAGTTACCTCGTTTTTGCATGGAGCCCTTCAATTGCCGGTTTTTAAGACACCAAAACAACCATGCCATTGGTAATTATGTATGGAATTATAGGATGGGGTAGCTCATTTAAATCCAATTTTAGTCCACTTTATTTATTACAGAAGAAAATAATTAAAATATATCTTCATAAACCTATTTATTTTCCATCTCAAAATTTGTTTTTAGACTTTAATGTACTTAACGTAAGACAAATTTATTATATTGTATTAATAAAATTCATACATAAAAATCGAAATAATTTTGAATTGTATGCTCATAGTTATGAAACAAAAGGTATGAATTCTTTAAGATTGTTTGAACCAAAATGCAACACTGTTACAGTATTTAATCATAGTAGTAATTTAGGCCCAAGAATATATAACACATTTATATTTAAATATCCTAATCTTGTCAATTCTAATAGTTCTAGTATTAAATTTAAAAAGTTATGTATGGATTTTATAAAAATTGAAAAATTGTAAATTTAAATTTATATACTATAATTGCATAGTAGACATAAGACAAATTGTATTGTATACTTATTAATTTCAATTCAGGAATCCGCCCCTGAGCACGAGTTCTCCTCTTTCAGGGGTGAGCTAAAGTTTTTTCTATATATAATATATGTTATGTTATAATTATTAGCAAAATAATAAATAAATAAATAAATAAATAAATAAATAAATAAATAAATAAATAAATAAATAAATAAATAAGTAAAAATAAAAATAAATAAATAAATAAATAAGTAAAAATAAAAATAAATAAATAAATAAATAAATAAGTAAAAATAAAAATAAATAAATAAATAAATAAGTAAAAATAAAAATAAATAAATAAATAAAAATAAAAATAAATAAATAAATAAATAAATAAAAATAAAAATAAATAAATAAATAAATAAAAATAAAAATAAATAAATAAATAAATAAATAAATAAAAATAAAAATAAATAAATAAATAAATAAATAAATTGTTACATAAATATTGAATTTCTTTTAGTGCTGTTTTAAGCTGAACACTATGTATTTGATTAAGTGAAATTTAGTTAATATTTCTGAATTATAATAAAAACTATCCATCGTTACGAATTTAATGGTCTAAAATGTAAGACATTTGTGACTGATAATTATCAATTATAGTTGTAGTTTGCTTGATAAACAAAAGGCACTTTTGCAAGTGAGAGCTGCCCGCCCGAAAAAGAAATGGTTTGAAATCATTGATCACAAGAACGAGTTTTCTGCGTCATAATAGAAAGGTTGAAAATTGTTCTCTTGTGATCTGTGACGCAGGTTGTGTGAGGTCATGGAGCTGAACCCTGTGCCCGTGTTGATGGCCATAGTCATCTATTCCAACATC
The DNA here is from genome assembly GCA_025594305.2 of Periplaneta americana. Classification (NCBI taxonomy): domain Eukaryota; kingdom Metazoa; phylum Arthropoda; class Insecta; order Blattodea; family Blattidae; genus Periplaneta; species Periplaneta americana. The sequence goes on along the minus strand of JAJSOF020000011.1, from coordinate 23,486,945 downwards.
GGTGGCAGCATCACCCCCGTCGGAGACCCACCCAACGTCATTATAGCGTCCAACTCGGACGTTATCGAAGCTGTACGTACCCTAGCAAAGATACAGTAGTTACATTTTAACCCACTTTGCTGCATAATTTAAAGGTTTTAAATGTAATATAGGCCTAGAGCATGCATGGGCACAATTTTCGGTTACGTGAGGCACTCGATTTGAAATATTTTGTTTACTAGGAGAGGAGACTGCAGAGTAGGATGGGAAATATAAACTGCTGTGACCTGCGTCACCTTATCGTAATCGCTAAGGCGGTCAGTGGCGAATTATTAGGAAAGCGCTTGGTTAACGTGAGAAACTCGAAAAATTTTATTCAATTTGGCAAATTAATTCGGCAGCAAACCTCTTTACTGTTTCTCCGTCGCTGAACTGATTTAAATCACGGGCGAGAAATTGCGTAACTAGCCAATAATATTCCATCACGTTGTCTGCGTTTATTTTCTTGAATATTCTGGCGTTTCTGAAGATTACTTAATAGATTTGCGCGTTCTCGATCTAAAATAATTTTAGAAAATCATATTTCGTTTTGTACGCACATTTGACATATCTATACTAATAATAAATCTGCAGCCGAAATTTTTCTGGTAATTTTCGATTTTCCAAAAATAATTGGTCCTAACATATATAATTAACCACCCTGAAACCGAAAATCGCTTTTTGAAACTTTTGTTTGTATGTCTGTCTGTATGTTTGTATGTTTGTTACCTTTTCACGCGATAATGGCTGAACGAATTTCGATGAAAATTGTAATATAAATTAAATTCGTTGTAACTTAGATTTTAGGCTATATGGCATTCAAAATACATTATTTAAAAGGGGCGTTATAAGGGGGCCTGAATTAAATAAATCGAAATATCTCGCTTATTATTGATTTTTGTGAAAAATGTTACATAACAAAAGTTTCTTTAAAAATAATTTGCGATAAGTTTTATTACTTGAAAAATTTTGATAGGACTGATATTTAATGAGATAAATGAGTTTTAAAATTAAAATAACTGCCATTTAAGGCCGTGTAATTAAAAAACAAATGACTTCGTCTATAAGGGGCCTTGGACAGCAACAATCGAAAGCTATGAAAGATAGCCTACAGGTAATGTTTCTGTGTATTATCACATTATCATGTTTCTATGAAGTAATATCGGAAGCTAAATTAACCGATTTGTATAATTAATTATTATTTCACCATTGGAAAGTTTAGTTTCTCTAGATGGACATAATGCTATAATGTTATCACAGTAACTTCTGAGTGAATTGAGGACAGGTAAGATTAAAACAGATTCTTATGCACAGAAAACTTGATAGGCTATTCTGTATATTCGTTTCCTGTATTTCCTAAACTAATTTTTATGACCAAATTAGTGGTCTCTGGATCAAAATAATCGCATTTTAATTTTTTAATTCAATTTAAATTAAGTAACATAACAAACTATTTATCCTTCTATCAAACACGAATGTTCCCTGGATCAAATGTCCTATTTTAACTATACAATTCTTTACATTTATTTCTAACGGGTGCAGCGGAGCGCACAGGTACGGCTAGTTTCTTAATAAATTTCGTTTGGAAATAATACGTACAAACATTTAATTCCTCGTAGGGTACCTTTTAATGGAGCGTGTTTAAGGTATAATGTCGTATTTAGATACTATGCAAATTTTTATGCTCATAAATTTTCTTCGGAATAGTACGAAAAATGACATTTAATTTGTCTTAATGTCGTTGTATATTAAATTTATTAATGCCTAATAGGATTTTCGAGCATTACATACATTGGATGTTCTCCCCTTCTAAGCAGCAACAAAACTCTTCCTCCCATTTCTCATAAAATAATCGTTTTCTAACGCGTACACACTGCTTTGATAATGCCATTATGTCACCACTGATATTGCTTATGAAACTGATATAGAACCTGCCCACGCCTAGAAACTACGTGAGGGAGGAAGGGGTAATGTGAAGATGTCACTCAGAGCGATAAGCTCTGTGAATGTCAGTGAGGCACAAATTCTCAAGTGAGGCACGATTCCCATCTCTGGCCTAGAGCATTTCCTAAAATGCATACGGGAAAAAAAGTTTCTTCCTAAAGATAAGTAGTGATCTTGTAGTTATCATTCTCATTACTGTTACTGCTACTTATAGGCTGAGATAAAACTATTTCTTTGGGCGATAAAATAAGCCAATTCATAGTTAAATATTCCTCTTATCATTAGCATATAAATGCGCTCACACACACAACAGTACATTATGCAACGAGCCTATAATGATAGTAATTAAGACGTGAGTATGTTTATGAAACGAGCGGAAGCGAGTTTCATAATTTTCATACGAGCGTCTTAATTACTACTATAGTCAAAGTTTCATACGACTTTTTATGCTCGACCATATTTGTCTTGAAATTATTCATAAGTATTCATGTTATTCTTATCTGACTGAGGAGCGGAACTGACCTTGTGCAATACCTCGTAAATTGTGAGATGTGCGCAGACGCGAAAGTATTGATTTTTTCCGAGAAACAAATGTCGACATTGACCTTGATATAATCTAGAGAGTAAAATAAACATTAATCTTGATATAACCTTGAAATTGAATTAGACATTGAAAAACGAGATGACAAATTGAATTTATTTGAATATTATTTACAATTAACGCTAATTATTATAATAACAGAACTGACTTTATTTCAAATATAGGTGATTTATTGATTTATTGTTGTCTTTCGATTGCATATCCGAGAATAATCGATACTTGCGCTTTCATATTGCTACAATGGTATTTTATGATTGGTGGAACATCTGAACTTTAATGAATAGGTGTACTTTAATGAGGTCCATTAAAGGGTTGCTACCAGGTGTATAATTACTACATTTCGGCATTATCGAGCATAAAAATAAATAACTTTGTTTTATGCCGTCCTAGCATTATAAACAGGATGTTACAGCCAATATCGTGCGCACTCGGTTTGTTATGTATGGCACACGTGTATTACTGTTTACAGGGTGTGGACTTCAACATATTCGTAATACACATGAGCGTGGGCATCCTCTGCGTGGCGTTTACCACATACCTGTGCTTGAGGTTCTTGTTCAGAGATATCAGCACACTGAGGTACACAGAGCCGCAGGATGTGCGAGGTATGTTGAATTGTGACGTCTTCAGACTTCAAACTTCAGCACACATTTTGCTGAAAAGTAGCGATATTGGTTCATGTAGGTATGTAGCTCAAACTTGCTCATTATTATCACCTGTTAACTCAAAATGAGTGATAGTGGGAGATTCGAGATTATTTACTATTGAAATTTATTGGTACCGGTATTTATTGGGTTGGAGACAACTCGCCACAGAAAATTGGCCACAGAGGCAACTCGTCACATAATTGAAATTCGTATCAAACACAATTCGGCACATAATTGAAATTCGTATCAAAGACAATTCGCCATTCGGCATAATTTAAAATCCATAATTGAAATTCGTATCAAAGACAATTCGCCACATAATTGAAATTCGTATCAAAGACAATTCGGCACATAATTGAAATTCGTATCAAAGACAATTCGGCACATAATTGAAATTCGTATCAAAGACAATTCGGCACATAATTGAAATTCGTATCAAAGACAATTAGCCACATAATTGAAATTCGTATCAAAGACAATTCGGCACATAATTGAAATTCGTATCAAAGACAATTCGGCACATAATTGAAATTCGTATCAAAGACAATTCGGCACATAATTGAAATTCGTATCAAAGACAATTCGGCACATAATTGAAATTCGTATCAAAGACAATTCGGCACATAATTGAAATTCGTATCAAAGACAATTCGCCACATAATTGAAATTCGTATCAAAGACAATTCGGCACATAATTGAAATTCGTATCAAAGACAATTCGGCACATAATTGAAATTCGTATCAAAGACAATTCGCACATAATTGAAATTCGTATCAAAGACAATTCGGCACATAATTGAAATTCGTATCAAAGACAATTCGCCACATAATTGAAATTCGTATCAAAGACAATTCGGCACATAATTGAAATTCGTATCAAAGACAATTCGGCACATAATTGAAATTCGTATCAAAGACAAGACATAATTGAAATTCGTATCAAAGACAATTCGGCACATAATTGAAATTCGTATCAAAGACAATTCGCCACATAATTGAAATTCGTATCAAAGACAATTCGGCACATAATTGAAATTCGTATCAAAGACAATTCGCCACATAATTGAAATTCGTATCAAAGACAATTCGCCACATAATTGAAATTCGTATCAAAGACAATTCGCCACATAATTGAAATTCGTATCAAAGACAATTCGCCACATAATTGAAATTCGTATCAAAGACAATTCGCCACATAATTGAAATTCGTATCAAAGACAATTCGCCACATAATTGAAATTCGTATCAAAGACAATTCGCCACATAATTGAAATTCGTATCAAAGACAATTCGCCACATAATTGAAATTCGTATCAAAGAAAGACATAATTGAAATATCAAAGACAATTCGCACATAATTGAAATTCGTATCAAAGACAATTCGGCACATAATTGAAATTCGTATCAAAGACAATTCGGCACATAATTGAAATTCGTATCAAAGACAATTCGGCACATAATTGAAATTCGTATCAAAGACAATTCGGCACATAATTGAAATTCGTATCAAAGACAATTCGGCACATAATTGAAATTCGTATCAAAGACAATTCGGCACATAATTGAAATTCGTATCAAAGACAATTCGGCACATAATCAAAGTATCAAAGACAATTCGCCACATAATTGAAATTCGTATCAAAGACAATTCGGCACATAATTGAAATTCGTATCAAAGACAATTCGGCACATAATTGAAATTCGTATCAAAGACAATTCGGCACATAATTTAAATTCGTATCAAAGACAATTCGCCACATAATTGAAATTCGTATCAAAGACAATTCGCCACATAATTGAAATTCGTATCAAAGACAATTCGCCACATAATTGGTATCAAAGACATAATTGAAATTCGTATCAAAGACAATTCGGCACATAATTGAAATTCGTATCAAAGACAATTCGGCACATAATTGAAATTCGTATCAAAGACAATTAGCCACACATTGAAATTCAAGGCAATACTCAAATTCGCTACAATTTATAATATATTTCTATGGTATCACAAGACAAATCCAGAAGCAGTGAACTAAATTCGCTTCAAAAAATCAGAAAGAGGCTCTGACAAATTAATATATCTTGGCTACATGTACACGAGACTTAGAGGAAATAAGAATGGAGTTGTTTGGCGCTGTGACACGCGTGGCGGTGTAATGCAACAGTCACGTTATCAGAAGATGGAAGCAGTGTCGTCAAAGAACCGTCTGAACACAAGAATCATTCTGCAGACTGGGGAAGGATTAAGGCAAAGGAATGTGTAGAGAACATGAAGGCAAGGGCGGGGACTTCCCGAGAACCAACGTCTGTTATTATTCAAAATGAGTTACAGCGTATTGCAAGCGAAGCCAATGTGAATCTACCGAAGAAACCATCTATTAAAAAACCTGTGCGCCGTGCCAGGAATCTGCACCTACCACCTGAACCAAGGAATATTGACGAACTGAACGTTATAGCTGGCAGATACACTAAGACCGTACAAGGAGAGAGGTGGTTGTTGTATTTTGAACCGGAGGACAACGTGAAAGTTATCATATTTGCCACTAATTCACATTTAAATAAATTGTTACGGTCCCATTTTTGGATAATGGACGGTGTGGCAAATTGTCTATCTGTGGCAAATTGTCTATCTGTGGCCAATTGTCCTAGTTACCAATTTTCTGTGGCCAATTGTCCGGAATGCGTATTTATTTGCTATTGAATTTCTGGTAAAAATATACCGGTATTTTAATCAGAAAATGGCAGATATGCACCACATGTATGGACATAAGACCATAATAGCTGAGCTTAGAAGCCTGTATTAAGGCTGGTTCACAATAAACCGGAAACGAGAATCGGAACGAAAACGAAAACGGTAAAATTGTTAAAATGTGTACATTTAAATGTGAGCATTCACAATTAACGAAAAGCTTGCCGGAGCCCGGGATCGGAAACGGAGAGTTGGCCAAGTTTCAACTTTGGCGTTCACGTTTCCGATCACAACCAACTAGATCCATTCTATTGCCATCTAAAAGCTATTTTGTCGGCGTATATTTTGTAGCAAGAAGACCGTGACATAACCTATGCATTATTTTGTTCTGTGCTGTGCATCATGGAGCAAGTTTTATTTGATGAGATTCTAATATTGAGTGTTGAGGAAAATCCTCACGTTTACGATAAGCGGCGCGCCTCTTATAAAGATGAGAAAATGAAGGAGAATAAGTGGCTTTCAATAGCTACGTCTTTGAATACCGATCGTAAGTGAATCATATTTTATTACTGTATTGGTTGTATTACACACTACATATTCATGCTTCAATTCAATAACTATTGTTGTGTTCATTTTTGTTCTATTACAAATGTTCCTTCTCTAATTATTTTACGTTATGGTAGACTTAAAATAGGTTGTGATAATAAAGATGCATGGGCATATTTATAGTACCGTACCTAATGAAATGTTTCAGTTGAAATTTCGAAGTTGGTTAACCTGTGTTTATGTTGGCAGCCTTGTACTCATGAGAGAACGCCATTGGTCAATTATACACAAATAACATCAGAATGCGTAATATCGACTTTACATATTGTTATTGACATGCATAATGTTATGCATAGTCGTCTACGTTCTCGGTTTATTGTGAATCAAAAATTTTCATATTCACGTCCTCTGCTTCTCGTTTTCATTCTGGTTCTTGTTCCCGCTTTATTGTGAACCAGCCTTTAGAAGTCATGGCGACCATTTTCAGTGCTATCTATAGAATTATGCATGAATTTTGTAAAGAATGATGCAGAAATACTGTTGTAATAACCGTATGCATACACCAACAGTAATGGTACACAGGATTCCAGATTTCGACAGGAAATTAATAAGAGAATTCGCTGCGAAAAATAAGTTTGAATGTATATTATTATAAGTGAATCTATAGGGCAAGCTTTCCTCTTATGTGACTGAACTTAACTGACTGTAAGATCTACGGGCCACTACTCCTTGATAATGTTACATAATAATAATAATAATAATAATAATAATAATAATAATAATAATTTTTATTTTCCCTGGCAGAGTTAAGCCCCATCAGGCCTTCTCTTCCACTCAACCAGGATCAAATCACATACAGAAAAACACATACCGGTATACAAATATTAACTTAAAAAAATAATAATAAAATAAAAAAGAGATTTAATACATATACACAATCAGTATTAACTTAAAAATAATAATAATAATAAAAAAGAGACTGAATACATAATCACAAACAGGAAAATACATTCTATTATACAAGTATTAACTTAAAAAAATAATTAATACATAAGAATATAATCTCACAACTAAAGGAATAGTACAATAATTAGTATGATCAGCACAGCACGGGTTACATTGAAACAATGACAATTACCTAGATATTAGTGTTAATGGAAAAATAAAGTAATGACTGTATATAATAATAATAATAATAATAATAATAATAATAATAATAATAATAATAATAATAATAATTGCTTAAAATTTTAGAGATATTTTCAAACAATGAGTAATTTGTTTGGAGTAATTAAAAATATGGTTGGACTAATCTGGAGAATTGGTGCGGGGTTGTTGAACCGTGTCGTTACGATGAGAACCAAGTACACAATGTTGCCGTATTCACGGAACACTTTGAGTCACTTGTAATATTTTTGTTTTCCGACCACAGCGAGTATTTTCGTAAAAGAAGAGTTACCCTGGATCAAAAATACGACGCCAAAGCAGCTATAAATATTTACCTCTATGTCGAAGTTTGCTCCCAAATTTACATTCGTCGATTTTAACTATATTTCCTGGACCACATCTTTTTCTCCTTTATTTCACTTTAATAATGTATTATACTTCAAAATCTTAATTTTCTTGTAGTGCATTAAAAACACTGCTATATTCTTAAAGAATATAATCACAAATTTTACTGGTAACATATCGCTTCTCTTTTGTTTCAAATGACTCGGTACGGGCCGGTCACTGGTAGTGAGCATACCGCAGTGTACAACGAGGTGAGAGAGCGAAAATCGCAAACTTTTTGCTTCGCAGTTACGTCTGAATCAAGAGAACTGTAATATATAGACTCTTTGGTTTGAACTGCAAGCCTTCCAAATGTTAGAATGATGTTCCTGCAAACGTCCAGAAATCTCGCACATTTACTATTTTTTAAATACTTTTTCTTTTGTGTAGTGCATTTTGACGCTTCATTTATATTGCATTTTTTTTTGTTACTCCAGAACTGCGTCATGAAATATCTGTTTGGCAGAGGGCAGCAGCGTCGTTATCCTCTTATTCCAAAGACGAGGATACAGTTCGAGTATCTTTGCTGAAGAAAGTTCGTCGCCTAGCAAACGAACTTAAACGGAGAATTACAACTGGCAGGTAAATAAATTGCCTTCAATTTTAGGAAATTTCTTTAGACCAGCCGTGGCGAAAAGGCCATGGTGCGCCGAGCCACTGTGTACGCTGCAACGTGCATAGCACCTATGGAGGGAGGCGGACAACCGAAGGGGAAGTTAATGTTTAGGACGTGTAACGAAGAAATAAATGAACAAGAAAACATAGGACACATTATCACAACCTAAAATTAACTGTCTTCAGAATGTCTCTGCGACAAAGTTTTAAAATCAGGAATTATGTCACTTACTGCCAATCGTAGTTGATTACGAAGGTATTTGTCTGTCAGTCGTGATCTAAATTTGAATTTTACTATTTTCATTGTTGAAAATAATTTTTCACAAACGTAAGTTACAGCGAACATGGCTTCAACAGAGCAAGCGAAAGAACGAAGCTTCAAATATTTATTTTTTTCCAAAGATTTGAAAAGTCCTTACATCTAGCTTTCATTTAACGTTACGTTGTAAATCTGAGAGTTTAAATTGAAAATCTAACCGCATTATTCGTACATCTGCTGTAAAAGAAGCGACGTACAGAGATGTTAATGATGATGATGATGATGATGATAATAATAAGAATAAGAATAAGAATAAGAATAATAATAAGAATAAGAATAAGAATAATAATAATAATAATAATAATAACACTTAACCTTTTAATGTTTCATCAGTAACATGTAGTAACTTATAATGCCGTTTTATGTTATACAACCGTTTTCCTAGTAATATTTGTGAACAAATCATACATTTAATATTTTCATCATGTTGTAAGCAAAAGAATGCATCCTCCCATCCTACTTGAAACTTTCGTTTTTTTTATAGAGGTACATGGTTTCGAGAGAGATATTGCGACGATACGCCACTCGCAGGTCCGAGACAAATACAAATAGAACGGAGTTTGACTCCAGTGAGTAAGAGGGTGGGGGTTGTAGGTAGGAAGCGAGAGAAAAGCACTGCGAGCCACAATGTGCTCGTGAGTCGCATTTTCGCCGCGGCTGCTTTAGACTAATCTTCTGCATTATAACCAACATTTTTTTTTCTTACAGTATTGCTGTGGATACATACAAGACTACGTTGGAAGAGCTCACAGCCTTGGTAAGCAACAGGTGAAAGATGTGAAATACATAACAAATGATGAATGGACTGATCTGTGGTCTGTTGGTCAGCATGCTGGCTTCCAGATCCCGGGTTCCAGATCCCGGGTTCGGTTCCCGGGCTCGGCTCTCTGTGAATTTTTCTTGAAGAGGAAATTTGTATGACTGTGAGTGTGATTGTGAGTGTGCCCGGTTAATTAACCAATCATCACAAATATAAAAAAATACTGTCGGTGGGCAGTAACACGTTTCAGCGTCACATTGTTGACAAGTAACTCCATCTGTTAAAGTATCTAATAGATGCTATAGAGTTACCAACAACGAAAAAAAAAAAAGTGATGAATGAGAGAGTGCTACTTATATATAACAGTCATATCACAAGTGTCTATACTTTTCCAGCAATTTATTTGTGCTTAACGAATATTCTTGTCATAACTGTTTGCAGACTACAAGTTGGAAATAATCTTCGTTGAAATAAATAAGAGTTGAAAAGCGAAATTAAAATACCGGAGAGAATGATTAGCACGAGTGAAATTCGGCTAGATTGATGGATAATTCCATCGTGAATAACAGCGACAATTATACAGGGTGTTTCAAAAGTGATCGTAAAAAGTTTAGGGATGAAAACTAAGAGAAACACAAAAATTCCAGTAAACGTACGTCCTCAAATTAAGCGTTTACGAGATAATGCAATTTCGTGCTGGTTGGAGTCCGCTGAATACCAGTAAAATTCATAATTTCACCACAGAAATGTGGGCAAAATAAAACTGGCCCAGAAAATCTTTAATATTTACATTTATATATATTTATAGTTACGTATGTAGGTCCTTTTTGATGATGTTTTGACACGAAGTTCTCTTAATTCCCACTTGCACAGATGAACGGTGTTGCAATTTCGTCGGACTTTGTTCCAGGCTTTCCTGCACTCGAGCAATGTTGTCTGGTGTTCGAACGATTTTCGGTTTTTATTCGCTACAGAGTCCGTTTCACGCTATTTCGCCACTAAGTTTTGCATTGCAGCCTTTGCTGGAGGTTTTACCGAAACACGTCCAGTCTGAAACTCTTGCGCAAATAGTTCCGCACACCTTTTCCATGAATTGTGCTTCGCATAACACTCGACAATGAACACGCGTTGTTTTATCGTGATCACCATTTCGTGTTGCATTCAACTGGCCACTAAACACGTCTGCTCCTCTCACTCACTCGAATGTAATGACACAGCGAAGCTCGGGACAGAGCTTGCGGGAGATGCGCATGCGCGGACATGTGACAGCAACCCATTGTTGCATCGAAATCACGGTTTTCTACATTGTCAGGGTCATTTCCGCGTCAGTCTTACACATATAAATTCATATATTTCATATGTATATTTTCCGCGGGTCAGTTTTATTTTTCCCACCCAGTACAAAAGGAACCATGTATTGTGGGTCCCTATCACCACGGCATGGCGCGTCCTCAGGTTGCGGATAGAGGAGACGGCCTCCAGATATGGAGGGTAGCTGCGAATATATTGAATAAGCAGTCGTGGACACCCGATAAGGGGTTGTCCTCCAGCTTGGGGGTTGGGCGAAGGGCTAACAACCCATCACCGTAAAAAACAGCTTGTTACGTATCCCTATAATAAGCCTCGGAATAGGACTGATTCTCTGGCACGACCACAGCAAAGGAATAAGGATTTGAGATTTGGCACTTGGAACGTAACTAGTCTTTATAGAACAGGAGGGGTAACATTAGTAGCAAAAGAACTAGCTAGATATAGAATAGACTTCGTAGGAGTACAAGAGGTTAGGTTAGATGGGAATGGCATATCACAAATAGGAGATTACTTGTTGTATTATGGGGAAGGAAACAATAATCACCAATTAGGAACAGGCAGAACTGCACGCATTGTATTCTTCACCTGACATAATTAGGAACATTAAATCCAGACGTTTGAGATGGGCAGGGCATGTAGCACGTATGGGCGAATCCAGAAATGCATATAGAGTGTTAGTTGGGAGACCGGAGGAAAAAGACCTTTAGGGAGGCCGAGACGTAGATGGGAGGATAATATTAAAATGGATTTGAGGGAGGTGGGGTATGATGATAGAGACTGGATTAATCTTGCACAGGATAGGGACCGCTGGCGGGCTTATGTGAGGGCGGCAATGAACCTTCGGGTTCCTTAAAAGCCATTTGTAAGTAAGTAAGTACAAAAGGAACTTCTTTGTTTGAACAACAGTAAAGTTTGTGGATAAACAAGGTACAATACAGTATGAAGATGTTAACTGAAGAATTTTACAGCAGGTGTTTAAAATACTGACCATGCGCTTGAATACATCTGTCTAGTCTTCTCCTCAAAGACCCAAAAATGTGCTCAAGCAATTCTGGGTCATTCTTCCTCTATTGGAAGGCATCTGCAATCCGATGCTGTCATTCTTCAGGTGTAGTGATCTCTATTATGTAAACTAGGTTTTTTGCATAGAGCCATGCATAAAAATTCAAAGGATTTAAATCTGGTGATCTAGGTTCTGGTCCTCCTCTACGTATCCACCGTTCACCATTTCGTCTGTTTGGATATCACTAAGGAAATTGGGTGCAGAGAGTGCGGAATGCATACGAAGCATGAATGTTGCCGCTTTACTGTATCCAGGCACTCACAAGCAAACATTCTGATGGGGGCAGATAAAGTTATTTTTTTTTCTTCCACCATTTTAATAATGTCAAAAGAAATGCTTATACAAATTTTGGTCACTCGACCGCAATTACGAGGGCCGTAAAAAAATAAGTTCGCCAGGGCCCGTTAACAGAAAGAAAACACAATTTTACCGGAAAAAATTATTGGAACAGACACAGCAATTATTGAGCTATTTTTCAACATATTCCCCACCAGAAATGAGACATTTGTCATACCATGGAATCGACAGAGAGGTGCAGACGGCTGTCAAACGCTGGTTCCGATCTCAGGGGGCTGACTTGTATGACACAAGGATACAAAAATTGATCTCATAGCATGACAAATGTCACAATTCCAGTGGAGGATATGTTGACAGATATTGCAACAGTTACTATATCTGTTTCAATAAATCTTTCCATGCAATTGTGCTTTTTTTTTTTTTTTTTTTTTTTTTTTTATAAATGGACCCAGAGAAAATCACTTTCTGGACGGCCTCATAATTGCGGTCGAGTGGCAAAAATTTTTATAAGCACTTCTTTTGACACTATTAACATGGTGGAAGAAAACAATTTAACTTTTTTATCTGTCGCATCAGAATGTTTGCTTGTCAGTTCACTAACGGCCCCTGCCATGAAAAATTGCATTATCGCATAAACGGTTAATTTGCGAACTCAAGTTTACTAGAACTTGTTTGCTTTTCTTCTGTTTTACTTCTCATCTCTAAATTTTTTACCAAAACTTTTGAAACACTCTGTATAGTGTCTACTTTTCTATTGCCGTTTTATAGTTTGCTTCGAAAGCAGAGGACATAAATGGAGATCTTGCTTCTGCAGTTTGAAGTTCATGACTAAACATTTGACAAGAGTTACATGAACTATGATTAATGAAACATCACAATTGGACAAATATTTGAGACTATGTAATTTATTTCGAAATAGATACTTTCATTTAGCTATTCCACAAAACTTCTTACAACAGTTTCTTTGTAATTTTCGTAAATATTCCCCATCATAATGTAGCTGTGTATAGCTGTAAAACTGACATTACTATATTAAATTAAAAGTAAGTTATGTTGTGCGCAGTACCCGATCCGTAACAAGGTGTTGCTGGTCAAGTCCGGAGTGTCGCTGCTGTTCGTGGTGGTGCTGTTCTTCCTGCACTCCGTGCCCAACCTCAACCTGTCGCTGGGCTGGACGGCGCTGCTGGGGGCCATCCTGCTACTGGTGCTGGCAGACAAACGGGAGATAGAAGGCGTTCTGGCTCGTGTCGAATGGGGTACTCTGCTCTTCTTTGCATCGCTGTTCATCCTGATGGAGGTGAGACATGTATTTCCCACCCAGTTCTCAAAATTTTCATTTTTATTACCTGTTCTAACTTTTCTAACATTTGATTTCCTCCCTTCGCCCAAGTACCACTTTTCTCTTCGCGTACCCATAATACTTCACCCAGTCTCCATCTGTCTGTACTTTCTCTTTGTAATATTGCCTACATACTTCTTCTAATTACTCTTCTTTGTAGTAGGAATATCATCATCATCATCATCATCATCATTGGCGCTACAGCCCTTGGTGGGCCTGGGCCTCCCTTAGTAATTGTCGCCATCCGTTTCTATCTTGTGTAGCAGCCTTCCAATTCTTGCACCCCAACTTTCTGGCATCCTCTTCCACTCCATCAAACCATCGCAAGTGCGGTCGACCTAGTCTTCTCTGACCTCCCGGATTTATTACAATTTTTTTGCAAGGTTCACTTAGGTCCATGCGTATTACATGTCCTGCCCACCTCAATCTGCTAGTTTTAACTGTATTGATTATTTGAAAGGCATGTTGGTCCGACAAGTTAACAAATTTAAAGAAATAAATATCAAAAGTCCTTCAATAACTGTCTATTCAAAATACAAAATATTACATAGGTTACATGAACGTGTCTTTGACTAGCGCTTTCGCTGTTATAATAGCATCTTCAGGTCAGACTTGCGTGATATTAAGCTTTTCATATAAAGACATAGATGGACAAGCAGCATCGAAATGTGTTAAGGTACATGACGTGAGGATATAAAAATACAATGATAAGAAAAACAAGTAAGATTTGACTTATGAACAGTCTAATATATATATATATATATATATATATATATATATGGATTTGGAGTTGAAGCCTACAGATCTATAAGCTGCACACATGTTTCTGCAGGCTTCAACTCCAAATACTTTTATGTATTAATTTTGAGACCTCATGAAGGTTTAACTGTCATATATATATATATATATATATATATATATATATATATATATATATATATACACACATTAGACTGTTCATAAGTCAAATCTTATTTGTTTTTCTTATCATTATATTTTTATATCCTCACGTCATATACCTTAACACATTTCGATGCTGCTTGTCCATCTATGTCTTTATATGAAAAGCTTAATATCACGCAAGTCTGATCTGAAGATGCTATTATAATAGCGAAAGCGCTAGTCAAAGACACGTTCATGTAACCTATGTAATATTTTGTATTTTGAATAGACAGTTATTGAAGGACTTTTGATATTTATTTCTTTAAATTCTGTATTGATTATATTTGGCTCTCCTAGAAGTCTATATAATTCATAATTGCATCTCCTCCTCCAGAGACCTTCCTCAAATGTTGGGCCATAGATCCTTCGGAGAATCTTTCTTTCGAAAATCTCCAGTCTTTTTTCATCATTTTTGGAGATTGACCACGTTTCTGCCGCATATGTCAAAACTGGTCTCACTAATGTTTTGTAAAGAATAACTTTTACTTTCCTGGATAGAGCATGCGAACTAAAGTGATATTTCAAGCCGAAATATGCTCTGTTTGCTTTCATTAATCGATTAGAGATTTCTTTGGACATGTTATTATCGCTAGTGACCACTGATCCTAAATATGTAAAGTTGTCAACTTTCAGTAGGAATATACTGTTACTATTTAAGTACATAATTTGGTATTCCCAAGAAACTAGTTCGGTTATTTAAAATGTGTCTCAGTGAAACGTACAGCAGAGTCCGTATAGGTCAGTTTTTGTCAGATGCATTTCCAGTTCACTGTGGGCTAAAGCAAGGAGATGCACTATCACCTTTACTTTTTAACTTTGCTCTAGAGTATGTCATTAGGAAAGTCCAGGATAACAGAGAGGGCTTGGAATTGAACGGGTTACATCAGCTGCTTGTTTATGCGGATGACGTGAATATGTTAGGAGGAAATCCACAAACGATTAGGAAAATCACGGGAATTTTACTGGAAGCAAGAAAAGAGATAGGTTTGGAAGTAAATCCCGACGTGACGAGAATATTGTACGAAATGGAAATATAAAAATTGGAAATTTATCTTTTGAAGAGGTGGAGAAGTTCAAATATCTTGGAGCAACAGTAACAAATATAAATGATATTCGGGAGGAAATTAAACACAGAATAAATATGGGAAATGCCTGTTATTATTCGGTTGAGAAACTTTTATCATCCAGTCTGCTGTCAAAAACTGAAAGTTGGAATTTATAAAACAGTTATATTACCGGTTGTTCTTTATGGTTGTGAAACTTGAACTCTCACTCTGAGAGAGGAACATAGGTTAAGGGTGTTTGAGAATAAGGTACTTAGGAAAATATTTGGGGCTAGGAGGGATGAAGTTACAGGAGAATGGAGAAAGTTACACAACACAGAACTGCACGCATTGTATTCTTCACCTCACATAATTAGGAACATTAAATCCAGACGTTTGAGATGGGCAGGACATGTAGCACGTATGGGCGAATGCAGAAATGCATATAGTGTGTTAGTTGGGAGGCCGGAGGGCAAAAGATCTTTAGGGAGGTCGAGACGTAGATGGGAAGATAATATTAAAATGGATTTAAGGGAGGTGGGATATGATGGTAGAGACTGGATTAATCTTGCTCACGATAGGGACGAATGGCGGGCTTATGTGAGGGTGGCAATGAACCTCCGGGTTCCTTAAAAGCCAGTAACTAAGTAAGTATCTAAGTACATAATTTCCCCAGAATGTTACTCCAAAACTCATTACCAAGTGAAAGTATGCAAAGTATATTGTTTTTAATGTGTTGATATTTTATTATCTCTTGCATAGATCTAATAGGAACAACTTGCTGAATTTAGTTTGGGAGTAATTTCTTTAATATGATTACTTACGGCTTTTAAGGAACCCGGAGGTTCATTGCCGCCCTCACATAAGCCCGCCATCGGTCCCTATCTTGAGCAAGATTAATCAGTCTCTACCATCATATTCCACCTTCCTATATCCATATTATATAATCCTCCTATCTACTTCTCGGCCTCCCCAAAGATCTTTTTCCATCCAGTCTTCCGACTAACACTCTATATGCATTTCTGGATTCGCCCATACGTGCTACATTCCCTGCCCATCTCAAACATCTGGATTTAATGTTCCTAATTATGTAAGGTGAAGAATACAATGCGTGCAGTTCTGCGTTGTGTAACTTTCTCCATTCTCCTGTAACTTCATCCCTTTTAGCCCTAAGTATTTTCCTAAGAATCTTATTCTCAAACACCCTTAACCTCTGTTCCTCTCTCAAAGTGAGAGTCCAAGTTTCAGAACCATACAGGACAACCGGTAATATAACTTTTATAAATTCTAACTTTCAGATTTTTTTGACAGCAGACTAGATGACAAAAGCTTCTCAACCGAATAATAACACGTAATTCCCATATTTTTTCTGCGCTTAATTTCCTCCCGAGTGTCATTTATATTTGTTACTGTTGCTCCAAGATATTTGAATTTTTTCACCTCTTCGAAGGATAAATTTCCTATTTTTATATCTCCATTTCGTACTATATTCTGGTCTCGAGACATAGTCATAGGTTTGGAAGTAAATGCCAAAGTATACTTGCTTCAAGTAAAATTTCCGTGTTTTCCCTAATAGTTTGTGGATTTTCTTCTAACAAAATTTATTGACATCATCCGCATAGACAAGCAGCTGATGTAACCCGTTCAATTCCAAACCCTCTTTGTGATTTTCCCAATTTAATATATTATCGATTTATAAGCCAAGAAATTTGGTTGTTGTTTCTATTAGGGACTTGTTGTTAATTATTTCGCTTGAAATTTGCGTCGTTGAATTTGGGCAGGATTTAAATCGGATTATGTTGGTTTTGTTACAATGTAATACTAATTTATTGGCTGAGAACCAGTCACATATATGTTGAGTTGAATTGCCTCTGTTGAAGATTGGAATGTGTTGGAGTTATTGGCTGTAATTACTATACTTGTGTCACTTGCAAATCATATGGGATGACCAATATCTTTCATTGGGGGGGGGCAAGATCATAAATTAATACTAGAAAATATCTCGGTAGTTAAGAAAACAAGACATCTCTTCCACCATTAATTATGGAATTAGTACACCTTTATTAACCATGTCTGCAGGCCCTGTCCCGTCTAGGCCTCATAGACTGGATCGGACGCCAAACTGAAGCAGTGATACTGATGGCAGACAAGGAATCAAGGTTGGCGGTGGCCATTATGCTGGTCCTATGGGTGTCGGCGCTCGCGTCGTCTTTCGTGGACAACATCCCGCTCACCACCATGATGGTGCGCATTGTGACCAACCTACACACGGAACTCGACCTGCCCTTGCAGCCCCTCGTATGGGCTCTCGCTTTTGGCGCCTGTCTTGGAGGTGAGTGTCCTTCCTGATCTGATGCTGAAGGCTTCTTTTTAAAATATTAGATTCCTGGTAGGTCTATACAAGGTGGGTTAAAAGTCGCATTAAATGTTAAGCACAGGAACGCCATTTCACAGTCTACTATATACAGTCACGAAGCTTGGGGTGATTTTTTGCATTTCTCGCTATATTTGCTAGCCGCTTGGAGCGCTGTGTGTACTAGGAACAGTAGACTGTGTCACTGGCATCGTGATCTAATACAGGCCGTAAGGCAGGCCATGTGACTCGCTTAACCCGATCACGAAGGGCGGCGTTTCAACCATATAAATTAATTAGAATGCATAAAGAGTAACATATATTTCTCTAAAATGTAGTGTAATTGCATTAATAAAATTGAAAACAATCATTAGGAGACACTTCAGACATAATTCACTTGCGAGTTAAGGTGTAATATTATTTTTGGTGTGAAAATTACGTTGTTCGTATGTGTAATACCTGCCTCTATTTCGATTAAATATTGCGAAATTCTTGTACATTCATTTATGCACGATTCAATAATTTTCAGTTGCACCGCACGAATATTTAGATATGTTGAAATTATAGGTTATGTTTACTGTACCAGTTGCCCATTTCTGTCTAATTTTAGTGATCTCCAATGCCCTGCCACTACATATGCATGTTATGTGGATATTTAGGTTATGTTTACTATATTTAACTTATATTCCTATATTCGCAATTATACATTATAATTAAACATAATGTCATGTATGATACCCGTCACATTCTATTTGTCTGTATTTTAATATTACAATTGAGTACTAAATTATTATATTTATCTACTACCTAAGAGACGAAGTAACACAATCGTACGTACACTAATTTCATAGGAGTGAGATGGTAAATTTTCTGTCTACAATTAAGGAAGGTAGATGTGCTAAATTAAAATCACAATATAAATTCGTTTTTATTGAACCTCAAAATAGCTTCCATTCTAAACTTAAAATGTTGATGCGAACAGATTATGTTAACGCGTAAAATTCTCTTCACATTAAAATAATACAGTTTTGTAATTATTTCTGCAACATAGGCTATTATGCAAAAGAAGTAAACGGAACTTATGGATATATTACACTAAATAAAACTTAGCAATGATACGCAATAAAGTTATAATATAATATTTCACTGAGCTACATACAATGAAATAGAAAACCCGACCATACACTACGGCCTGGTCTAGATCGAAAAGCATTGACTGTGCCGTATTTCGCATTTTTGTGTAAACTGTGAAATGTTCGTTATCGGTTGTAATAACTGTAAATGGATAAAATACAATAATTTGAATAATAATATGGGACAAGGAGACGTTTGTTGTACTATAAATATTGTAAGAAAAAGAGGTCAGATTTATGCTTCTTCAGAAAAAATCCAGGAAGGTGAGTTTATAAAATATAATATATAAGTTACATTATGAAAATAATATATAAACCTAATGTATTTCACATTTCAATAGTGGAAGGAAGGTGTTAATTTTTTCAAAAGAATACGATATCGAAAGTACAATACATTTTATCGTCTGCTGGGGAAGGGGGTGTGTGATGAGGCGACAGTAGCGATCCTGGTGGTTAGCAACTATCTATGGATGCTTATTTCAACTGTCTATGCTTGCATATTTAGTAGTATTGAGCTTCGTGACTGTATATACTAGACTGTGGCCATTTCCTAATTTCAATTAAGAAACACTCCAAAAACGGATGCTCCCTGGACCAAATTATCGTATTTTACAATTGTTTCAATGCAACAGAAGCCAGAAGTCTTGCTAAAGATGTTATTGCTAAAACACTACGAAATGGCGTTCCTTTGCTTATCAATTACCAAAGTCGCTTTCCTCAAACACTTCCTTAAATTTAATTACATTCAATTTACATTTGATTACACATTCATTTACAGATTATGTTCAAAATGGAGACCCTGTTTCTCGATTCACAATTCACAACGTTTAGACACTGATTTACGGATGGCGGAAAATAACTCACGATTTTCATTGATTTTCATGAATGACTCGCAACGAATGAATTGTAACTGATGCAGATTCTGCGGTTTCTGAGCAAAAACATCATTCTCAGGATATCCCACAGCGAAAAATCACATGGTGTCAGGTCGCATGACCTGGGTAGCCATTTTGTCGTGCTGGAATTGCTGATTCCTTGCATGAAAGTAGCAGTAATTGCATAGAGACGCAACCCAGCACAATAAAACAAAACAACAATAAGACATGACATCGGAAAAACAGTTGACGCACGAATATGGTTGTCAACCCACCACTTACTACACCAGCTATTCGTTTATTCAAGTTATAGCATTATCACAGTCTACTATATACAGTCGCGAAGCTCAATATGTACTAAAAATGCAAACATGGGTAGTTGCCCACCACTAGGGTCGCTACTATCGCCTCATCATCGCAGATCTCTCTCCTAGTAGACGACAAAATATGTTACACTTTCGTTGTGTTCTTTTGGAAAAATTAACACCTTCCTTCCATTATTGAAATATTAAATGCATAAAGTTAATTTATTATTTTAATGAAGTAGCCTATATTAAATTCCACCATAAACTCGAAGATACCTGCAAGAAATAGGTTAATATTATTTTTGTTTGTGCAAAACGAACTGAAATTTACTATAATCGCTTCACTCATTCAAGATTATAGCGATAATTAACTATGAAACCAATAAATATTAATTTGAATTTCCCTTTACAAAATAATTATAATGGAAATATGAATTAATGGAGTAACTTACGTGTACCGGTACTTGTAGTGTAGGCTTACGTAGTTAAAGTGGGATGAGGTTAAGCAATAATAATCACACCAGAATTGGAAATAAAACGTGATCAATAAATTTTATTGTAACAGACTTTTTCTACGTCTTTAGTAAAGCAACAAATAAAAATAACAACAAAATTAACAGCTATAATTAAAAACATATCCTTTGAAAAAAAAAGTAGGCCTAAGCAATAATAATCCCATCAGAATTGAAAATAAAACGTGATCAATAAATTTCATTAAAACAAACTTAATTTTTCTACGTCTCTAGTAAAATATTATTATTCCAATTATTGTATTTTAGCCATTAACATTTTCATTATAACCAATAACGAACATTTGACAAGCATCAATGTGAAATACGCAACGAGCTAGCACTCGATGGAAATACGACACAGTCCAAAGTCGACCGTGGACAGTCTATTGTTTCTAGTTGCTAACCGCTTGGAGCGCTTTATCACGAGATTTGCAAAAAATCACCTCAAGCTTCGCGACTGTATATAGTAGACTGTGGCATTATTCTGTATATGCACAAGCTAAGAACGAATATTGGGGAAAGCGACTTTTGACCCACCTTGTGTAACAGATTTGTGATGGTAAAACTAATTGGTCCCTTTGAATATTTAATTTTCATCGTTATTTTCACTACAACTTATCATTATAGCTGGGCGTTTCATGTGAATACGGAGTGGTCGAGAAGTGAGCGCGCCTTTTTATTTTTGACATTGTGGTAATTACGTTTGAATGCTTGATATGGACAGTTACCTGATGGTTTGAGTCCAGAACATGTGTATGGATACCTCACTGTCGTAGCACAACTGAATTTTGCGCCATGTTCTGGCAGATGTCCGAAAACTCGAAAATTGTTTTTTTTTTTTCTGTAAAGATATGCTATTTTCTAGCAAAATACTGCTGTAAAAATATTTTAATAAATAGGTACCAACACCTTTGATAATTTACTATTTTATTATTAGAATTTCATACCTCCAACTAGTAGAGTAGCGTTGGAATTAATATATGGTGATTTTCGACTTGCGACAGTATTTTACTGGAAGTGTGATATGTTCTATTGCCTTTGTACTTAAGAGAATTTCTCCTTTTTAAAATGTATCTAGTATTATCTGTTCAAAATTTAAAGAATTAAACTTATGAACTTTCCCCAACTGTAACTGATGCCACTCTCCAGCATTCAATTTTCGCAAATCACATTTATATTAAATTTTATGAACATTCAGATTTTAAAGAAATTTTGTATCATCTTACATATGAACGATAATTTTGTAATTTTATTTATAATATACTGAACATTGCGTTTTCGTAATTTATATTCGAACAATACAACTGGAAGATTCAGAATTAGTAATTATAATTTATTTATGTATATTGACAATGTATCTAAAATTGACTATAGAACGTTACAGGTTTAGAAAATACTATTGAGTATATACACGTCACCTTAACGAACATTTCCACTCTCTTTGTGATATATACTAAAATGTTATTTACGTATTTTCTAACGTAGGCCTATCTGGTATGTAATTTTCATAACTTATATTATTTAAGGAGATTTTGAGAGTACGGTATGCAGCTAGATGAGATTTATTGTCTGATATGTCCAGCAGATAGCACTGTTTGCATTAGCTGTTACAGCTCTGGATTGAAGAATTTAAAAATATATCTCGAAAACTTTGCTTTCTCCGGATGTAGAAATTTATAGAAAGGTTTATTTCAAATGGAACATATGGGGGGGGGGGGGAATCGTGAAAATCTCTATCACTTGGTGAGCTTTTCTTGTTAGTAAAAGTTTAGCCGCTGTTCCTTTATTCTGTCTCTTGACAGCAAATGTTCTGCTATCTATCCGCTAGAAGTCTAACTAGCATGAACGTTGAGGGCCTCTCTGACTCGCGCCTTTTCGACGTGGAACATAATATTTTCTTAATCACGTTACCAGAGCGGGTAGAAGAGACGCTCTGACGTTAAGGTTAACAAAACCCACACCACCGTGTTGCAGACAATAAGTATTATGTTTGAAGCAATACGAAATGAAGTGTGAAATAATTTTCTGTAGCATCTTACCTTAAGAAATGCACTTCCGGATGATACTTCATCTTGTGATAAATGTAGTTCTATGGGAACTCAGTTTCTGAATGTCCACTAACGAGTTGTAGAAACTGAACGCATTATTTGCTTATTATTCAAGATAGGTTGAATAATGAATACATTTTAATACAACTAAAATGTTGCACTCCACTACTAATTCATAATCAGTGATACGGTAAGCTTAGCAATTATTTTTATCCCTTGAAATATCAACTTCACATAACAGCATGAAACTAAACATTTTTACTTCTCGAAATGTGATAGAGAATCGTAGCTCAGTGTCATGGAAATGTGAATTATTGTTTGTTACCATTATGGTTAAGTACCATAGCAACGAAAACCATTTTTTAAACGTGAAACTTGTATGGGATTGATATTCGAGAAATCTGGTCATACTTTTTATTAACACGTAGACTTCATCTAAGCGCGCTACGTCACGCAAGCGATAAGAGCAGCTCTGTCCTGCTCAGACTGGGAATATATTGAGTAAATATACAAGCTTAAACGAAATATTCAACTTAATTTTAATTCATAAAAAATTATTTGTACACAAATGGGAGTGATCAATAAATACGGGGAGTATAGTTATATAAATAGTTAATTTAACATAATCTAATTCAAAAGTACTCAAACATGTGTTAATTTCCAAATTAATACATTTCTCTGCAATGATGTATTTATTACAATAATTTCATAAAACTCTCTGGCGTTCAGTGTTGCCAACTGTCAGGTATGTTCCAGCTAGTAGAATTAGGCCGGGTGCACACAGAATCAGACGCGACGCGACACGGCGCGGCGCGGCGCGACGCTACGTTTTGCAACGCCTCGCGACAGCTTAAAACTGTCTGCTCGCGACAACTGATTTGCTGGCTGTGGGATTGGAAAACTGGCCTAGGCTAGAAAACGGCGTCAATAATAGAGGACTGTCTATATGAAAAATTCTATTGTATTTGCTTATTATTTCCTAAGGACGCAAGCTCCTAAAAATCTATACGATTAAAAGAGTCTTAAAAATTAGGCTTACTACAAATTGCACTGGTCAACAGTCATTTTGCGCCAGACATAAAACTAACAAATTCTTACTAATTTCGACCTCCTGAATTAAAAAATACCAACCAAATGTTCCATCACTTCGGGTTTTTGAGATGCACAATATAATTAATTTTCTATTCATTTTATTTAAAAAATCACCGTAACTTTCGTGTGTAACTATTTTGTTTTACAAATGTGAAGACCTATTATGTGAAAACAATGTTAGTATAAGTAGAACACCATGTTAGAAGCACTTGTAGAAAGGGAAATTATTTCATTGCCCTTCTACGAGTCTATTTCGAGGGAGTGAAACAGGTTCGCGGTATAAATTCACTTGAGTTAACCTGATTTTACTTGAGATGTGCATTTCTTTCACTGTGAGCTTTAATTACATTACTGTAGTTTATATTTTGCAATATACCACCATGTCAAAACCACTTCTAGAAGCGGAAATTGTTTTATTACCCTTTTCGGTTCCATTTGGAGGGGAAGAAACAGGTTCGCCGTATGAAAACGCTTCAGTTTACCAGGATATTTCTGTGGTGTTAGTATTCCATGTAAGACGTGTATTTCTTTAAAGTGTGCTTTAATGATAATATTCAAAGTACGAATGGTTTATATGTGCGGATTTGAAGGTTGTAGCATTGCTTTTGGAATGCAATTAGGCTACACAAAATTTTGCTGCTTTCTGTACGAATTGGACAGTCGCGCTCGAGATATTTTATTTTTATTTTATTTTATTGGGTTATTTTACGACGCTGTATCAACATCTAGGTTATTTAGCGTCTGAATGAAATGAAGGTGATAATGCCGGTGAAATGAGTCCGGGGTCTAGCACCGAAAGTTACCCAGCATTTGCTCGTATTGGGTTGAGGGAAAACCCCGGAAAAAACTCAACCAGGTAACTTGCCCCGACCGGGATTCGAACCCGGGCCACCTGGTTTCGCGGCCAGACGCGCTGACCGTTACTCCACAGGTGTGGACTCGCGCTCGAGATAAGCATTATAAAATAAAACGACAATCACTAGAGCCAAGGAAGAAAAATATTATAAATCAACCCCTTGTACCTCAAAGCGAAGTAATTTTACTCCTTTTACACAATATATGGTCCTGCATGTTGGGATCCTTACAGATTAGAACATATTAAGACACTGGAAAAGATTCAAAAACGGGCTCTTAAGTGTTGTCGGAAAAATTCACCATTAAAATGGGACACACTCAAGGACAGGAGAACGCGAATTCGATTATGCACACTGTTCAAAACATACAGAGGTGAGCCTGCCTGGAGAGAAATAAAAATAGGTTGCAGCCGCCAAATTACTCTTCAAGGAACGACCACTCATATAAATTGAGGGAAAGAAGGCAGAGGACGGACACTGGAAAGTTTTCTTTTCTCAATCGTACTATCAGGGACTGGAATGCTTTACCTGCAGACTTACTAAAGGCTTTACCAACAACCAAAAATGCACTTAAAAATAGGCTTAAGGACCTTACTAATAGACGGTAATTATACACAGTATTTAAAGGGTGTAAATGATATGTTGTTATTGAAGTGTTGTATCAGTGAAGAATTATGTTGTGTCAGTGAAGTGTGTTGTATCAGTGAAGAAGTATGTCGTGTCAGTGAAGTGTGCTGTGTAAGTGAAACGTGTTCCTGTGAGTGAAGCTTTATAGTTTATAGTGGCAGTGCAAAGAATTTGAACAGTGAAATGTTTTTGAAGTGTTAGTGAAATCAGGATAGAATCAGTGAAATGTGTCGTAGTTCCACTGCAGTGAGTGAGTTGACAGCGAAATGAGTGTAATGTTGAAAGGTACTTGTGCAGATATGAACATATATTCGTGGGTTTTAGTTCGATCTTAGTTTTAAGATACAAATTAGAATATTTCAAATGTTATTTTAAGTGATCGTTTCATTTAATTTAGTATATTCCCTGTTGTTGTTGTTGCTATTATTATTATTATTATTATTATTATTATTATTATTATTATTATTAATTGTATTTTTAATTAATAAGTTTATTATTGTCATTATTGAGTGTAATTAGTTACCACTGCCACTGGTATATATCCATTGCAGTGTGAATAAATACATACATGCAATAAGTGAGGGTTAATGAAGAATTTTGTTAAAGGGATAAATTATAAAACTGAAGCTTTTAAAAATATCCAGGAAAAATTCCCTGCTATTAATAATCCGTGGCGCTACACCCCGTGAAGAGCCCAGCCGGCTGAGGCCTCACGTCCACATGCCAAAACAGAGGTGGACGATCATCCAACTAGAATGGAGGTATTGTGTAGTTAGCACGATGATCCCCAGTCGTTATATCTGGCTTTCGCTACCTATCGTAGCTCCCCAAGTGCATCACGATACTAGGTGGGCATCGGTCCCATACACTGGCCGAAATTTCATGAGAAAATTTCTTCTCCCATGAGGACTCGGACCAGCGCGCATTCCTTAACATTTCCTGCTATTAGTGATTCAAAAATATAAGAGGGATTTCTCAATGGACCACAAATTAGAGAAATAATGGACAATCACTTCGAATCTTTGCTGGAAGGAAAAGAGACAGCCGTCTGGGTTGCATTCAAGGAGGTTGAATTAATTTTCTGGATAACTGTAGAAGTGTGAACTATGAAGAATTAGTGAAAAATATACTGTTGGCGTATTAAACTAGGGGTTGTAAAATTTCCCTGAAAATTCACTTCCTTCACTCACATCTTGACTATTTTTTCCCGAGAATTGTGCGATTTCAGTGATGAGCATGATGAGCGCTTCCTTCAAGAAATTTCAACTATGGAAAAAAGATACCAAGGACAGTGGAGTACCAATATGCTAGCAGACTATTGTTGGACTTTAGCTCGTGATGTACCTGATGCCCAGTGTAAAAGAAAATGCAGAAAAAGAAAGCTGTAATCTTCTGAACAGTGAATATTTAGCCTTATTGTTATTATATAAAACAATATTTTGAATAGATATAAATTCCAAAATTTCTCAAAACCGTAACCAACAACTGTTT
Source organism: Periplaneta americana (assembly GCA_025594305.2). Taxonomy (NCBI): domain Eukaryota; kingdom Metazoa; phylum Arthropoda; class Insecta; order Blattodea; family Blattidae; genus Periplaneta; species Periplaneta americana. The sequence continues at coordinate 23,459,970 of JAJSOF020000011.1, read as the reverse complement.
TTATTGTCATATTCGTATAAAGGGAGGCTCAAATTATATAGAAAACATATATCACATGGCTAGCGCGAAAAAAAATGTTAACATTTGTTACGCAGTGTTATTATTATAAATTATTATTCACCTGGTGCTTTCATCTCATTTGCAATTTTTCACATATTTTCAGAAACCACATTATTCTCGTGATATTGTTTCAAAGATTGTACAAAATGTATCTTTCCTGTACTAAATCAACTAATTTATCCGCATCGAGCTCCATTATGAATAATGTGCACTACACAACAATAGTATTTTTTGTAAATAATGAAAGCGTGCAATCATAGCCACTACTAACGCATGCGCAGTACACTGCAGCTATCAGACAGTCTCCTCGCGACGAACTTCTAGCAGTAATTCGATCTTGTCTCTTCGTGTCGCCTTGTGTCTCCTCGCGACCGTCGCGCCGCGTCTGATTCTGTGTGCATCGCACCATAAGAAATCAATGCGAGACAAGTACCACGAGACAAAATGTCGCGTCGCGCCGCGCCGCGTCTGATTCTGTGTGCACCCGGCCTTACGCATGCGCAGTACACTGCCGCTATCAGACAGTCTCCTCGCGACCAACTTCAAGCAGTAATTCGATGTTGTCTCTTCGTGTCGCCTTGTGTCTCCTCGCGACCGTCGCGCCGCGTCTGATTCTGTGTGCACCACATCATAAGAAATCAATGGGAGACAAGTACCACGAGACAAAATGTCGCGTCGCGTCGCGTCGCGCCGCGCCGCGCCGCGTCTGATTCTGTGTGCACCCGGCCTTAGTTAAACTGGTGGCAAAATTGCTCACAGTTGTTAGGATACGAATAGGTTCTGCTATGGCTTAGCTAAAGAGTGTCATCAGACTGTCTTAATAACCGATGATCTGTGTAAAGAATTTAAAGATATGTCTGAGGTATTTCTGTAAATCTTAAAAAAGATGAGCTCATGTGCAATAAAAAGTGCTTACGAGAGAATTTTGCACGTAGTAATTCTGGATTATCAGAATTTATAAAATCAAAACTTTGCTACAGGGGCCTGTTTCTCAAAACTCATGGACTAGTAATACTAGTCTGAACACTAGTAATATTAGTTTATTGCACAAGTCTGTGTTTCTAGAAACTACAAGGGTAAAGTAGTAGTTACCAGTTCACAGACTAGTAATATTGGTCGATTTCACCAGTTCATAAGTGATTCTGTTTCTCAAAATGCTAATCTAGTTGATTACACTAGTATTCAAAAGGAATATTCCTACAAGACTCTAAAGACTGATGATTTCTACATTATCAGTTACCAGTGACAACCTTTCTCAGATAAAACAAAATATTGTAGTTATTTTCTTTTAATATCTTGTTTGGTGATTCCAAATGTAGTGATGAAGAAGTTGTGAGAAGAGCTAAAACTATATCGAGAAAGAACAATTATTATTCCTTCACGGGAGCATTGTTTAAATATAATGAACGGTTAAGGTAAGCTACTGAAAAGCTTGAAAAATTGTTAAATATAGTGGGACCTGCCATAACAAGACAAAAAAATAGAAGTCTTGCATTATCAGCAAAGCTTCAAATACAAATTGCTCTACAAATCGGGATGTTGATTATTTTCCAATGCCGTCTAGTTTTTCTGTCCTAGACCAGCAACACTTGCAGAATTTTTTCCTAATAATATAATACCAATTCATCAACTGCAGTAATTTTTACTGGCTTTCCTCCTCCACTGCCAGTTCTTCTGGCATTGTCAACTTTAGCCTACAAATTAAATATAAAACGACAATAATTTATGAATAGATCAAATATAAAACTGAAAAAAATTAGCGAATTTTTCATCAAGTCATAAGTGGCATTCATGTCGGCAGTAGACCCACTAGCTACATAATATGTTCATATTACGATACTGTGAACTTGAATTGGTACTTATCAAAATTACTTTCTTAATGTTGGGCCAGTAAGTGTCCCTAACGTATGCATAATCTTTGTTCTGAGGTATCAGTTCCATAGCCCCACACATTACAACACTTTTTGTCCATTCGTTTACTTCATTTTGTTAACATGCTTGAAAAAGCACCTTTGATTCATTAATTATATTGAGTATGGTTAATTTGCTTTCAACTGATGGAATTTCAACCGAAAAGAGAAATCAAAACCAAAACACAAACTACCTAGCCTTCTAATATCAAATAACAATACCTACCAATGGCTATAAACAAATGAACTCAATCAGCTGACTAGTGAAACAGATCATGTGACTAGTGAAAAATTGTCACAAGTTACTAGATTGGTAAAATAGTTTGAGAAACAGAATCTACTATAGCTGGTGAAATATACTCTAGTAACTAGTAACTGGTGAACTACTAAACTAGTTTTTTTGAGAAACAGGCCCCTGGCGTCACCCATAAGAAAGGGAATATTATAGAGGCCCCACCTGCAATAGAACTTAGACAAATGAAATCGGAAATTTTAGACAAACTAATTTTTATAATTCAGCTGCGTAGTCAGTCGCAAGAAATAAACTTCATATCTCAAAGCAGCGATGGGCAAACGCCGAACCAGTTGATACGCAACCTGTAAAACCATAAAACTCCAAGTAGTTCGGAACGAACCGATAGATGGAGACATGAAGAGACGATGAGTGCAGTGGCGGATTACTGATTTTTAGATAAATAGTGATTACGGTTTATGTGTAGTTTAGACCACAGTAAACAAATAATACAAAACAAGGTAAAACTAAAACTGTGAGAACTTGAGAACATTATAAAGAGATGAAAGGTATTGTAGACAAATTTGAGACATTACGCTTAAAATTTGGAAGAGAAGAAACATTTTGAAAATATGCTAATTATTTTTTTTTTAAATTTAAATAGCAACTGAACCTATAAACAAACTTACACATATCATTAGTGATATCAATAGAAGTAGGTACACAAAAAAATCAAGTTTCTAGCTGACTGTTTGTCAAGCACTTCTGTAACTTTTCTGAGGGAAAATAAAAGCTTCTGAATCGTACTCATTTATATGCATTGACTGTGTTGTAAAATGAATAGTATTATATAGAACTCACCTCACCGGCTCTATGAAGAATGCAAAAGTAATGCATCAACTGTTACTCACTCCAAAGCTACTTGAAACCACACTCCTATTCACCACCTTCCGAACTGATAATGTCCACAGTATAAGCTTCACAAGATCATTAACGAATCACTATATCTGTATTAACCCCTGCGATAGCTGAATGGTCAGACCTTTAGCCTGTCAATACCAGTGGCGGCTGGTGGTTTGAAAATATGGTGGTTCACAATGGATATCGAAGAGGAGTTAAACATACTTTACTTTAAAGTTTAAAACCGTGTATACCTGAGGGTGTATACATATAAAACTAATATACTATATATGCAATTAATAAGTGAAATGACTAAATACAAGCATACCTATTTATACAGAAAGTCCAAAAGTGGAAGGGGTCGTGGGCGGAGCTCTCTTTATTGCGATTTACCTCATGAAAAACATTTGAGCACAGAATCGTCATCAGAATGCTACCAAGTACCAAGTGCAACGTTTTCGTTCATAAAATTCAAATGCAGCTTTCGTAGGCTGTCGGGAGATAGCAGCACTTGTCAGAACGACAACTCTTAGAACTTTAAAGCAAAATACAAGCTCCTTTATGTATTGTGCCGTTTGTGTGTGCATGTAGATTGAGAAAGTAATATGCGAAATATGCGAATATTCGTTGCACAAGCTGAATGAATACATTTTTCATGCTTATTACTTCGGACAAATGTGTAGTTGAAACAGATACTTTCCCAGTGAATTTAGTTTCTTTCGCACTGATGTTGGTGTTCATGTCAGGGAGTGCGACAAACCGTTCTCAATGAGGAAAGCAGTAGACCACGCCTCTAACCCCCTGTCCCCGCATTAGCCGAACATCGCAATAAACTACCACAGTCTACTATATACAGTCGCGAAGCTCAATATGTAGTAAAAATGCAAACATGGATAGTTGCCCACCACTAGGATCGCTACTATCGCCTCATCATCGCAGATCTCTCTCCTAGCAGCCGACAAAATATGTTACACTTTCGTTGTCGTGTTCTTTTGGAAAAATTAACACCTTCCTTCCATTATTGAAATATTAAATGCATAAAGTTAATTTATTATTTTAATGAAGTAGCCTATATTAAATTCCACCATAAACTCGAAGATACCTGCAAGAAATAGGTTAATATTATTTTTGTTTGTGCAAAACGAACTGAAATTTACTATAATCGCTTCACTCATTCAAGATTATAGCGATAATTAACTATGAAACCAATAAATATTAATTTGAATTTCCCTTTACAACAATAATAATGGAAATATGAATTAATGGAGTAACTTACGTGTACCGGTACTTGTAGTGTATGCTTACGTAGTTAAAGTGGGATGAGGTTAAGCAATAATAATCACACCAGAATTGGAAATAAAACGTGATCAATAAATTTTATTGTAACAGACTTTTTCTACGTCTCTAGTAAAAACAAAATAAAAATAACAACAAAATTAACAGCTATAATTAAAAACATATCCTTTGAAGAAAAAAGTAGGCCTAAGCAATAATAATCCCACCAGAATTGAAAATAAAACGTGATCAATAAATTTCATTGAAACAAACTTAATTTTTCTACGTCTTTAGTAAAATAACACATAAAAATAATAACGAAATTAATAGCTACAATTAAAAATATATCCTCTGAAAAAAAAGTAGACCTAACCTTTATTTCTCTGGAAATTTAGCAGCCTAAGTGACAGAACTTTAACCGGTATCTAATGTCCTTTCGGTTAGACTGAAACATTTCATTGTGAAATTTAAGGATATAATGTATTCTAACAGTCACAAAGAACTTCAAATTAACAGTTTTGTTTCTGCTCAGTTTCTGAATCTTTCGGAAATCGGATAACTCTGGCCTCTTTCTCTTATTGTTGCTACAATTTATAGCACTACAAACGTCTCCTCCTTGTCCCATATTATTATTCCAATTATTATATTTTAGCCATTAACATTTTCATTACAACCAATAACGAACATTTCACAAGCATCAATGTGAAATACGCAACGAGCTAGCACTCGATAGAAATACGACACAGTCCAAAGTCGACCATGGACAGTCTATTGTTTCTAGTTGCTAACCGCTTGGAGCGCTTTATCACGAGATTTGCAAAAAAACACCTCAAGCTTCGCGACTGTATATAGTAGACTGTGCGAACATCTCAATAAACTACCTTCCCAAGGTTTTCAACATCTTTGCAAACCAAGAGGCTCGGAGGCTCCTGCAGACGTACAAAACAAGATGCCAGCTGCAGATAGTCATGAATGAAAATTGTAAAATAAAATTATATCTTTAATAGTGACAAAGCCGGGAGATTAGGAACATTACTGGGGGGCGAAGCTACCACTGGTCAATACCTCTCAACAGTTCCAATACATTCCCACTCCGAGCTTCTCCTGTGATGTTCCCATCTGGCCAGGATCGGTGAGGTGGGTCTTACACTGTAATCAATCAAATGCTGTATTTTTTGTAGTAGGTTTTAAACTAAATTTCGACACAGCTAATGAACTAGTTCTGTGTTCCAGGGAACGGAACTCTGATTGGCTCGTCTTCCAACGTCGTGTGCGCTGGCGTCGCGGAGCAGCACGGCTATAGGTTCACCTTCATGGAGTATTTCAAGTAAGCTAAGTTTATGCGTAATTGCATATTATACAGGGACATCATTTTGTTTTTACTTCAACTTTTATTGTACCTGAGTTTTTGAATGTACTTCACTCCCACCCCTTCTACTAACGAAGTTCCAACTGTCTTCCACACAGAACCAATGCCGCAGTACTGAGTAGTGATTACAGTACGTTTCAGAAATATATTCGCGTTTTCCAGTGACGAAAACTTCCAATATTGAATCATATTTTCGCACAGGTACTGTCGTCCGTTTGCTTACGTCGCATCCCGATTTCCCCCCACCTGCTTCTGCTCGCTCCACTGTAAAGACTAGTGGCTGGGCTGTCTTAGCTCCTTTCTGAAAACATTCGTTTCTGTTAGGAATTCGACGTCTACGTAATATTATACAACTATTTAAAATAACTTAACGAGGCCCTTTTATTTAAGTAATTAACTATCACGTGATCCCCCCCCCTTTCTACGATCCTGCGACATAACCACTTGGACGGACAGTAGATAGCATGTCTGAGTAATTTTATCTGTGCGGATCGGGCAGAAGTGAAGATTGAATTTACAGTACGTAAGGTACTCTTTTATAGAGTAGGTACAGAATTATTTCAACATGAGTTACTAAGTATAAAGGACGAAACTGGTAATTGGAATTAGATGCAATAGCCTATAGTGCGATAATAGGCAAAAAAGAACTGAAGCCTGTACCGAAATGAACGGCCACCATTTTCAAAAATGTGTTTAAATATCCATATTATGGTTATTTTTCATTTTAACTTCATTCTCTATATCGTATGCTAATGTGTTGTAGACAGTATAATATACACTTCATAATGAATACGTTTTCGCATGGATAACTCAGTTCGTGAGTAAAAACACTTATTGTTAATACTGTACTGTATTTTGATTAAACAAAACCTAATGAAAATTATCTCAAAATCGCGATATTTCCTACTTTACGTAAATGAATGAACTACTTTTCTTCCCTCCTGTACCTAGTAAAGTGATTTGTTTGTATTTTACGCCAGTATCATCGAACTCCAGACGTGGAATGAGGTAGCAAACTGTGTTTCCGGGTCTCAATCATTAATCCAAAGGTATAGCCAAGTTAATATTAAAAATGTTAGTAAAAATAAAATGATGTCCCTGTATTTTGTATGAGGGCACAGAGTGAACGGTTAGAATGTCTGCGTTGTACACTGGTAACTGGGTTCCAATCGCTGCCGGTCGACGTGGGATTTGTGGTGGACAAAAATGATGAATAGTGGTAGATTTTCGCCGGGTACTGCTATTTCCTCTACCAGCATTCCACCATTGTTCCATTAAGAGGTTAGGTATAGCTTAGAGCAGTAAAATTTTTGTAAATATTCAACATTTTTTCTCCATTACTGAATCTTGGACAATAATGAAAATTGGTTTGTGTAAAACACTGTCCTTCTGCTATATGAAAAAAAAAATATTTTTACGATTTAAAAAAAATTATTTATATATTTTTTCAAAATTCATAATAGTGGTAATTTACTGTGTAGTGATGAAGCGTTTCCCTCATAACTCATAGAATTCTTAACTTTTTCATGTTCTCTCTCTTTTATTTTATTGCTGAAACTCATGTTTACAATATGAAGCTCTTTCAACTACATTCCTTAATAAAATAATATATATTTTTTTATTTTGTGTTGGAAGAAAATACTGATATTTGACCATTTTTAAATGAATTTATTTCTTATCAGACAATCTATCAAAGGTAGAGAAGTGATCTTGGATCACATTGTAGATATGACGTGCATAAATATACACAAAACATTTCAACACAGAATGTTGGATAATTTTTTAGTTATGTGCATAGTGAATTGAATTTTAAAAATTGTAAATAATTTTTTATTGTAAAAATATCTTTTTCATATAGTAGGACAGTTTTTTTACATATACTAATTTTCATTATTGTAAAAGGTACAGTAATGGAGGAAAAAAGAATGTTGAATATTTCCAAATTTTTACTGCTGTAAGCTGTACCTCACCCCTTGATCATCTTGCTGTGCTATGTAGCTCACCTCCCTCGCACAGAGGGTAACCGTACGTCGGCAAAAAGATCTATAGCTTCAGATTGCGAAGGCTTGGGTGAATGGCACGAAGTTCAGTACCCGTTATTGGATGATATATGTGTGTGTGACGCAGGCTCGATCTCCGGAGTACTCCCGATTTATAAGTCGCATTGAGTAGCATCTTGTCTCTCATCTTTCATGTCTCGTCTCGTTTATTATCGTCTCTCCTCACGTCTCATATCGTCTTTCATGATGTCTCTTCTCGTCTCTCGTCGCAACTTTCATGATGTCTCTTCTCTCCTCATGTCTCGTCTCGTCTCTCCTCATGTCTCGTCTCGTCTCTCCTCATGTCTTATCTCGCCTCTCATGTCTTATCTCGTCTCTCCTGTCTCGTCACTCCTGTCTCGTCTCTATGTTTCGTCTCGTCTCTATGTTTCGTCTCGTCTCTATGTTTCGTCTCGTTCTCGTCGTCTCGTCGTCTCGTCTCTATGTTTCGTCTCGTCTCTATGTTTCGTCTGTCTCTATGTTTCGTCGTCTCTATGTTTCGTCTCGTCTCTATGTTTCGTCTCGTCTCTATGTTTCGTCTCGTCTCTATGTTTCGTCTCGTCTCGTCTCGTCTCTATGTTTCGTCTCGTCTCTATGTTTCTGTCTCTATGTTTCGTCTCGTCTCTATGTTTCGTCTCGTCTCTATGTTTCGTCGTCTCTATGTTTCGTCTCGTCTCTATGTTTCGTCTCGTCTCTATGTTTCGTCTCGTCTCTATGTTTCGTCTCGTCTCGTCTCTATGTTTCGTCTCGTCTCTATGTTTCGTCTCGTCTCTATGTTTCGTCGTCTCTATGTTTCGTCTCGTCTCTATGTTTCGTCTCGTCTCTATGTTTCGTCTCGTCTCTATGTTTCGTCTCGTCTCTATGTTTCGTCTCTATGTTTCGTCTATGTTTCGTCTATGTTTCGTCTCTATGTTTCGTCTCGTCTCTATGTTTCGTCTCGTCTCTATGTTTCGTCTCGTCTCTATGTTTCGTCTCGTCTCTATGTTTCGTCTCGTCTCGTCTCGTCTCTATGTTTCGTCTCGTCTCTATGTTTCGTCGTCTCTATGTTTCGTCATGTCTCTATGTTTCGTCTGTCTCTCATGATGTCTCGTCTCTCATGATGTCGTCTCGTCTCGTCTCTTATGTTTCGTCTCGTCTCTATGTTTCGTCTCGTCTCTATGTTTCGTCTCGTCTCTATGTTTCGTCTCGTCTCTATGTTTCGTCTCGTCTCTATGTTTCGTCTCGTCTCTATGTTTCGTCTCGTCTCTATGTTTCGTCTCGTCTCTATGTTTCGTCTCGTCTCTATGTTTCGTCTCGTCTATGTTTCGTCTGTCTCTATGTTTCGTCTCGTCTCTATGTTTCGTCTCGTCTCTATGTTTCGTCTCGTCTCTATGTTTCGTCTCGTCTCTATGTTTCGTCTCGTCTCTATGTTTCGTCTCGTCTCTGTTTCGTCTCGTCTCTGTTTCGTCTCGTCTCTATGTTTCGTCTCGTCTGTTTCGTCACGTCTCTATGTTTCGTCTCGTCTCTCATGATGTCTCGTCTCTCATGATGTCTCGTCTCTCATGATGTCTCGTCTCGTCTCTTATCTCGTCTCTCCTGTCTCGTCTCGTCTCTGTTTCGTCTCGTCTCTGTTTCGTCTCGTCTCTATGTTTCGTCTCGTCTCTGTTTCGTCTCGTCTCTATGTTTCGTCTCGTCTCTATGTTTCGTCTCGTCTCTATGTCGTTCTGTCTGTTTCGTCTCTATGTTTCGTCTCGTCTCTATGTTTCGTCTCGTCTCTATGTTTCGTCTCGTCTCTATGTTTCGTCTCGTCTCTGTTTCGTCACGTCTCTGCTTCGTCACGTCTCTCGTGTCTCGTCTCTTATCTCGTCTCTATGTTTCGTCTCGTCTCTGTGTTTCGTCTCGTCTCTGTGTTTCGTCTCGTCTCTGTGTTTCGTCTCGTCTCTGTGTTTCGTCTCGTCTCTATGTTTCGTCTCGTCTCTATGTTTCGTCTCGTCTCACATTATGTCTCGTCTCGTCTCTCCTCATGTCTCGTCTCGTCTCTCCTCATGTCTCGTCTCGTCTCGTCTCTCCTCATGTCTCGTCTCGTCTCGTCTCTCCTCATGTCTCGTCTCGTCTCTTCTCTCCTCATGTCTCGTCTCGTCTCTCATGTCTCGTCTCGTCTCTCATGTCTCGTCTCGTCTCTCCTCATGTCTCGTCTCGTCTCTCCTCGTGTCTCGTCTCGTCTCTCCTCGTGTCTCGTCTCGTGTCTCGTCTCGTGTCTCGTCTCGTGTCTCGTCTCGTGTCTCGTCTCGTGTCTCGTCTCGTGTCTCTTCTCGTCTCTCCTCGCGTCTCTTCTCGTCTCTCCTCACGTCTCTTCTCGTCTCTCCTCGTGTCTCGTCTCTCGTCTCTCCTCATCTCTCTCATATCTCATAGCGGGTGTAGCGTAGACCAGCCTGCTATGGCGCACCTAGGGCATCGACTCAGTCGTAAATTGGTGTACAAAATTGGTGTCATATGGATGAATGACGAAGCAGTCAAGTACCGGCCATTAGTAAAAAAAAAAATAAATAAATAAATAAATGTTACGAAATTCTGAGTAACTTCGTGACTATTTGGTACATTTATTTCCACCTTTTGTTTTCCATCTGTTAAATGAGATTTAACCCAACTTAATATCTCGTCTTTAGTACCATAAAACTTTAATTTTCGTACCAATACATTGTGATCTATACAATCAAATGCTTTAGCTAAACCACAAAATGTAAATGGGTATTTTCGCATACAAACTAAGTCCGTAGTTTTATCGGCGGATATGACGAACATGTGGCTTTAATTAGTGTCACGTGGTGAATATGTCTACATTATCTGACTCGTAAATATTTAGACAGAATAAATTAACTCTTTCTTTGCAGAGTTGGTTTCCCCATAATGCTGATGAGCGTCTCTGTGTCGTCAGTGTATCTCCTGGTGTGTCACGTGGCTCTCGAGTGGCACTGAGGAGGAGCTGTAAATACTGAATATTTATTAATGCAGTATTGAAGTACAATTTTGAGTAGTTCATTCCTAATATATTGTAAATACGTTTCATATGATGAAAATACTGATGTAAAAGCATTTTGATATTTCTTACTTTTAAGAAAATTGATTACTCATAAGTTTTAATTGTGAGTAATTGCTAAGAATGAATGTTATGAATATGTAATATAGTAGAAATAGTAAATATTAAGTTACCGTTGGTGGAAACTTTTAATTTGTTACATAATGATACATTAAAATACTTGGTATGTCCAAAATATAAAGTTTATTATTGAAATTGTCTTGTGCAATGTTTTTAGAACTTCCTCACTCAGTATATACTTTAACTTTGAACATAGCTTACTTTATATTTTAGGATTTTTGCTGAAAGTTACAGTATATTTTTTCTTAGAAGTGTGATAACTATGTGACAACTTGATACTTGTTATTTTGTGTTGAATATAATAACCTATTTTAAATGTACAACATGCATGTTCATATCACAATATTGTGATGAAATTTCGTAACACTAACTACTTCACGACCATTTAAAGAACAACTTCTTTGTATGTCAGTACTCAAATAAATACTTTCCTTAACACTTAGTTTTATTTCTAAAAATAATTGCAAAATTGATTATTTTGCTCACAGTTTGTGCTATTAAATTTTTATTACTAACTCTACAGTTGTGGTACTAAGTATTTGAAGAGTTACACTTAAATAATTTAATTCGTTCTCAGAAGGTGATTTTCTTGGTCGTTTGCATCGTGCATTTATCTGTTTTGTCATCCCGTCCCTTTTGCTGTCTGACCATTTTCGTTAAATTTTTTGAAGTGTGGAATATGGTACCTGCTGTCAAATTATGAAATCTACATTGAGGTTATTTACTTGTTGTTCCGCAGTCAGTATTTTTAGGATAGTTGGTAAGTCCAGCGGCATTCTTCGATAACTTTGACTGCGTAATCCCGACTAATACAGTACATTCACACAAATAATGTTGTTTTTGTTGTTTTCTAATGCCAGGTGTTCGACAATAATGTCATTTGACCTCTTGCAATCCAAAGTTTTTCAAAGATATTATCATGGTCAGCCACTGAAGCACAGATTTTGAGGTGTTCCGAATCCATTTCTTGGTTTGAGTTGCACAATGGGCAGTTAGGGAACTGATATGTTCCAATTCTATGCAGGTGTTTGGCCAAACAGTCATGGCCTGTTGCCAATCTAAATAGAGGTACAGATGATTTACGTGGTAAATCGGGAATTAACTGTGGATTATGATGCAGAGAATTGCATTTTTTTCCTTGAGATTTTATTATCAAATTTTGTTTGTTGAAGTCTAAGTATGTAGATTTAATAAATCTTTTCACAGAGTAATACGTAGATTTAGTAACAGGTCTGTAAGTAGCAGTGCTGCCCTTCTTTGCTAAAGCATCCGCATTCTCGTTTCCCAGGATTCCACAATGGGATGGTATCCATTGGAATAAAATTCTTTTATTGAGTGTTATTGAGAGAGCATTTCAGTTATTTCTACTGTTTGAGATGGTGTGTATCTAGAGACCATTGATAGAATAGCTGCTTTGGAATTTGACAATATAACTGCATTCTTATATTTATTATGTTTTAGTTGCTCCAGAGTCGAACTTACACTCTCTCAATTTTAGATTTCTCATGAATAGAAATCACAGGGATTATATCATAAGAAACTATTACTGAGACTTCTTGACGTAAATACATCTGTAGGTTCGGTCTAGTACTAGGGTGTCGTCCCAAAAAGTTGACCGACACACTTTGAGGCCTGTTTTGTCGCGTTTATAATTTATAAACCACACGACATATTCGAATGAAGTAAACGGCTATTGACAGACGAAGTGACCTTGAGTTCGAACTGGTGACGTCATCTAGCGATACGCTGAAGGAGGGAAATTGAGGCACGGATTGGCGAGTCTCACACAGTGGAGGCAGTGTAAATCGAGAAGGCGAAGTGGTAGGACGTTCGCAGTAGTGTCAAACGACTCGTAACAAACGAGTCTACAATCTCAATTGAGCAAAAAGTCAGCCTGATTGGGGAAGTTGGTATAGCGCTGGCGTTCTATGCCCGAGGTTGCGGGTTGGATCCCGGGCCAGGTCGATGGCATTTAAGTGTGCTTAAATGCGACAGGCTTATGTCAGTAGATTTACTGGCATGTAAAGAACTCCTGCGGGACAAAATTCTGGCACACCTGCGACGCTGATATAACTTCTGCAGTTGCGAGCGTCGTTAAATAAACAACTTTAATTAAATTTAAATTTTTCTTACCTTGATTGAATTCGAATGATTTATATAATTTTGAATTCAAAAATCCACTAAATTTACAGCAAAAATTTTGTTAAAAGTCACTCTTAGGTTGAAAATTCCCTCAATTTGCCACGAATTACTGTAAAAATCTTTCAATTTGTGAAAGTGTATAGAGGAGATTTTGAATTGATAGGGTTCAAAATTTTGGGGCAATTTTTACAAAGCAATAGTTTGCAGATTGTGTGTATATGATTTTGTACGTTTTGGGACCTGAAGAATTCAAAATGAAGAAATAAATACATGGAATCGAAAAAAAAAAAACCTCCTTGGCACACTCTTTATAGATGAAAAACAGTTTTTTAAACATGTCTTTAAAGGTATAGATTTGAGTGGAGGTAAACTCATGGTGATGTGATCTATTCAAATGGACTCTGTGCTACCGCACCATTTTCACGTAGGTTGAGATATGACCGGTAGATTTTGTTTCCTGATCTTTTTTTTTATATAAGAAGAGACTAAAGGTACGGTCACACGTTGCTACTTTTGCAGCGCTACAGTACAAAAAACTGCGCAACTCTTGTACTGCGACGTGTGAACAACGGTGTAACCCTTAAAGTAGCGGCTGCCGAACCTGCTGCCCGCTACTTTTCCATGCTGCGTGCAGCTTAAAAGTAGCGACGTGTGAACAGGGTTCTCAGGGTTGCAGCCGCAGCATTTTTGATATCGGTTTTGTTGAAACTTTTGCTGCGGTTGCGACCAGTGTTGCCACCCAAATGTGCCAATGATACTTTTATTGTTTGGATATATTTTTATGTTAGATGTGATGAAAATAAATTATTTGTAACAGTTATTAAATACACAACACAGTCTGAGCATAATTGCTGACGATATAATTCATTTTTTAAATTTTCCATAGCGTAGTTCCAAACAGGAGGGTTGCCAACATTGATTACGTGAATATACTGTTGGTTATCATTTAAATATATAGGCGTTTTTAAAAGCTTTATAGTAAAAATAATGTCAATTTCTGAATACTAGATACGACAGAAAAGCAAATAATAGATAAGGAAGCTTTCGCATGAGTTTCTTAATAATGCGAACATAACCACAAAATGTATATTGAGAAGTCAACACGGAGATGGAAACCTGCAGCATGACTGCGGCTGCAAAAGTAGTGCCTTGTGTGTGAACAGACTCGCATCCTCCAGTTGCAACTTTTGCTGCACTCGGGTTGCGCAGCACGAAAAGTAGCGTGCAGCGCGCTACTTTTGGCTTACGTGTGAACACGACACGCAACTTTGCAGCTGCAGTACAAAAGTTGCGCTGCAAAAGTAGCGATGTGTGACCGTACCTTTAGTTCTGTGACACGGGACTCCCAGCTCCATTTCCTCTCGAACAAACGTTTTTTATCGTCCTTGAGAATTTATGTTCCTCCTCTCAGTTTTGATTGTAAGCTTCGGATTAATTTGAAAGCTTTATAGTAATAATTAATTTGTTCGGAAATATAATTATGAAGGAAAATGAAAACAATTAATACTTAAAAATTTTATTTCATAAGAATTATTGCTGAGGCTCCAGGTAAACAAACCTGGAATCGTAGATACATAATGTTTCCTTCTCAGCATTTCATAACATTGTTTTTCGATTTGTAAGATCCAAATAAATATTATACCCATCACCTAATTTTTATTATATGTAATAGTATCCAGCACCTAAATGTTATTCAATTTATTATTAGAAAATTTTCGCTGTGCTTCTGGTGTTTTCCACGAGCGAGGAAACCCAGTCATTGTGCTGGATGACAACTTAAATTTAGATTTCGGTTACCAAAATTTGTAGTGGAAAATCTTGAACAAAGTCCTTAGTTACAACCACAAACAAAACGAAATCGTGCTCTGGATCCAATATTCATGATCCTGCCAATCTAACCTCATAAGAAATTGTTTGAGCAACAGTAGCAACAATGATCATGAGACGCATAAACAGTCAGGTGATGATGGTTAGGTTTCCTCTGCTATTAGCAAAACGGTTGAAAATCAACCAGTTTTAAGCACGAATGTCATTCATATTCCATTGTGTTGCCACACATTTTACTGCAAATATCAGTTAGTATTAAATCTAGTTTACATGTTTTAAGTTAATTTTGTACAAGATACGTCTGTAGGAACTAACCTCGTGTTATTTAATAATGTCCATTTAAAAGTAACCTGTAATGCACCGTGTACCGTTAGAGGAATCGAGAAATAAATGCTCACCATTTGTTTTGATTTACATCTGATAAGATGCAGAAACTGTCCAAGTTTATGCACCAATGGTTTAATAGTAATATGCGTTACAAGAGCGGTATGTTGAAGTTTTCATGTTCCAGGAAAAGTTTGAAAAAGCGAAACGTAGTTGAGCTTTTTTAATTTCCGAGAATTGAAAGAAAACATACCGCTCGTGTACCGTAAATTATTTTGTGCGAAGATCGTTTATTACATACCTGAAAGAGGAATTTCTAATTAGTTGCAATGAAATCTACATCTTGGTTTCTGTTCAATGACGGCAGATTTGGAAAACAAAAATATCTATCTTCAACATTGTTGCTTTAAAATGTTTTCTGTGTTTACTATACTCCAGCAGGCCGTGATATACGTCTGTCTTCCCCCCCCCCAGTCTCTGATGAGTCTGGAATCTTGTTGATTTTTTCACGGCTTCCTTAATGTTACTTGCATCACGAATGCAGTAACTTTAGTGGAGTTGTAGAGTTTACTTAATTTTTGCAAATATTTAAAAACAATAATTAACAGTGCAATTTAGGTGAAATTGCAGTGGTAAGTTTCCAACTTATAATTATTACTATATTGAACGTCTCTAAAAATAATATGTTAAAAGCCTAAAGCAGTAAAATTAATGTCACTTAAGCGGTAAGAAGAGGGAAATTGTTGTGTGTGTTAGGTTGGGAATACTGAATGTGGAATTTTAGACTTTCCGCGGATTGGTTTTGTGCGGAAAGCAAGCAAATACGCACGATCTCGCACAAAAACAGTTGCATGTTCATGCGCATGCGTACTAACGTTTATCGTGGAAACGAGCCTGGCGCCATTCAGTAGAACATTCCGTCATTGGACTATTCTCCTTCATCGAGGCGACAATCAAAGGGAATGTGTATCTGGACATGTGCATAACTTTTGTTGTTGATAAACTCCCCCAGGATCGGTTTTTCAGCAACATGGGGCTCCACCCCATTACTATGGAGCAGTGCGTGGCTTCTTGAATGCAAACTTTCACAATAGGTTGATCGGAAAAGGAGAACCCTTGCCTGGCCACCTAGGTCACCCGACTTGACGCCCATTGACCTTTTTCTGGGGCTTTATGACGAATGTTGTGTACCAAGGTGGTACAGTTGACACTTCGGAAAAATTGAGACAACGCATTATAAATGCAGCTGCGCTAATCACCCCACAAATGTTATGGAACACTTGGCAGAAGGTTGAGTACCTTTTGGATGTCTTCAGGGTAGCTCGAGGAGCACACATCGAGTTACACTGACCAATCTCCGAAACTCTGAGAGCTTTTACATAAAGTTATACAAAAAGTTACATTATAAAACCATTATTTATACTTTAAATTAGTACTTATTTCTCGATCCCTCAAAGCGGGACACTGTGTATTACTGACTTATACAGGGACATCATTTTATTTTTACTTCAATTTTTATTGTACCTGAGTTTTTGAATGTACTTCACTCCCACTCCTTCTACTAAGGAAGTTCCAACTCCACACAGAACCAAGGCCGCAGATAGTAAGCAGTACTGAGTTACTGAGTATAGTACGTTCCAGAAATATGTTCGCGTTTTCCAGTGACGAAAGTGCTTTCAATATTGAATCATATTTTCGCACAGGTACTGTCCGTTTGACTACGTCGCATCCCGATTTCCCCCACCTGCTTCTGCTCGCCCCTCTGTAATAGCTGGCCTGTCTTAGCTCTTTTCTGAAAACATTAATTTCTCTTAGGAATTGGAAGTTTACGTAATATTATACAGCTGTTTAATTTAACTTAAATAAAAGGGCCTCGTCAAGTAATTAACTGTCACGTGATTTCCTCCCTTTCTACAATCATGCGGCATAACCACTTGGACGGACAGTAGATAGCATGTCTGAGTAATTTTATATTTTCGGGTCGGGCAGAAGTGAAGATTGAATTTACAGTACGTAGAGTAGGTACAGAATTATTTCAACACGAGTTACTAGTACGAAGGACGAAACTGGCAATTGGAATTAGATGCAATAGTCTATAGAGCGATAATATGCACAAAAGAACTGAAGCCTGTATCGAAATGAACGGCCACCATTTTCAAAATTGTGTTTAAATATTCATATTATGATTATTTTTCAATTTAACTTCTTTCTCTATACTGTACGCTAATGTGCTGTAGACAGTACAGGGTGCGTCAGAAAGAACGGATGGATTTCAAACTATCGATACGCAGCGAGGGGAGGGATAGAGTGAGGGGGACCACGACTGTTGGGTCAGCCATAGAATGCAGTTTCAGTTGAGAACATGAAGTGGTCTGGTGTACAACGTGCTTTCATCGCAGAGACATTTTTGAAAAATGAAGAGTCTGTGATCGTCACTCAGGACTCATTTCAACATCGGACGTCACGCTAGGATTGCAACTCGGAATACAATTTTGCGGAGGGTGGCTTCATTTCGTACCACAGGTTCAACATTAAAGAAGAAATCACCTGGACGAACACGGAGCGGGTGTACACCTGCAAATGTGGAGACAGACAGTAGGTTGTCCGGCCACCTCAACCATCAGCCCGCAAACATGCTATTGCACTGAGATTGTCCGAGGTTACGGTAAGATCTCGCGCCCTGCGAGTTCGTTCTTTGGGACCATTTGAAGGTGTAAGTAACCACATACACTGGACGAACTGAAGACGGCGATTCGTGAAGAAATTGCGGCAATCCCACCAACTATGACTGTGAAAGTTACGGCGAACTTCAGAAAACCCCTCGATGCCTGTATCGAAAGCCAAGGACATCATATGGGTGATGTTGTATACCATAAATAAATTGCATGTATTGGTGAATCTGTTGATAACAATAAATTTTTGATTTGATGAATCCTTACAATTTTCTTGCCCTGTGAAATCCATCCGTTCTTTCTGACGCACCCTTTATAATATACACTGCATAATGAATACGTTCGCATGGATAATTCACTTCGTGAGTAAAAAACACTTATTCTTAATACAGTACTGTACTTTGATTAAAGAAAAACCTAATGAAAATTATCAAACTCAAAATCGCGATATTTCCTAGTTTACGTAAATGGATGAACTACTTTTCTTCCTTCCTATACATAGTAGAGTGATTTGTGTTTTACGCCAGTATCATCGAACTCCAGTCTTGGAGGGGGAACAAGCGGTGTTTCCGGTTCTCTAAAGGTATAGACAGGTTAATATTAAAAATGTTAGTAAAAATAAAATGATGTCCCTGTATAAATAGGCCTAAGGCCGTGTCCCGAAGCTACATTGACTTCTGAAGTGAACTAGATAGTTGACTAAATAGCCGGATATGATGTCAGAAGTTATGATGCACAGTAAGGCCGTGTCTCAAAGCTATATTTTCAGCTGAAGTGAACTAGATAGATGTCTAAAAAGTCAGAAGTGGCGTTGGAAGTCATGACCCAAAACTACATAGTGCATAGCAATAGAAATACTTGCTTGATTGTTGACTTGTACACTAAACAAACACGGATACTTTATCAGCAATTATTGGAGCTATGAAATCTGAAGATGTTTCGAAGTATAATATAGAATAACACGATAACTTGTAACATTGATATTGTTAGTACTTTCTTTACGTTTTTTAAGTATTGTAATATTTTAGACTCTATCTTTTCCACATAAGAGTAAGTCATACTGAAACTGCATTAGAATACTGCCTTCTTAATTCAGTGCTTCACTGTGATGTCTTGGTTTTTAGAAAAAAAAAAGTAGTCGTGTATGAAGAAGGCCGTGATTGAAGCATACAATGTCCAAAGCAACCTAGTG
The DNA here is from genome assembly GCA_025594305.2 of Periplaneta americana. Classification (NCBI taxonomy): domain Eukaryota; kingdom Metazoa; phylum Arthropoda; class Insecta; order Blattodea; family Blattidae; genus Periplaneta; species Periplaneta americana. Next base: position 23,440,892 of record JAJSOF020000011.1, on the reverse strand, counting down.
TGTAGTTTACATGTCTTCTAGTTACTACAGTGTATAGGGAATTACAAGTATGGTCATTTCGCGTAGGTACCTTCGATGTAACAGGACTGATTTCAATGACCTTCAAACCAGCTTGAGCGTGAGATTTTGCTTTTTCCTTAGAGTTGGCGCTGACATCACATCAGTTAGCAGTAGACAGAGGAATATAGCAGACATACAATTAATACATCTAGGTACATTATGTACTCAAAATAAATTGGACCGATGAAATAATAAATCCGTCTTTAACTGTAATGCAGTAATGTCAAAGCAAGCGCATTTTTCTGACCTTGACCTCGTGCGCGGGCAGCAAGCGCTAAGTATGGAAAGAGGAAGGGTTGTGTATATGAATAAGCAACCTGTTGGATTAAGAAAACAGTGGTGCACAAACTCCAAACGGAACGTGAAATTTTATGACGTTATTTTTATGTGGCTTCTTTCTGTTTAATATTATCTATATTGTTTGTAAAACAAAAGTACTGACACTGATTTCTTAATATTGTACTTGTGTTTTAAATGTTAATAACATAATAGAGAGTTAAGAAGGGATATTCACTTAAATTCCATAGTAGTATAATTTTATACTGTATTTATATTAACACACCATTCATAAAGAAAGTGATATTCCAAAGAAAGAGATTGAGTATGACATGATAAGTTGGAATTTATATTGATGGTATCTTTAGCCTTACAAAAGTAATCAATAAACTAATCAAAACAATATTACAATACAAAGCAAAGTTACCTAGGTACTGTATCTGTAACAAATATTACATAACAAAACTCTTATCGCATTATGCTTTTAAGGTGATATTTGTGAGCAACTTCCTATCATCAGAATATTAAATTATTTTTTCGAAATCTGCTGAAGCTATAGAGCTGACATTTTTACAACACATGGGCACGTATCTTTTGCTTATGATGTAATAGTAGTTGCTTTGTTAATTCATTTCCTTACAAACAATTTCCATGCGAATATTTTAAAAATTTTCAATACACTAGTCGACCTGGTTGGCGAGTTGGTATAGCGCTGGCCTTCTATGCCCAAGGTTGCGGGTTCGATCCCGGGCCAGGTCGATGACATTTAAGTGTGCTTAAATGCGACAGGCTCATGTCAGTAGATTTACTGGCATGTAAAAGAACTCCTGCGGGACAAAATTCCGGCACATCCGGCGACGCTGATATAACCTCTGCAGTTGCGAGCGTCGTTAAATAAAACATAACATTCAATACACTATCTTTAGTAATATGTATATACGGTATATTAGATTTACGAAAACATTCTGTAAGGCTACTAAATAAATAGGCCTATATCTGAAAATTTCACTTTTCTATACGAAAAGTTGAGAAAATATTTCTTTTGAATAAAAAAATCAAACTTATGAAAAATGAGCATTAAAATTAAAACTTACATTTTTATAATGCACTTATACTTCTCAGGCAAATATAAAAATTAACATGGATACAGTTTTAATAAGTTCTCTTCCCTTTATCTATTGAATCAGTGCTGGCCATCCCTGAATATAGCTCGACCAAGCGGCATAAACCACCTCTTTCGTCTGTCTCTTTCCTTTCCGCTGTAAAGCACTCATGCTCTCCTGGGCTCTAAAGCGCGCGCTTGCTCCTGTGGGCATCAATGGACATGCCTGCTGTAATGTCTAGACTCTAGAGTTTCTTTATAATGAGAGTTGAGGCGTTGGCCCCAACAACAATTAAAATATGTAATGATTTGATAGCGCTGAAAATGGAAAAACAAAACTTCTGTGAAAAGTAAAACCATATGCCTCTGCATTGTATACAAATATTAAACGAATTTGATACATAATTTTATAATGTATTGTATTATTTTGTAATATAATTTATTACGTGTAAAACATAAAAATTATTATTACAGCTAGTTTAACACTGAGAAATAACGCTGTTAACTTGAATTTATTTAAAGCAAAGCGTTACTGGATTATGCAATAAGGTGGGCGATGTTTGGATCCTGTTCTCAACTCTTATATTCAATTATTATCTTAGCGTGTGCTCGATTATACTAACCTCTAGCGCTTGAAAGTGGAACTAAACGCCGGCGCACAGAGAAACAAAACAGGTAAATTCGCTCAGTGTTCATTCTACTGTCTTCCTCTGAGGAGTTTAGTGCTGAGAGGAATGCGGTTCCGACTAGTCTAGCGCGGTACTGGAGTGAGAGGGAACAGTGACAGCGGCAGTCTGGAAGGAAGTACAGTCATACTGAAAACATTCGCCCAATTTACGAGAGCAGTATGCCTATTAGTTTTCTAACGTATTTTTGGCGGGATAGAGATAGAACCATTCGTACTTAGGTGTTCAGAGAAGGAAAGTATTGTAGAAAATTTTATTTATTTATTTATTATTTATTTATTCTGGTGAAGTTAAGGCCATCACACCACCAAAAATACAAATACAATAAAATAAATAAAAATAAAAATGATAATAAAACTACAGTAATATAAATGGAAAGAGGAATCATACTATAAAATTCAGTGATTAGTAGAATTGAATTAAATTTGTAAAGTAATCAATTTAAATATACTCTACTGCTGAACTCACTTGAGAAGTAAAACTACTTGATTTCTATTTTAAGATATCACCAACAAATGATTTTCGCATGACATTATAGGAATCTGTTTTTCACGATACCAATCACATATGCTAAAATTCCAATAGAATAAATGAAAAACTTTTCCATAGCATGTTTCCTTAAAAAGGACTTGTAACGGTGAAATATTTAATATGAGTAATTCACTTAATATTAACATAGCTAACATCAGGGAGATGTTTGAGCAAAAATTGCAACAATATATTTAATATATTAATAACAAAACCATATAGGGCTAGGTAAACAATATGTATATGAAATATTCACACACTACTACAAACTGAAGACTGCATATTTTTGGACGATTAATACTTCCCACTCCGCTCGGCTCGGCTTGGCTGTAGCAACAAAAGAATCTCTCTGCAACCCCCCAGCACCGATGGCAAGAATACCTCAGGTCCCAGCGCTAAACTCGTCGGAGGAAGACAGTATATAATCCCTATTCGCTGGTCACTGGTGTGTAGTATAGACACAGTCTAATACATACAGTCGCGTAACTCATACGTATAAAATATGCCAACATTTGACAGCTGGCGCGACAGTAGCGCTCTAGCGGGAGGCAAGTTAAATGTGTGCAGACTACATATTGTGACAACACATCAGAAAACGGGTTTTGCGTAATTTATTTTATATTTTTATGCTATACAGTAAATGTATATGGTTCTTATTAATTTTACTTTAGAACCCTAGAAGAATTTCACACGCAGTTGATCTACAAGTTTCAGAAGCTGGGAATAAACGTAATTATTTCTGCTCCTTACAACTGAGTCATGGCCCTGATCACGTATCATGGTTTGAAATAGTATAGTTGTTCGTATGTGAACGGTTAATTCAATTCATTCCTGAACATATTTATGCATCATTGGAACTCTATATTTCCTGTGAGAAGAGTCAAAATTAGTAGCTTCAAAATTGTAGGGCATGTCTCGTAGGGTAGGCCTACATTGCGTGGTGAACTCCTCTCCCTGTTTCCTAGAAATTAACTATTTTCCATACCGCAAATTGAGGTATTGACCGCTGAGATAAACTTGAAAATAATAAAAGGGAAGGATTTAAACCTTAATATGATAGACCTTGAATATATTTTATGGAGTTCATTATTTTTTCCATTTCTTAAGAACCGGTAGCCTATTTCCTTTATTATTTTGAGTCACAAATAGTGCTGATATTATGGTTTAATTTTTTATGGCAAGTTTACCGCATTTTACATTACATTTCCAGTTTTCACACAGGATTAATTTTAAATTGTCCTACCTATACAGAGTGTTTCAAAGATACGGGGCATAATTTCAGGTATGTATTTCCCACATGTAGACAATCAAAATAGTTCATTACAACATGTGTCCGGAAATGCTTCATTTCCGAGTTATGGCCTTCATAACATTGAAATTCACCGGAACGTTTTTCTTTCCGCAGGTCGTTGCCGTCAAAGGAGACATTAAGAGGGCACTCTGACAGTTCATTCCGAGGCGAAGGTTACATTCAGTGTTGTGTAGGCGTTAGACTGTGCGACATGTATTCAAATCAATTGCTTGGCCTCCACGCTCACCTGATCTGAACCCTCTCGATTTCTACTTGTGGGACCATTTAAAATCATTGGTTTATTCGTCTCCGGTGCCTGATTTGGAATCCCTTCGGAATCGAATTGTGGCATGTTCTGAGGACATACGCAATACTCCTGGAGTTTGGGATCGTGTTCGCAGGTCAATGAGACATCGATGTGAGGTCTGTATTCAAGCAGGAGGTGGACATTTTGAACATCTTCTGTAATGACAACGACCTGCGGAAAGAAAAACGTTCCGGTGAATTTCAATGTTGTGAAGGCCATAACTCGGAAATGAAGCATTTCCTGACACATGTTGTAATGAACTATTTTGATTGTCTACATGTGGGAAATACATACCTGAAATTATGCCCCGTATTTTTGAAACACTCTGTATAGTACGTAATTTACATGTACTTACTGGTGATGTGACGTAGGTGAGAACAAATAAATGAACACACAATTGTATTGAAAAAATTTTAACTTCAATTAACTCAGAAAATGTACTTTTATTTGCAATAAATAATCACTGGAACTGTAAAATCTACACCAATAACAGCCATGCAAATTATTACAGAAAAGATTGCCATTTTATAATTAAATTTAAAAAGGCTCTTTTATTTGTTAAGAACTTAATACGATTGCCACATGAATCTACACCAACGCATCAGAAATTTATAGACACAGTCTGTATTCATTTAAGAATTGAATATTTTGCAAAAGGATTACAATACTCCACGTTATTATAACATCTCGCATCCCTTAAGAGCACGTGCTGACTGTATCAACCCTATGACCAGTGCCTTGCCTGCCGCTTGGGCGCTAGTGTCGCGAATGTTGGCAAGAAAAGTGTTGAAGTTGCGCGACTGTATGTATTAGACTGTGGTATAGACTTGAGCTTTGAGACACGGTCTAAGTTTCATAAACGATACAAGATGAGGCACCCCCCAGGTGTGGTCCACACTTAAAAGTTTCACAAACAAATATATTTGAACAATTTTTATGCAGTGCTTCCTCCAATGTCTTGGGTCTCAGTCACTTCTTCAGTTGAGGTTTCCATTTCATCTGCAACACTTTCATTAATTTGAGATGAATTCATAGGATTTCCTGTCAGCTGAGTTGTCTGTGGAGGTGATTTAGTAGCCGTCAACTGTGCTCTGTTGTACAACTTAAATTGACACACAAAAAACAAAGATCTAGATATTTCGCTTGGCGGACAGTCCTCTGTTTTTGTGCAAGGAAGGTAATAGACGCAGCACACATCATTGCGGAATTGAGACGGAAAAGGTTCAATACAGCGTCTTCTGTAACATACCCTATAGTTCGAAACGGTGTCTACAAATAAAAACGCAACAGGAAAAACAAGGCCAACTTCGTCTGCTGTACGTATTAGCCTACGCCCGATTTGAGGAACAATACAACTAACAGAGGCCACTTAACTTGAGTTTTATGCATCCTAGATAAAACGGGTTTGCCCGGGTGACAAGGTCGTGATAAGGGGTATCTTCGTCTCTATTGCAATATTTACGTGCCAGGCATGTGGAAGACCCAGGAAATACAGGGACATCATTTTATTTTTACTTCAATTTTTATTGTACCTGAGTTTTTGAATGTACTTCACTCCCACCCCTTGTACTAATGAAGTTCAACCGTCCTCCACACAGATCCAAGACCGCATATATAGTTATAGTAGCCTTACGGTCATAGTAAACAGTACGTCCCAAAAATGTGTCCGCGTTTTCCAGTGACGAAAGAGTTTTCAATATTGAATCATTTTCGCACAGGTACTGTCGTCCATTTGCCTACGTCGTATCTCGGTTTCCCCCACAGCTTTTATTCTCCAGCTAGTGGCTGGGCTGTCTTAGCTCTTTTTTGAGAACATTAATTTCTGTTAGGAATTGGACGTTTACGTAATATTATACAACTGTTTAAAATAACTTAAATAAAAGAGCCTCGTTAAGTAATTAACTGTCACGTGAGTTCCTCCATTTTTACGACCCTACGACATAACCACTTGGATGGACAGTAGATAGCATGTCTCAGTAATTTTATCTTTTCGGATCGGGCAGAACTGAAGATTGAATTTACAGTACGTAAGGTACTCTTTTATAGAGTAGGTACAGAATTATTTCAATATGAGTTACTAGTACGAAGAACGAAATGTAATTGGAATTAGGTACAATAGTCTATAGTGCGATAATATGCACATTAGAACTGAAGCCTGTATCGAAATGAACGGCCACCATTTTAAAAAATGTGTTTAAATATCCATATTACGATTGTTTTTAAATTTAACTTCATTCTCTATATTGTACGCTAATGTGCTATAGACAGTATAATATACACTGCATAACGAATACGTCCGAATGGACAGCTCAGTTCGTGAGTAAAAACACTCATTGTTAATACTGTACTGTATTTTGATTACACGAAAACCTAATGAAAATGATCAAATTCAAAAGCGCAATATTTCCTAGTTCAATTAAATGGATGAACTACTTTTCTTCCTCCTATACCTAGTAAAGTGATTTGTTTGTATATTACGCCAGTATCATCGAACTCCAGTCGCGGAAGGAGGTAGCAAATGGCGTTGATCCAGAGGTATAAGCAAGTTAATATTAAAAATCTTAGTAAAAATAAAATGATGTCCCTGTAGAAATGATAAGCAAAATATAAGGATGCATATATATAGAAATGAATTGTTACAATATTTCTCTTAAAATGACTGCACGAAGACCACACGTTTTATTCGTAACATATTTCACGCATTTCGGAACAGTTCAGTTTGGGTACAAGATTATCTTGCTATAGTTTATTTTTTTGAACTCTATTAAAAAAAAATAAACATTTCTTTCTCGCATTACGGAAAAACATGACAAGACTCGATTCCCGCTTGGGTGATTACTTGGTTGGGGTTTTTTCCGAGGTTCTTCCCAACAGTAAAGCAAATGTCAGGTAATCTATTACGAATCTTCGGCCCTCTCTCGCCAAATATCTCACTGTCACCAATTCCATCGACGCGACACTAAATAACCCAGTAGGTGATCAATTTATTTTTTATTTTCTTGGGTTATCAACATCTAGATTATTTAGGGTCTGAATGAAATGAGGGTGATAATGCCGGTGAAATGAGTCCGGGGTCCAGCACCGTAAGTTACCCAGCATTCGCTCGTATTGGGTTGAAGGAAAACCTCGGAAAAAACCTCAACCAGGTAACTTGCTCCGACCGGGATTTGAACCCGGGCCACCTGGTTTCGCGGCCAGACGCGCTGATCGCAGTTAATAAAGCATAGTTAAATAAATAAAAATAATTTTGTGGGTATGAATCCTGATCACATAATATGTAAAATTTCTTCGACTGTTTCTCCCGACAGTGGCCAATATTTAGAATGACAAATCATTTACATACCTGTTGACAGATTGTTCTTAACTGACAGATGATTTTCAAATAAATTATTAATCTCAACACAACTAAATTGAGATATTTAGGGTCGGGATCTGTTCATTCAAGTCTGTAACGACAGAGAATACATTTTGCTTTATAACAACTTTGAGGAATCGAAATTTATTTCGAACTTCATAGTATTAATAATTAATTAATTAATCTTCTGATTGAGATTCTGGCTGATATGTACATCTATTATTATTATTATTATTAGGCAGTACATCTCATTTGACGATATGTGTCAGAGAAGAACAATAAATTGGTTGTATGCATCTGCAGTCTGATTAGTGCAATATGTTACTAGTCAGCGATGTATACAATGGAAGGGGAAAGAAACTGGCCACTATACCCCATTATTTCTTGGCCTCAAGAGTGATGCCTTATTGGTATCACTTATGAGCAGGCTTCGAGACTTTGGACCCGATACAATAAGTCTACTATGCATGCACTATAGGTTGTTGACTCGCTGCAGGTAGATAGAGATGTGTTGAGGTAACAACGTTGCTATTTAGAGTAGAGTACGGTAGTATGGGGAAACACACATATGAACATTCTGAAAGTAAATATACATTACACAATGACAATGTCAAAAGAATGTGAAAAGCATTTATTCTCCTGTCTTTTGTAAGCATTTGTATTTAATTATATACAGTGTTAATGGTGGAAATAAGCATGTAGCAATTTTAATTTTTTCATTTATCCTATTGGTCGTCTTTAGGAAGTGCAGTTACAGTACCGAATTGCAATGTCCCCAATACAAGATACATTCTCAGTGTCTGAAACGTAAATCTTTTTCGGTTATATGCCAAAGTTTGTACTGTGGAAAGCTGCGCTCTACGTCGCATGACGTGAGAGGAGCAAAACGAAAAAACCTAACATCATTGCAGTCTCTAAGAGACAGTCCTTTATTCTCGAGTGACTCTATGTCCACTAATTTGCTGTTTATGTTACACAATGTTCCATATCCGTTATTTTTACATAAAATTGATTTCCACTTCTGTTTTACACGTTCAGTAACCGGTGTACTTGGTGTCTCATTAATTCTCTGCGTCATTTTCTAAATTAATTTGAGGGCTTCCGGCATCTCTTGCTCTGACTTTTCTAACCGTGTAACAGTTTCAGACACAATTTGTATGAAAACCAAATTATTCGTCAGAACCTTCAAATCCAGAGCGTTTTTCTTTGCGTATTTGTTGGCATTCATTCTACAGTAACCCCACCCACTGTACGCTTTACCACTATACTCAGTATGTCGTTATGCGGATTTCCCACTGAACTGCTCTATTGGGTCCGAAGTCTCGAAGCCTACTTATGAGGTTCCAACTTGTCTTCGGACAATTGACTAAACAACGACAACAAGCTAGAATTGTATTATTATTTCTTTTCAAATATCTTGAATGTAAATTATAGGCAAATTTTTCAAATGACGTTCCTAAAACTAGCTCCCCACCCCCATCTTAAATTCCTGACTACGCCATTGATTCTGACTAATAATTTATAGGCCTCACTTTTGATACGTTGATGTTTCTGTAATTACATACATCCTACAGTAATGTAGGAAATTTTGGTGGTATCTTTGAATGCCAGTGTACTACAGTGCAACTACTGCAACTCCACAAATAGACGCTCACCCTCGTATACTTCACGCTACAAGGTAAGTCAACGCATCCTGTCCCGTGCTGAACAGGGCTAACCGGTTGAACCAGTGCAGTAGTGTGCAGATATTCATACACGTTGGCAGCAAGGCAGGGAACAGAAAATGTGTACTTATGTTGAAGCAGAAGGTACAAATATTGGAACGGTTTAAAAAAGGTGAATCAATCAGAGCCATCGCTCAAGAATTTGACATTTCGATCAGAACAGTGCATGGGATAAAACAAAATTCATCTAAATACCAGGCATTCTGTAGTGATTATAAGAAGCTTTGTTATTATCAGTTGATTGTAGGATGAAAACACAGCTTATTTTGTGTAATTTCCTAAATTTAATCAATAAGGATGATTTATGTTCTCTCTTGAAGGGTATACACCATTTTAAAATAATTTAATACACAAACACAACTATTACATGAAATGCTCAATAAGCTTTTGTAGCTTTATTCTCTTCAGCTCTAACCAACAATAACAATAATCTAGGTTGCCAGACGACGATAGAAAAGATGCGAAAACAAATGAATGAGGTGTATAAACAATTGAATGCTCTTTCATATTTAAGTATAAAAATATAAGGGTGCCATTTGAAATTTCAAAGTGGGGGTGGCTGTGGGTGGGAGGTGAAAGCTAAAATGCAATTAAGCCTGATTTAAGACTTCCCCCTCAGTATCTAAATTTACGTGTTTTTAAGTTTAAATTGAATTAAATTTAAATAAGTAGTTATATAGAGTGGGATGTTTTGAAATGAAAGCCCTGTATGTAGATACATTTAGAGAGTTTTTCCTCCAGAAGTTTGTTTTATGTTTCAAATGTATCACGTATATTATACTTAATCTCAAAGTTGTTTTGTTACATATTTTGCATATAGACTACTACAATATATTATTTAAAATTATGTACGTTAATTATGTTTCGGTCCGCACGCCATAAAAAAAACATTGTACAGCCCTTATGTTTACTAATGTCCGCAGTATTTCGTAGAAAGACAGAGTTCGTACCTCGTCTCGCACATGGACCATTTCTGTGTCTATTTGTGGAGTTCCACTGCAATGTTAATGTTAATGTTATGTTTTATTTAACGACGCTCGCAACTGCAGAGGTTATATCAGCGTAGCCGGATGTGCCGGAATTTTGTCCCGCAGGAGTTCTTTTACATGCCAGTATATCTACTGACATGAGCTTGTCGCATTTAAGCACACTTAAATGCCATCGACCTGGCCCGGGATCGAACCCGCAACCTTGGGCATAGAAGGCCAGTTTCCACTGCATTCCATAAACATGTTTAATGACCATTTCGTTTATATGACGTCATTCCATTTTCGACCAATGAAGTGTAATGAAATTTTGAATTCCAACCAATCATAATCATATATCGCGATAATTTTTGCAGCTCGATTTATCACTAACAATTTATCGTATGGTCGTTCTTTTGTTTAGTCATTGTCACCAACTGTTTCCCCGTAAATCAATGAGCATAAGTAAAGTGCGAAATCCTACTTCCACATCTACATCATCATCTAATTCCATGTCCACTGTATTTAAAGTAAATGACACTCCTATTGTTCATTTAATTAATGTAGCCTTTAATCAGGTTATTTGCAATTATGATATAAAACGTTTAAATTAAATTATAATTTCAGCAGATAATGAAAATTTATTTCCGTTATAACAACAAGAGAAAAGCGCAATACATGTAATAAACATTGTTAAACCTGCATTTCGTTTTTCTCAATTGGCATTACTGAATAACATCCAATTTCTTTATTGCAGTAATCGTTATTCATCTATTTCGACTTCACAATGTCTGAATAGGTTAAATATTCATAAATATACAATTATTAACATTTTGTGAGCGAATTTTAGGGATATATTATTTACATTTTTACTTTATTCACGAAATATTCCTAATAAATGTCATTCGAGGTCTGAGATTACTATAGATAATTCATATGACTTCCTTGATTTTGAGTTTGCAGGTAATAATTCTAATAATATAAATACTCTACCTGCAGCTTCTTTCGTTTCTTGCAGTTAAATTTCAGATTTATTCATTTTCGGGCAATTGTTGAAACTCCAGCCATAATGTTTCATAAACTCACCGCCGCATGGCATTCAGTGCCATGCCCATTATATCGATCAATCTTTAATAACAGTTCATAAAATTTCCGCCAGGTAGCACTTCCAGCAATTTAAAGTTATATATGTAATTATCTAATATATTAGGGCATTCGATAAATAATGGCAACAATGCTGTAAATCAGTATTACTAGTGATCATCATTGAAATCTTGTACTACGTAATAGAGCAGCGATTGTTTCATAAATATGCAATATTGAAAGTCTCGAAGTAGCCATATTTTATATACAGAATGTATTGGGTATAAGTGCCATTATTTTAACTGATAATTATTCATGTCATAAGGAAGAAAAATGTCCCTACACTTATTTTCTAATTGCAATATTTAACTAATTATTAAAGTTTACAATATTAACATTTGACAACGTTGCTGGATGAGGAGGAGGAGGTTTACAAGTACAAAGTACAGCTCAAGCGGGTACAGACATACCGGTACAAAACAGATGCTCTGTTCTCATACAGGAGTGGACCAGGACAACTGTTGTTTACATAAAACGAGCAGCAAATACAGACTTTCATTCTCATTAATAAAACATTATGGTAAATTTACATTTGATTTAAAAATATTGCTCCATTTTTTAATTGTACGTCTAAAAACGAAACAATAATGGTTTTCTGCACAAAATCACACTAAATTTTTTTCTAATGCAACATTTTAATTTCTCCCGCTTCCGAAAAGCAGTATCATTTTTAAAGAAACTTCTGGTTTTATGATTTTCGAAGCGGGGTAAAAGACTTCCAGTTTCTAATAATCGTTCAGAAACCGCTACAAAAGTTCGCCGGTTAGGTAACCCTCTTTGCGGAAAACGTTGACGGTGCATCCTTCTTGCCGCACTTGAATTAGGACGACTTACTCCATAAATATTAATAACATATGATATTCCTGAACTGTGAATGACATTGTAAGTTGTTTATCGAATACCCTGTACTGAATTGTCATCCGCTCGGCAGAATACCTATGGACAGGGAGCTTGAACTCAGCTGAGCTGTACGCCAGCAGCATGAATCCTGCTGAACATGTTGCCACGTCTCTCACGCCAGAATATTAACAAATTTAAGCATACATTATTATTATTTAATTTCACGAAAACGTAATAGAACACACAAATACGTATTTAAACTAATATTAACTCTTTGCTAGATATACCTACTGATGTAATTGTTTTCGTAATTTTACTAACGATATAGGCAGTATAAAGCGAATAAAATAAGGAAAGAATTTTTTTTCTGGGAGAACTATTAAATTTTGACTCTATATTGTATGACTATTTTTTGATCCTGTAGACCGTTCCCGACGATTGTGAAAAGGACGGCACTTATACCCCTTACACCCTGTATACAATGGCTGTTTTTGACCCGCAATAAGCAATAGATCTCTAAAGATACGAACAAAGGTGCTTCATAAAAACCCAAGTCACAAGAGAAAAACATGCATCTCAGTACTTTAGGACTTTACAAGAAGCCTGTAGGAGAGAAGTCCTACCATAATGAACTATTGCAAGTTGGGTGGAAGCGAAGCATTCGTTTCAATCAAGAATTGACATCCGAAGAGCTTTAGATTAATCAGTGAGAGATATATCAGAAATGCTGCTGCAGATGGAGTCTGCCGCTTTCCAAGAATTTGGCAACGTATTGTTGACATGACAGAAGACTATATTTGAAGTATGTAATGACAAAAATAACCTAAATACATCTAGTGTGAAACAGTAACTATATTGCCATTACTTTGTGAATGCCATAATATTTATAAACAGTGAACGTCTGCAAATCAAGATTTCAGGTGTAACTCCCTGTAAAGTTGATTTCTGTCTAAAAATTAGTGATCGACACAAATGTTGAAGATAATTTTATGTTGTCTGTAGGTTTCCTATGCTTGGCTTGCAACCTCGTTTCGCTAACATCCCTATTCACAATATAAAATTTAATTTTCAACACAAATATCTTAAATAACTACAGTAGATTCTTACTAATTTGGCCATTCCTTGCATAGAGAGGTGCCGGATTAGCGAGAGTGCCTGATTACTGGGAGTGCTTAAAATGTCATTAAATATAATGCTATAAGCTGTGCCAACCACTCTACTTGCACTTGTAAATCGAAACTAGAACGTTTCACACGTGGCCAGCGCGTGTATATAGTATGTATATATGCTAAGTATATACGTGTATAAATAATACAGTATGACACATTGCACCAGTGCAAATATTCCAGAAAACTATTACAATAGAAGTGATATGAAGTACACTAGAAGAGATCGGATAATTAAGAGGCCGGATTACTGAGGGCCGGATTAGCGAGAGTCTAGTATATTATGACATTTAAAATTGATTTCCACTTACAGAGGTGTGAAAATTATTAGAATAATCTTAATTTTAAAGTTTTTTTTAATAGTTCCTTCACAAATATTAATTGAATTGATGAATATTGGTATATATTACTATACTGGTATATATTACTATACTGAAGTAGGATATATTTACTACTAACAATGCCGGAAAGCATTGTTGTACATTGGTATTTTTCTTATTTTACAATTGTTATGGGAATTCAGAAATTATTATATTATGTTGGCGGAATTGGAAACATGAAAAATTATATGCACAAAACAGAGGTATACGTCCATTTGAACCTTCACAACAATGTAAACGCAAAGAACAATTTGTTTAAAGCATTTCTTAATTAATTTTTTATGTTTCCAATTCCACCAACATAATAATAATTTCTGAATTCCCATAACAATTGTAAATAAGAAAAATACCAATATACAACAATGCTTTCGGGCATTGTTAGTAGTAAATATATCCTACATCAGTATAGTAATATTATATACCAATATTCATCAATTCTATGAATATTTGTGAAGGAACTATTAAAAAACCTTTAAAATTAAGATCATTCTAATAATTTTCACACCTCTGTACATAGAACTACTCTGGCATTAGACACAAATCACACACTTCTGACCACCAACAACAGTATCACAAATCCCGAGCATTGTTGCCAATAATATTTTAACACCATAGCAATGCACTCAAAGTTAAATTTGTGGAGAAGAATTCTTTTGTTGGTTTCACACACTTCTTTGATCCCACTTTCAGTTGGAGCTTTTATTGTAGTTGTTCTCTGACTATTTTTATGACTAGTGTATTTAGTCATTTGGGGGAATTTGAAAGCAGTTCCGACTATTCAACTATTTTGGTTTTGTAGTTTTCATATCTTCAGTAGATTTCTTTTCAGTTGTGACAGTTTCGTTTTTTCGAGTTGTCGTGGTAATCATTGGTTGAATAGATATATTTGCAGTTGTAGTCACACCTTCAGTAGGGTTCTTTTCAGTTTTAACAAAACCATTATCCCGTGTTGTCGTGGCAATGAATGGTTGAATGGATATATTTGTGGTTGTAGCCATACCTTCACTAGAATTCTTCTCTGTTGTGGCAATTCCACTACCTCGGGTTGTCGTGACAATAACTTGCTGAATAAATCTGTTTTGTTCTGTTGTGTTACGTACACTTTCTTGAGATGCTGTAGGAGTCACTTCACTTGTGCTTCCTTTATTGTCTTGAGTCGCAATGACTTCTCCACTTTTGGTTTCGAGTCCAAGTGCATCACTTCGATTATTTTGAGACGAGGTCGTAGGATTTCTTGTAAACTGAATTGGCTTCACAGATGACTTCTCAGGCATATCTAAGTTCTGGTGAAACACATCGAACTCTTTCCCATCCTTCAACGGAAATTGGCAAACAAATGGAAAAGATGTGCATAGTCTGGTTCGTGAACAGTCCTCGGTTGTTGTGCAAGGACTTGAGTTGATACAGCACAATCGTGTACCGAGCAAAGAATACGACTTCACACAACGTTTGTTGTAACACACCAAATCGTTGATCACTGGGTCTATGAGTACAAGCGACACGAAGAAGCAAAAGATGAGCATCGTCTGCTGTTCCATCAACACCGGATCCGAGGAGTAATACAACTAACCAACCAAGACTTACGAACGTGAAATTTGCACAGCCTTATTGAAGGCCTAGATAAAACTGTATTGCCTGCATAATAAGGTTGTGACAAGTGGTATCATGGTCTTTGTCGCTGTGCTTCCTAGCGAGACGTGTAGGAGAGCAATGTTTCTGATACTGGGAAAATTTGTACGATATGACGTCAGCAGTCCTCACGTGAAGTGATAGGATAGAATGTATAGTGAGGATCACGTAAGAGTAGTTCCTAAAAGGCTAATTTGGCCGTCTCTTCAGTGCTGCCAGCTAATACCAGATATCAGCAAAGAGAGTAAAGTCACAATTCCATGTACTGAAATAATAATAATAATAATAATAATAATAATAATAATAATAATAATAATAATAATAATAGTAATAGTAATAATAGTAATAATAATAAATTTATTTATTTATTTACTAATAATTTTTATTGTGCTGTACAACAGCCAGCGGCCAATAACAGTTCAACACAAAATGACAATAATTACAAATAATAACAATGACTACAGTAAAAGTACATGAATGTAAGCTGATGGATAGAAGTGAAATAAACATAACTCGATCAAAAAATAATAACAAAACATGGGTTGAATTGAATTAGAATCCAATATAAAAATAACAATAATATAAATATCCAAACTATAGGCTACATTAAGAGGATCCAATTTCATACCATCATATAGAAGGAATCCGAAGGTGGATATTGCTTATGATGGATTCACAGAGAATGCCACTCTTTGTAGCCTTAGAAAAGAATAAGTAATCGAGATCAAGACGTCTGGCATAAAGACTAGAACAGTTAAAATAATTACAGGTTAGCTCATAATTGAAAACAGGGGAAGAGGAATAATAATAATAATAATAATAATAATAATAATAATAATAATAATAATAATAATAATAATAATAATACACTTTATAACTACATAACGTCGGAATAAAGTAATCAAAATGGAAATAAGATAGATGTTATGATTACAGAGGAATAATTTGAGAATAAAAAAGCAAATAATATGACACAAAGTGCATAATTCATAAATTCGTGGAAATTGCCGTCTTCTAAATCCATTTCAGCCCTTAAATTTGACTTTATCATAGTAAATAAATGTCTCAAAAGTTGCTGTTAAGGCAAATTATAGGTATAATACAATGGTTGATTACCTATCTTGAATCTTACTAGCTTTTGGCTAAGTTAGGACTAAAGTGCGTTTTCTACCTACTGAAGTCGTATGTAAGTGAAATTGAAGTTGAAGTGACGTTCCTGAATACTGTCCATAGATTAGGATCTGTACGTATATATTTTTGGAGTAAAATAAACAAGTCGTATTTGACGATAAATGGACGAAATTTCACTTGTCTTCACCATTAAAACCATTGAAATGGCGGAGGGTAAAATGTTTAATTTTTATAGAATATTTTAAACAACATTTATTTGATAGAATTTAAGAACGTTAAACTTTTTGAAAGGATAGTTGAGACATACGAAATATCTCACAAAAACGATAAATAGAACCATTAGATTCTATAATATGGACTTCAAGCACACAGAAATGTCTAGTTAAACGGTACAGGTATGACCTTACTTTCAGTGTCGCTATTGTCACTTTGGAAGTCACTTTTTGTTATCGGTAAGATTAAAGTGTTTCCTGTCTCAATATCACTTTTACTTGTAGGTAATGCACGTTAATATAGAATATTTATTTTTTTGTTTATCGCTTTAGGGATATCCCGAAACATTATCACATCCGTTTCATTCCACTTATTTTCATGGCACGCAATTGAAGAAATACGTTTCTATTTATTATAACGTAAATTTAGGAAAAGTCTCTTCATCCAGACTTAGGCAGTGTTTCTTAAATGACTTTGATAAACTCACTAAAAGTGCTGTAAAAGAGAATGGTTGTGTTACCAAAAGACAGTCGAGACAGCATGGTAATACTACTGTAGAAAATTCGGGTTGGGAATGATGAGAACGTAATGGGAATCTTTCTTTCAGTACCGTAATTTCCCATAACTATGGTCCAGGCACCCAACTATGGTCCAAAACGCGTTATCTACTACTTAGTCCTCCAAGAGTTCGGCGTTTGCCATTTAAGGCGCCACTATGATGTAATTATGTTCCCCATGGATGCTTCTATCTACCATTACACGTGGCAATGATATGGGTGCTTAACAAGGTCAGTGTGCATCGTTCTATTGAATGAGTGAAGACACGAAATCATTCAGTTTGTGATTGTCTGTTTTATTAAGCTCTCCTCTGTAGAACTGGTAAGTTATAGATATATGATTGTTTGTACAATTAAACCTGGCTATATAGTGTTTACTTTCACGTAATAATTAGACTGGCAGAGATTAAGGACTCTGCGTGAAAAATGTTTAACCTCAAGGCTAGAAGTCAGTCCTCAACTATGTACCACAATTTTTCGTGGACCATAGTTGCATTTCATTTTGAAATATTTGTTTTAATGAAATGTGAACAATTTGATTATTTACTTCTGCAAATACGGTATCTCAGTATATTCTAAAACACCATTTAACATTATAGTCTAGTAAATAAAGAAACAGGCTGTTCCAGCATCAATGGTACTAGCACGAATAATGGTCCGGTAAAACGAAAATTTCAAGGTAGAAAGATCACAACCGTTCCTGTAAGTGACTATGAGAGCGATGAAATTGAAATGGATTAGATTATGATGTTTCCGGTGTACTCTCCATATTTACAGACAGTGAGTCAGATGTGGAAAAGAAGACGAAATCTGTTAAAATAATGCTAAAGGCACATAGTTATATGGTAGTTACTTGTGAGGAGGAATTGTGGCCAGGAAAAGTTTTGGAAGTGAAGAACAATGGAGCTGTTGTTTCATGTATAGTAAGAAGCGGCAATTACTGAGGGGAGGCAATATCCGCTATTAGTAACATCTGGGTGGCCACAAAATTAGTTGAACATTTGGAAGAAAATTGAAACAATTTGTAAGTTATTACACCTTTTAATTATATCCATTGGTTGTCGTTAAAAATAATAGCGCAAGTGATAATAAAAAAAGAGTTTCTTTTTTTCCGGGAAGCAATGTTTTCTTCATTTCATAATGGATTTTCTGATTCTCACTTCATAAAAAAAAAATTGAGAAACTTTAGGTGGCCCGGTATTTTTGCCGGCGAGTGTAGTTGTTCATTATTGCAGGAAAATTACTTTCAGATTTCACTTGTTTATTGTGTGTTTATGCAATGTGTACTAATAAAAAGAATCCATGTACTTTTCATTTATTTTTAATATTTCTATGCTCGATTATGTTTCTACCATTAAATTAGAAACTCTATTTATTGATTTACGAATAATTACAGATCCAGCTATAGTCCATTATTGCTTTCAAGCATGAATATATGAGTGGACCATAGTTGGGCAACTCAGAATACAACTATGTACCAATGCTTATTATTTTTTCAACACTTGTAATTAAACAATTTCCAACACATATGTCAATATTTATTTAATATAAACTTACAAGAGTCCGAAGCCAAAATTTCACTTAATCTGGATGAATAGTATTGAATATACCAAGAAAAATGTGACAAATGTGGACCATAGTTAGGGGAAACTACGGTATGTTAATATATATAATTTATTTCCAAGAAATAGTCTGCCCAGGCATCCTGGGTTGCCAAAAACACAGAATAACACACATATAAGAATAATAGTGATTACAGTAAAATAGATGAGTCAAATTGAAATGTGAACTAGGAGCTTAAATTTATGAAATAATAGATTTGTACATACATTGTAATAATCACACACTAACGGATAGAAAGGGGGGGATTATGGTATTCCGTATAAATGATTTCTCAGAATTGCCACAGACCCTTTAATGCTAGAAGTAATTATTTTTGGAATGATGTCATGGATTCCAAATGTTTTGATAGTGTTTACAGTTGATCATTAAACTATGTACTTCCCAGGTGCCTTCCATCTGATATTTTTCTCGAAAATACGGAATAGTAGGCTCATAAATTTGTTGTTTCTCTTTGTTGACCTCAGATGGTTGGGTCTGGCTCATCTCAAATCTAACAGTTGGGTCCAGTATAAAGCCTTTACTATTAGTCTTGTCTAGAGCCACGATGTCCGCTCTTCTAATTCCGCAGCCTTCAGACGCAACGCAGTGCACCTCTTCATGGACCTCGAAGGATCTTTTTCTAAGGGCTTGTGCTATTAGTTTTCGGATGTTATGATGGCGTGAATTTCTCAGGAGTTCTCCATGCTGACAGGATCCTAGGACGTGTGCTAAGGTTTCAATCTCGTTGCAGTATCTGCAACGGAAACCGTCCAAGGAGCTCCCATGAAGACTTCTCACTGGTGCTACGTTAGCATTCATCTTAATTGCGTCCCGCCATTCAGAGGAAGACAGACCCTCCTTAGAAAAAAATTCATTTATTTCTGTTTATTTCTATTTTTTAATCTGTTAGTCTCTATTGTTACCCCATTATTGAAACGAAGAAGAAATTTCAAGCAGGAAATTTACGACAGTTTAAGAAGTCTTGGCTTCACTCATAATGAGCATCCTAACGAACGGAGTCTTCGGAAAAAATTGTAGAACCAACAGTTTAAAATCTGGAAAAACGTATTAAAATTTACCACACCGCGGTAGAGGGTTGTCACAAATTTCCGAATGGTCAAAATAAAAATTCTGGGTTTCTAACCGAAAAATATCTTTCATCATCCCAATGGAAGAATGCCAAAAACATGAATTAGACGCTGGGTGCAATAACAGCTTAACTTTACTTAAGTCGTTATTTCGGCGATGGAATTTTCATAATCTTTCATGTCTTCTCTATCGACTGTAAAAGTTCTATTTCATTTCGTTGACTCTAAATTGCAGGAGAGTTGATTATGTGAAATGCTGTGCTAAGTCGAAAGGTTCAAAATTCGTAATACAAACTTATGTTACATTCATGTTTTATACATCAGGGTCATTGGCAGTACCATATACTTACAATATCGTTTCACCGCTATAACGTTTTTCAGTAGGACATAATATCCACTAAAGGAACAACTTAATCTAAAAACCACTCTCATCCTGGCTTAAAATTGTCAAAGAAGGATTATATTATTTAATTATTGAAATTCTTAAAACTAGAAAATGCATGTACTCTTCAAAATATTTTGTATTCTTAACCAGTGCTGAATAAAAATCATCCTGCAAATGAAATCAATGATCATGAATAAGAATATTTGATACTGTGGTAAGCTATAGGAGTTTTCATCTGCAGCATAGTTTCAGAATTTATTTATAGTTGTTTTAACTCCTAGGTCATAGTCTATAGCAGGCATGTCAATTGATGCCCATAGGAGCAAGCGCGCGCTATAGAGCCCAGGAGAGCCTGAGCGCTTTACAGCGGAAAGGAAAGAGACAGACGAAAGAGGTAGTATATGCCGCGTGGTCGAGCTATGTACAGGGATGGCCAGCACTGATTCAATAGATAAAGGGAAGAGAACTTATTAAAACTGTATCCATGTTAATTTTTAGATTTGCCTGAGAAGTATAAGCGCATTATAAGAATGTAAGTTTTAATTTTAATGCTCATTTTTCACAAGTTTGATTTTTTTTATTCAAAAGAAATATTTTCTCAACTTTTTTTTTTTATAGAAAAGTGAAATTTTCAGATATAGGCCTATTTATTTAGTAGCTTTACAGAATGTTTTCGTAAATCTAATATATCGTAAATAACTATTACTGAAGATAGTGTATTGAAAATTTTGAAAATATTCACATGGAAATTGTTTGTAAGGAAATGAATTAACAAAGCAACTACTGTTACATCATAAGTAAAAGATACGTGCCCATGTGTTGTAAAAATGTCAGCTCTATAGCTTCAGCACATTTCGAAAAAATAATTTAATATTCTGATGATAGGAAGTTGCTCACCACTATCACCTTAAAAACACAATGCGATAAGAGTTTTATTAAGGAATATTAGTTACACTTAAAACATATACAGCACCTAGGTAACTTCGCTTTGTACTGTAATATTGTTTTGATTAGTTTATTGATTACTTTTATAAGGCTAAAGGTACCGTGAATATCAATTCCAACTTATCACGTCATACTCAATCTCTTTTTTTGGGATATCACTTTCTTTATGAATGATGTGTTTCATTCATTTAGTATAGTATAGTTGTACTACTATGGAATTTATGTGAATATTCCTTCTTAACTCTTTATTTTGTTATTAACATTAAAACAACTGCAATATTAAGAAATTGGTATTAGTACTTTCATTTTGGAGACAATATAGATAATATCAAACAGAAAGAAGCCATATAAAAATAACGACATAAAATTTCACGTTCCGTTTGAAGTTTGTGTACCACTGTTTTCTTAATCCAACAGGCTGCTTATTCATGCACACAACCCTTCCTCTTTCCATAATTAGCGCTTGATGCCCGCGCACGACGTCAAGGTAAGAAAAATGTGCTTTCTTTGACATCACTGGTCTATAGTTTACTCACAGTCTACTATATACAGTCGCGAAGCTCAATACGTAGTAAATATGCAAACATTAGATAGTTGCTCACCACTAGGATCGCTAATATCGCCTCATTACAGGCAATGCAAAATAGTACCGTCACAGTCTATTGTTTCTAGCACCCTCAAAACTCAAGCTTCGTGACTGTATATAGTAGACTGTGGTTTATTGTTAGGGATATGTTGTTGTACTGTGTCTATTATTGCATGGTAATAAAATGACTCTTCTTCTATTTTTACGTATAGGCTACTCTTTCTCCTTCTGAGCAAATTTGCCAAAAGTATATCACCTTCTACGTCCATGTTCCCCGGAAGACTGAAAAATTCTCTAAACAAATTTAATTTATAAAGCAGCTCCACTAACGCGCCACTGACGTTGCTTCGTCTGAAGGGACCCTTAGAGCTAGAAATTTGTATTTCTGCGTCCGTAAGTTTATTCTCATTGAATAAAATATTGCTTTCATCAAGGAACTTACCTGAACAGAAACTTGAAATGATGGTCGTCTTACAGATGTAGATATTGGTGGTGGGGGAAGGAAAGGTTTAGGAAATCTTTCAGTTAGTCTGTTGTAGTGATGTGGTTCACTCCGGAGCTCTGTGGGTTTCATGCAATTTATCTTCTCACGTACATCACTTCGGTTTTCCTTTAGGAGATCAAGTACAATTCTATACTTGTAGTCAAAGTACAGGTAAGTTTTATACGATCTAATCATTTGCGTTTCCTTGTTTATTGATAGCCCAATATTGATCTCAAGTTACATGTTACAAGTATAAAACGTAGTACTTACAGTGCAATCATGACTTCAGTATGTTATAAATTGAATACCTGCCCCTTGGAATAAGTCTAACTCAAACAGTGAAGCTATGGACTATTCCATATGAAATCGATCAGTAAAAAACCTCGCATTTTTTTAATATTCTAATTTCTTCCCTATTTATACAAGGTGCTGAGGAGAGTGCATTTTCAAAAATATACTATCGAAAGTCAAACGGTTTTCGTACTATTGAGCGACAAATTTAGCGTATTTTATAAAAATAAGCCTCTTTCAGCACTCAGAACTCTGGAACCTTTTACTGCAGAACATTAAACGGGAGCTCATTTTGAAGCTGACATTTGGTAGATTATGTTAAGAAGTAATCCTTATTTTTATTATATACAGAGAGACAGATAATCTGATTTTACTTACTTTTAGGCTTTTTGCCCATTGTAAAAATTTAAAAAATGTTGAGAAAAAACCTTGCAATATTAAGAGGGATTCGGCATTGTTTGCTTAGTGGCTCAGCAATAAGTTTCGAGGGTATTAAATAAATTATATTCACACGCCTAGACTTGAACGGAGCAGTACTGCACGAACTGGCCGAGAGATGAAGATAAGCGAGCGTTGGACGTAATTTTACTCCTGTGTTTATGAAAACTTATGATAAGCTAGTCCAGGTATGCGCTACTAGACGAAACATCACGTGGCCTTGCTTGCCAACTCTAGCTCCCGCCTCACAGTCAGCTGGTTAGTTCACGCGCGTACTATTTATTTTCTTTATTTGATATTTTCAATACTTTCTTATCAACGATGCACCAGTAAAAAATATATGTTTATTTTTACTTTCAATGCGGAATCTAACCATATATTTTAAAAATATTTTTTCGTGGGCAAAGGTGTCTTAATGAAGAAAAATCTACATTTCTCCATTTCCATAAAAAGTAAGAAAAACTATTTACATGTCAATATAAACTTTAACTTCTCAGCATCAAAATAAACCATGATTTTGATCACTGGGTGAAAGAGTTTCGGAGCCACAACAGTTTAAAGTTGCTAATTTTATGAAAATACGATAAATTTAAGTATTTTTAATTTAAACACTATGAAGTTCTGATGCCTCAAACTTTGCACAAAGCATTGTATCACAGTTGTCAACGGACAGAAAAATTTTCATTGTACTTAAAAATTGCAAGGTCAATTTTCTCTATATTTCGGTCGATTTGAGATGGAATAGCCCCTATGTACTTTGACCCTTATTCCGAGGGGGTATTCAATTATAAACAGCTTCACATTATTAGTACTTTCAAATTTATGTAACATATAATTCCATAGGTAATTATTTACTTTAGTTAACGGCGTATTTTCTCGACAAAATTGATTCAGAACTTCTTGATTTCACTTCGGGAATACGTAGGAACTACCAAAATTGAGTGGAAAGCAATACTTTTCATTTTATCTAGTTAGTACGTACGGCTTTATTATTCTTGATCAGACTTCAGTGTACAGTTTAGCTGATAGGGGGCGACCGAGGTTGGTATGTTTATTTTGATGTTCCCTGTGTGAAGGGCGTTGTGATGAGGTCACTTTGTCTCGTTCTATCCTAAGGCAGGTAGATTAGTATCTGATCGTGGGAATCGTGTTGCGTTGTGTTTTATCCTCCACTGGCGTATATTTCCGTAAATATTGCGAGTTAAAAGTAAGGTTAAGTTTCATAAGAGGATAGCTAAACAACATGAGGCCGAGAACTGTGACAACTTTAGAGTTGGTTAGATGAGGGGTTATTTATGACAGGAGGTCGAGGACTCTGACAAGGTCAGAGTTATTATTATTATTATTATTATTGCTTTCTGCTCAATTTTAGTAGTTTGTAACCTAGTACAGAGGTCTGCATCGGACTTTTTCGCTCGAGCGCAAAGTAATTCATAGCACAATCCGATAGGTAGCGCACATGCATGATGGGTAAAATTGTCACGGGCGATAAATCCTCGAACGGTATAAGTCTAGCGTTAGACATTCGTTCTTGTTACAGTGATGAACTGTGTAGTGACATCGTAGATGTTTATCATTTCAAAACTTTGCAGTGTTTAACTAACCTCTCCATAGTACAACTGCAAAACTTGCTTTAAAATGTAATATAAATGTTGTAGGTAAATGTTTTTTTTTTTTTTTTTTTTTCCACACAGGAGTGATTTTGTTTTTGCCACATCTGATAGATGTTATTGGATGTAAATGTAATTTTATTATAAACGGAGAACACAATCACGATAATGCAAGAACTGTATCAAGTTTTCTAGTAATAATAATAATAATAATAATAATAATAATAATAATAATAATAATAATAATAATAATCTCTAATGTATCAATCTTTGCGTCTGTAACAGTTGTGCAGCATGATTATTCGTTTTATTATATTTTCTATGACGTTATCTCTGTACTAATATTGTTATTAATCTACTGCTTTTTATCAATAATATTTTTAAAACATTTCTACAATGTCGCAGTATATAGGCGGAACACTATGTATGGACCTATCATATTATATATGTGGTGAATCAAATATTGAATAATTATTAATTAGCAATAATAACTGTATATCGAAGTTTTTCATACTACTTTATTTATAACTTCATGTTCCTGTTTTGGTACGTTCCATTAAATGTTTGTCATAAACGCAGAAAATAAAGCCTTATTTTTTACCGTGTGAGCAAAATATATGTGTATCTTTTCTGTCGTCTTCCATACAAGATAAGACTGTCGGTGAGATGACCTTGTACTGTGCTTCTATTTATTACGAGCGTATCACGACCGATCGTATCTCACTCGAGGGTGCGATACTCGACCGAGTTCAAGCGAGCGATTTAACTGCAATGCAGCAAACCTCCATATTTTATAAGTCAAATCAAGGAATTCTATATAAATTTCTTCGAGAAAAAGCGCCGTCAACTAAAAATTATCATTCCACTATTACTGATTATAAAATAAAAAAAAAAAAGCATTTGTACATTTGACACAGCTTCTTTCCTCTGATAATGTGGAAGTGGCGTTATACGTACGTAGATAGAGATATCTGTAGACTTATGTTTAAGTGATGTTTACTTAAAAATGAATTTACAGCCACTGATTTAGAACCGTATTCAAGAATGTCACTTCAACTTCACTTCATCTTGACTTGAAGTCAGAATTTGTAGTAGGTTATGTAAAGTAAAATGTCGGATCTGTATTCAGAGATAAGACTTATCTTTCCCCTGGTCAAAGTAGGTATAAAGTAAATAAACTTGGTGTTCAACATCATCATAATGAGTTAATGACGTAGTACTTCAAGCCCACAGCTGCTCTATGCGGAAAACATCCTTTCGTTATTGTCTACATTTAGTTTTGAAACCTGTTAGTTAAAAAAATCCACTAAAATGGAAGGAAGCGCTGATGAAGGCATAAGCCTACGTGAAGAATTTGCTTAAAAATATAAAGATGTGGTGGAGAATGAGGGGACGTCGTTATGTTTCGTCTAAGAAAAAGAAATGATAAGAAATTTAAAACGCAAAAAATGTGATACGATAATATTAATTACATGAAAGTTGAATTATAATCTTAATTTTATGTTGAATATATTAATATAAAGTCTAAGTAAATTTTATTCCAAGAATAAAAAAAAAAAAATAGTCTATTGTAGATAATTTTTTTCAACTTCACTCCCGCAAACAGCTGGGTCAGACATCATAGAGGCCTTTCTAGCTCCGAGTGGAGCAGAACTCAAGAAGACAATAACCACTGTAGGCGATGCCACAGTGAGGTTGAAACTTTGGCTCATGTCTTGGGTTCATGCCATTTGGCAAAACTCTTCGTAACAGCAGACATTACAAGATCAGGTCTGTAATCGCAACATGCCTTAAGTCCAATGGATACACTACCTATGAAGAAGTCCATGGAATAGCGGATACCAGAAGTCATAGGCGTATTGATATTATAACATTTAAACCTGGGGAGACAAAAGGTTATATTCTGGATCCGACCATCAGATTCGAGACGCATCAGAATCAACCTGAGGAGGTTAATCTAGAGAAAAGGAGAATTTATGAACCCACTATCCCTTATTACAAAACATCATATAAACTCCGGGATATAGAAGTCATCGGATTAATGGTGGGCGCTAGAGGGACCATAACAAAACAATTTTTGTCATTGTCATAAATTTGGAGTCCCAACAACAACAATTAAAGAAATTTCTATTATAGCTTTGAAGGGTTCTCTGCAGATTTTACGGCGACATTTGTATTTCAATTCAAATTACAGTTGAATTTTCTCAGTCCATTTTTTTATTTGTATTTTTATAAATTTTCATTATGTGAAATATTATCTACTGAAAATTTTAGCTTCTTGTAAACAAATTTCTTGTAAGACATTTTTAATGTCATTTTCAATGTCACTGTTTAACATTCTTTGTCTTCGGCAACTTCACCAAGTTGAGGAAGATTGGATTATATACATATATATATTTACAAATTATTTTAAACAATTCAATTTTTTCAGTTTCTGGTAGTAGGCTAAAGCCTACTTTAGAAAATGTGTGGACTGAACTTTTTTCCTTACCTGGTAATAAAAAGGAAAATGACGACGTCTCAACGAGTTCACGTGTTCCTTGATCTAAAGGACTTTGATCTTCTACTTTCTGAAATTAAATATGAAGAAAGACACAAAGCATATTCAAAACCCTTACACTCTGAATAGGCTAATCTCAGTAGAAGGTACTATTAACTAAGTTTATACTTATATGAATAAGAGTGAATAATGTAGGGATAACTGAATATGGCAAGTAAGATCAGTGTTATGATGTCTCTTTGTTACCATATTTTGAAATATACATCGAAAAACAAATCAATTAATTATATTTTTTCACAGAATTGGATTATATTTGGTAAACAAAATAAATACAACAAATAAAATAGGAATATTAGAAAAAGTTATATTAAGAATACAACTTAAGTGCGTAAAATACATTTAATTACATTTTTTCTTAACATAGTTCAAAATAGTAAATTAATCAGTGATGAAATTAATGTAATACTACATTTATACAATACTTCTGGTAACTAACAATAACTTTTACGTCACTGAGAAATTATGACGTTACGCTTAGTTTCAAAATGATGTAATATGCTACAATTTATTACACGAGTATTCTAGAGATGTTTCCACTATTATCTATGTAATATATACTCTACTTGTATAAATTTTATACGTAATTAGTATTGCTTTTTGAATATTTGAGACAATGTTACAAGACTATAAAATAACGAACTCATTATTTTCTTAATTAACTTCAGTTTGAGGTAAAGGTAGACAATTTAGCGCAATCATTTTTCTTTGGAAAATTTTTGTCTTATTACTGTTATTATTATTATTATTATTATTATTATTATTATTATTACTATTGTTTATTATTATTTTAACCAATTTTTTAGACTTATTTCTTGTCTAAAGTGAGTTTATTAATTTGTACGTTCCAAATTTTAAAATATTAAGACTTGGAACTAATTAGCATTTCGAGACAGGTAACATAACACAAATTGTTATTGATTTCTTTACTAATCCAGTGGTAATGAGGCTAGGTTGCATTGGGTTTGGGTATTATGTATATTTAAAAGTTGCTGTATACAATATTACAAAACTTTTCTCCATAGATGAACACATTCATTATAAATAGACAGAAATTATGTCACTAATAAAATTATATCTCAGAAAAATATGGTGGAGAAGGTATTTGAACTTTAACGTTAAGTGACGGATTGTTCTTGCTTACTAATACAATTATGTCTCAGAAAAATATGATGGGGGAAAGTATTTGAATTTCAACGTTAAGTGACAAGTTGTTTTTGCTTACAAATACAATTATTTCTCAGTAAAATATGGTGAGAAAAGTATTTGAACTTCAACGTTAAGTGACGGGTTGTTTTTGATTACCAGTACAATTATGTCTCGGTAAAATATGGTGAGGAAAGTATTTGAATTTCAACGTTAAGTGACGGGTTGTTTTTGATTACCAATACAATAATGTCTCAGAAAAATATGGTGGGGGAAAGTATTTGAATTTCAACGTTAAGTGACAAGTTGTTTTTGCTTACAAATACAATTATTTCTCAGTAAAATATGGTGAGAAAAGTATTTGAACTTCAACGTTAAGTGACGGGTTGTTTTTGATTACCAGTACAATTATGTCTCGGTAAAATATGGTGAGGAAAGTATTTGAATTTCAACGTTAAGTGACGGGTTGTTTTTGATTACCAATACAATAATGTCTCAGAAAAATATGGTGGGGGAAAGTATTTGAACTTCAACGTTAAGTGACGGGTTGTTTTTGCTTACCAATACAATTATGTCTCGGTAAAATATGGTGAGGAAAGTATTTGAACTTCAACGTTAAGTGACGGGTTGTTTTTGCTTACCAATACAATTATGTCTGAGAAAAATACGGTGGGGGAAAGTACTTGAATTTCAACGTTAAGTGACGGGTTGTTTTTCTTACCAATACGATTATGTCTCGGTAAAATATGGTGAGGAAAGTATTTGAACTTCAACATTAAGTGACGGGTTGTTTTTGCTTACCAATACGATTATGTCTCGGTAAAATATGGTGAGGAAAGTATTTGAACTTCAACGTTAAGTTACGGGTTATTTTTGCTTAAGTAATAATAATAATAATAATAATAATAATAATAATAATAATAATAATAACAATAATAATAATAATAATAATAATAATAGGTTTTCTTACGTCATAAATGTGCTGTTGCTTTGAATCTCTTCAGTAAGCTGCACTTCCTTTATGAATACAAAAGAGAACATTATTTCTGGTCTTGCAACTTAAAATTTGCCTCACTTGATTTTCCTGTGGACGGGATATGTTTGCTCATGTTTCTGGCATATACAGTATTTAAGTAAATTTCTATATTTTCAACTCGAATGTTCCTTGCACTAAAATAACACAGATGCACATAAATAAATGGGACTAGTACCGAAAAACATGTGAAGAGTTACAGGAGTGTTCGTTTTTTCAATTTGACGTTGAACTATGTTCTTTTATGATAACAGAATTGTTACCAAAGTTACGAAGAGATGTCTCGCTTGGGGGACCATAAAGGAAATTGAGTGAGACAGTTAATTCTCATAACATTGTGTAATTAAAATTAATATCACTAAAACTTTGAGATTGATATTCATTTTAAAGTAACGATAATGAAAGTAATAGTGATAATAATATATTATATAGATTATTACCTGACATCTTTCTCGTTCTGTTTCGTGGAAAATTTACGAAATATAATAGAAATTCAAAATTAACGGAACAGCTGCCTAAACCAACACTAAACAAACATATAATTTAACCACTTTTGAGGGCCAATTTCACCAAACTTATTTAACTTCAGTTGTTACTTAGAGAATTTTTAATTGACACTTAAAAGGACAATGCGTTTCACTAACACAAATTTGGTTTTAAGCTTTCATTAAACTGCATTTAAGTTAACTGGTTAATATTTGAAAATGATTTCTTACCAACATAGGCGAGGATAATTTCCGAAAGAGAAGGCTATTTTAATACAATGGACGAAAAAGCTTTGCAAATACGGTTTACGCTAAGCAAAACATAAGCATTGTATATTTTGAATAGTACAGAAAGTGATTTAGAATTTCCAACTTATAGCTAAGTACTTCATAATATTATTTAACTGATAAATTTGTTGAATAAAAGTTTAATCAATCTTCCGTTGCCTAAAATACGGCAACTAAAAGTAATAGGAATAACATATTTATCACATAGGCCTAATATTACATTTGAAGGCATTGGTATAGCGCAAATTCACGCTTATTTCACGATATTTCCTTTATGTACTTTCATATTGCTGAAGACATTGCGATAAGGTTTTTTCCTTGAAGTCTCTTTCTACTTATTTCATACCTTTCTTCTTTTCTTCTAAAGTCTACTCATCCGTCTTTTTTGTT
Organism: Periplaneta americana; assembly: GCA_025594305.2. Classification (NCBI taxonomy): domain Eukaryota; kingdom Metazoa; phylum Arthropoda; class Insecta; order Blattodea; family Blattidae; genus Periplaneta; species Periplaneta americana. The sequence goes on along the minus strand of JAJSOF020000011.1, from coordinate 23,410,211 downwards.
TTCGACGATTTTAATATATTTTGAGGTTACCTCTGTTTATGACGACATTTTATTGTCGTAATATACGATTTAAATGGACTCGCTATATAAGTCACTGCTTACATTAACACGGCACCATGACCTTCGAAATTACTATTTTGTTGTGATTCCGAAGGCCGTGATGACTTAATTGGAGATTAAATTGATTGACTTTTGTGAAATACAAACGAATTAAATACCATTTAACTTCCATGTTAAAGTTAAATTGCAATTAGTTAATTGTGGATTAGTAACATGGTGAAATCGGCCCTTAGGGAAGCATAAATAACATTAACACTTATAATAATACGATAAAATAATGATATACAGTAATACATTTAAACTTAAATATATTGTGTAAATTATCACTTTTAGACTGAAGTTATGCATTTAAAACGGCAAGAACATTTCAGTTCTTTAAACTGTTTTTCCACATTTTCCATCACTTTGGAATTTACTTTAAGCCTTTTTTTTTTTTGTTTATTACTTTGTCAGGTTTACATACAACTTTATTCTTGTAGTTAATGTAACTTAATTTATACAGTATCTACAATGTGTGAGTAGCTAATGATTAGGGAAAGGAATTTGGAGTAGTAAAAGCTAGTATTGGCATCTACACAGCCATTTGTTTACAACCCTTTATACCAAGTCCTCTCCTCCATGACGTACTCTCAGATCTCTGCACGTCAACAACAGGTGAATGGGACAGTTGTCGCATAAGAACTTCAACATACAGGTTTGCATTTCAGAGTAGTGAAGTGCAGGTACAATGCCGAAAGTGAAACCAACTAACAATACAAAATTAAGAGCTGGGGGTCATGGTTAGAAGCTTGAAATTATTACGCACATCACCTCCAATCTGTGAAGAAAGTGGTCCAGTCTTTCGATCCCGATGATGCCGTTGCGATACAGATATGCCAGGAACTGCTAAATGATAGAACAATCGAGAAAGAAGTCATGGATATTAAGCCAAATTTTGGATATTTACCGGATGCCATTATTCAATTGGAAAAGTCAGGAGTAGAACTAGTTGAGCAAATAAATATTATGAGGACTATTGTAAAAAAACTGAGTGCACTAGAAGGTGAAGTAGGAAAACGTGTTGGTGAAAAAATGAACAGAGTTTTAATAAAAATGATGGGTACGGTATTCTTAGTCGGATTTCAGATGTACTAACAAAAACGTGTCCCAATGACGTCATTCAACATGCTAATTTAATTGACGTATCTTGTTTCAAGTACTCTCCAATTGTCTCTGCAGATGTTAAAACATTTTCTTCCTTGCAACAGAGCAAAGTTGTATTTTGAAAATTTGAAAATAATATTTACAATTTATTATAACAAGGCACAGCAGGAATAATTGTTTCATGAACAAAACATAGCATCAATTGAAAATGCCATTTCGTTTGGTTCTACATTTTGTTCAACATTTAATGATACTGTATTAGGCTATATTGTAAATATTGCAATATATATTGCATATATTGTAAATATTGTAATATACGTAGTATACATATTATCATATTTCCTGACAGAAAAACACACATATTCAGAGGCGAGTTCCATGCAGAAGACATCTGTCTATCAACCATCAATATGTCGACTAACACGCGAGGACGCAGAGATTGATATTTAACTACGTATATTTGTAATGTTGTTTATTGGTGTCTTGTGCGTTGCCAGGAAAAGCACATATAGTTAAAAAATAAATGCAGATTATGTATGTAGCTCACTATATGTCATTAAATATTCAATTCGTTTTTTCTGAAATACGTTTACAGCACGTTGCGTGTAAGTTTGTATGAAGTGGACTGTACTTGTCCATGCAGCTCGCTTGACAGTCGCTGAGCTACGAATATCTAAACTACGTTTCACCATTCTTTATAATACTCCAAATCCCTTTCCCTACTAATGATATTGCAAATTGATTGAAATAAATTCGGTGCCAAGTTACCATATAAACTCAAAATTAAATATGTTACATTAAATCTTAAACAAACTCATACATTTTATAAAAATATGTATTATGTACATTTATGAATGACGGGGACATTAAATAGAAAACAAAGTATTCTATAGTAGGCACTATAATTGAAGGCATATCAAGGTCACAACAAGAGAAAAGAAATAAGCCCACCTTATCGGGATCGATAGAAATCGGTAGGCTTACTAGATGACGCTGCAAGTCGGGGCAGAGTTTTGATTGGATAACGCGTCCCACCGTAGCTTTTCTTTACTGACCTTGATATTCCTTTAAATTCTCTGCCTACTATAGTACGTAATACGAATACAATGACTCAGTTCCTTCACCCAATATGAGGGATCCTGCTTCTTTTCTACTTGTTGGAAGCCTGAGGTGCTATGGTGGTGGTGGTGTTGGGTCCCATCTTCTCCGATTCGCGCATGTCGAACGCCGAGATGATGATATTGATGATCGTAGTTACGATGCCTATGGCGAGAACTGTGTTATTCCAAATGTTGGCTCTGCCTTGGTCTTTCGTCTTGTTGATGTTGAACGCAGATCCTAGCATCACGTACAGAACTCCCTGACAAGCCTGAGACCGGGGAGCAAGCAAAAAGAAAAGAGAAAACAAAAAATTAAATAGTGCAAAGCAAAATATAATCTAGAAAGGATGATAAAAGTATACGTACTAAATGTTGTTACGCGTAATTGCGAAAAAAATATTTATTTTACAAATCAGGTTATAATAAAAATAATAAAAAGTTTAAATTCTTGCTATTAAAAAAAATCTTATTCAAAATTGCAATCACCAGAATGAGAATAAGTTTTATTTTATTGTACGTGATTCGTCCTTTTCCTTTTGAGGAAATTTCAAAATAAATCTGATAGGTTTAGGGAGATTTCGTGTTTCTTCAGCATACGGGGGATTAAACGATTATGAATTTTTATTTACAATCTGAATGCTTTTTATTCATCTGTTAGCAATTAAACTTCACATCCGATGAAAAATGAATGATTTACAGTTTGGATGCGTGAACTATATAACCTTTAGATATACAGGGTGTTAAAAAAAGTCGCATATTTTTATAGAAGATAGCAAAAGTCGAAACTAGAAAAAAAGTTCGTATAAACATGTGTCCTCAAACAAATATCTGTTGAGATATGGCCATGCTGTATTGTGGTCTGACAAAACAATGGTGCATGTTTTGAGAGTGGATAGCTTCCCTCAATAGAAGTAAACAGAGAATGTAGTAGTAAACAAAGATCGAAGATACTACAGAGTCTATCATTTTACTTGTGTTAGTAAGTACGTACAGTATTCAGTGGTGTAGGCTGTCTTTCTGGTTATGCACAACGAGGCACCACCCCACTTTCTAAGCCTCGTGCGACAATACCTAATCCGGAGGTTTAATGGGCGATGGATTGGTCGAGGAGGTCCATTGCATGGCCTCCCCGATCACCTGACCTAAATCCTTTGGATTTCTGGCTATGAGGATATTTAAAGGCATTACTGTATGTCACACTCAAACGTAAAAACGTTACGGGAGCGTGTATCCAATGCATGTGAGGAAATCCGACAACAGCCAGGTGTGGTCACAAGAGTTCGTGGATTCACTGAGAAGAAGAACTGAAGCATGTGTAACAATGCATGGTAACCACATAGAACACCTTCTGTAGTGGGTCTCGTAGGCCACAATACAGCATGGCCCATATCTCAACAGATATTTGTTTCCGGACACATGTTTATAGGAACGTTTTTTTAAAGTTTCGACCAATAAAATATGCGACACTTTTTAAACACCCTGTATTTACAAGTTAGGAATTTAATTTATGTAAAAATACTGTTTGTTAAATTATTTCAAAATTTTAGAGACTTTTTTGTTGAAACTGAGCAAGACTTGGAAATTTCTTTTAAGGATTCCATTTTATTTAATTTATAATTTATTAAAATTTGCAATTTGAATTTATAATGCGTACTAAAATGATCTAAATATTGTCTAGATTTCAGATTTTCAATATTGCAGTACAATTTATACATTTATCTTTTAAAATTGAAGGAATATTATCACTCGAATTTTATTAGCTTAAAATTGCCCAAACTCGAATTATATTAACTTAAAATTGCTCAAAAGTAGACACTTAAATTGCTCCTGTGCAACAAATTAAGGCAGGCAAAGATTGTTGGTGAACATTCAATTATTTATGCTAGAAACATTTATAGATACATTTTATCTATACCGGCTTTCACCACATAAATAATGGTGCAGAGATTAGTGATTGTGACATGCATATATTCATAATTATGCAATATTTAAAGTGAAAAAAAAAAACATATTCATTGAAATTTCAAGGACACTTTGTTGCACCGAAAATTGTGAAATTAAACAATAAACTGAAAAACAATGAAACAAAATTAAAAGACGCTGGAAACATAAAACATGGGAGAAAAAAATCCAAGAAGCAGATCGGTCCCTTAGATTGGCTTGAGAGGGAGTGAAGATAACCTCAGATATGGAAGTCGTCAAATGAAACACAATAGGAACTGCTGGCTTTGAAGCTGCTCAACATCAGTTTTGTATATTTTATTTGAATATTGTGTTTAAAAACATTATTTAAATATTATACTCCTAGATCAGTAACAGGAAAACTTGGCTAAAATAACCAAATACGTGACATAATGACATATTACCTCCCCCCCCCCCCACCACTACAACATAGGCACACGGTACATGCCGGACGGACCTGCGTGTGTGTCACACCAGATGAAGAAACAGATGAGGCGCAAGGAACTTTTTCATTATACATCTCTGAAGGCTTTCGCACATATTTCAGATGATAGACGTAAAGAATATACAGGAAAAAAAAAAAATTAAAAAATGCAAGATTTCAGAAATTTAGTGAAAGTTATTTACTCTAGGTCAGACCTGCAGAACTGTAGCTCCTCAGAGCGACTGCCTTCTTACCCCCTTCTACCCCACCCACTTTTTCTACCAGTGTGGTCATGGCGTTCTAGTTACGTTCAGCTACATCAACATTCATCCTACCGGCGGCAGGTACACAATACGCGTACTGCAGTTACAAGAGAACTGGAACATGGCAAAATCTAAACTCGTGAAGAAATTCTACTTCCAAAGAAAATGGGAATATCATTATTTTGTTGTTGAAGAATACGAAAGGATTGCTTGTTTAAGGTCCCATCCAATTTATTTCTACTCGTCATTTCAATATTAAACGACAGTTAAACAAAGTCCATATTAAGATTTATGGAATAGACAAACTTTCGAGTAAGTTCATTATTACGAACTGTATATTGGTTACTTACTTCTGGCATATTTATTCTGCGTTTAATTTCCTCCCGAGTATCGTTTATATTTGTTACTGTTGCTCCAAGATATTTGAATTTTCTCACCTTTTCAAAAGATAAATTTCCAATTTTTATATTTCCGTTTCGTACAATATTCTGGTCATGAGACATCATCATATACTTTATCTTTTCGGGACTTACTTCCAAACCTATCTCTTGTATATTGATTATTTATTTATATATTATTAAATTAAGGACATCACTCGTTGTGTTCATTTTGTATTGAAGTGAATAGTAACATTTATATTAACTTTCAAGGTTCATTACTTAAATGCTACAAATTTATGTTTCAGTAGGTGATGAAAGGAGAAAAGTTTTGGAAAATCTAAAGCAGGCTAGGTGCAAAGAAATCTCAAAGAAACTACCGACAGAAAATCTAGCATAATCGTAAACCCTGAAACGACAGAAAGCGTTATAAATACAATGACTTTATTACAATCTTTTTTTTTTAAATTACAGTGCCGCCACTGATAGACCTTCCCACATGGAAAAAAATGTCAACAACTCTACGTAGAAGTCATCATCCCCAATAGAAGTGGAGTGAGGCTGACGTCATATTTGCCCTACTTAAGGGTTCTGCAGGCCTGCTCTATAATCTTTTCGCTGTAAGAAAAATCCTAATGTAAACAATAGCACGTGACTGAAGTGAGGCTTCATTGGCCGCTGTTTGGCGCCATAGATTCTCATTATGTGTTCCCGCCTACTGTTGTACATTCTGTTTCATGTTAAACATTTCCCGTTACTCGTCAAGTAGGCCTAACCTCACTACTATGCATTCGTTTGCTTAGGAAACGTTTACTTTATAATTACTGTAATTAAATTATTTTTAAGTCTTATGTCTTCACAATGGACAGTTGAGGATACAGAAGCCATACTTCAGCACCACGTGCTTACTTGAACAACTACGAGCTCAAGTGACACCAGCTTGTTACAAGAACAGACTACCTCGGTATTACTGTTGGTATTCATCCGCGTTCATAGTACATAACAAAAAACTGTGTAAAAGTAGCTTTTCTTTTACACAGCGTTTTACACATGAATGAAGTTAAATGTTTCATCGTATTTAACAACTAGAATTCAATTTTTTATTTTCAAATAATACAAGATTGTGGTTTCCAAATACGAACTATATTTTCCTGCGTCATGTGAGTGTTTCGACTGGGAGCCAATCACGGGTATGACAGCAACGTGCTTATGTTTACATTAGGATTTTTCTTACAGCGAAAACAGTAGTTTATTTTGGAATCCGTTTGCAATAGAAAACATTGAGGTTTCTCTCGAGTTACAAATGGAAGTAATTGAACTTAAACATGGTATGCACATCACACGATCGACTACAGGGCGCTTTTTTATACTCTCAAAAACAAAATATAAGGAAGCAATTTTCTACCCAAGAGAGAAACATAATCTAATAAATTATATTTCTTATAAACTGACATAATAAGTGAACGCTGTGCCATAACGGAGAAGTGTCATATCTTCCCTTTCACTTCGTGAAAACTTACACATACTTCGTGTAAATAAATTAAAGAACTATTACGTAGTTGTTTAAGAAATGCTTTAAAAATAAGACCTAGGGAATTTGTTAGAATCCTGATAAACTGAACTATTTTAATAGCTTCTCGCCAGTAGTTCCGTTAATTCTGGGATCTGCGTCTAATCCGAAACTCATCTTGACGACGTTGATAGTCATGGAGCCAAAGACGAAAGCAAGAGCCACGTGGTTCAAGATGGCTGCCGTATATTGCATCTCTGGTTTGTTGATGTTGATCATTGTCAGCACAAGGGCCAACGCACTGGATGACACCTGCCCCAAGCAAGAGTAGACCTTATGGTAATAAAGTCGAGAATTGCTTGAAACAAAATTGCACAGAAACAACTAACAAGCAACAAGACACAATCTGGCTTCAAGCAAAACTAGACCTTATCGACAGGACAAATGTTTTTCCAACAGGAAGATTTAAATTTCGGTATAAAGAGCCTTCATTGAATAAAAAATATATTTGGTATCCAATTAGAAACTTTTTATGTGATATGGTAATTTGATATCGTAATTTTAGTCTAATTGTAATTTTTGTTCATCATCGAGGTTCACCGCTTCTCGAAATGTTTTAACCTCGAGTTTCCTATTCATATATGATTAGCTTAATCAGTGTTGTCATCATCTGTTTATAACTCTTTAAAAAGGTTTGAATTATACAGACACTGTTTATCCAAAGTGATTGAAATAATGACTTGTAGAACATGATTTGAGACTTTATAACAGTGTTAAGCGTGGTGCGATAATTTTGGCTACCTGCACCGTGTGGACAGATGAAACAATTTTTTTCTAACAAAATCATTTCCATTTTGCATTTGAAAAACATCAACTCTTTATCTTATCGCATCACTCACTAAAATATGCAATGATTTGGTAACATTGAATGAATAAGAAATTAAAATCAAATCATCTATGAAAAGTAGGATAAAAACTCTCTATAGGCCTAATATCTAAATATATTTAATTAAAAATAATATACCTAGTGTAAATCGTCCATTTATTTTACACGATTACTCTTTCATTTGTCTGCATCTTAAATATGAACAGGCCTATTTTATTAGTGACGAATAAGGAAAAGCTATTATCTTGTGTAAATATATTTATACGAGATAATGCTCACTGGGTTATGCATTAAGGTAGGCCATGTCTGGTTCCATTGTATAGCATGTTTTCTTGGATACCAGAGTCCTGCCATCTAGGGTTTGACTTTGGAACCAGTTGAACAGAGAAAGACAGGTATTGTTTGCTCATATTACTTCTCTTTTAACGTCAGACATATCTGCTTTCTGGTTGAAAACGTTTAAAGATAGTGGAACGTCAGATAAACTTTTAATCTTTCACTTGGCCGCGAGTTAATGATTGCAAATAAAATATTCAACTCAGACAGAAATATATACGAGTTTAATTTCTAATGGAATATTTTAAATAGACGTTTTTCTCATTTTGTTGAAGATAAGCACTAGACGGACCCATTTAATCCTAACCTATCCTAACCTATTAAATAGATGTGTTTCATTTAAACTGTAGATATATTACGAACCCTGTGATATTACAACCTCCTTGATTCACATCCCATATACTGTACATACTTTTTTACTTGGTTATTTGACGACGCTACATTAACTAGTGAGTTATTTAGCGTAGACGAAATTGGTAATAGCGAGATGGTATTTGATTAGATGAGGCTGAGGATTCGCCAGATTACCTGACATTCTCCTTACGGTTGGGGAAAACTCTAAAGAAACCCAAGCCTGAGTCGAACCCACGCCCGAGAGCAACTCCGGATCAGCAGACAAACGCGTTACCGCTGAGCTACGCCGGTGGCTCACATTCCATACTAAACCTCTGGTCACATATAACAGATTGCTCAGTCTAATGCATTTTCAAGGCAACTTTTATAAATTTCACCATGGTGCCATCTAGCGACTGCAAAATAAATGACGTTATAACCATGATGGAATTGCATGGAGTAATAGCTTGCAGCAGTACTACCATCTACCGGTCGTTATAAAAAAAATCATCTTCGACAATGGAGAAACTGGTGGCTGTTATCTTTTACATGTTGCCATTTCATAACACGGGAATGAACAATCTGATACTTATTAGAGTAGGTGAGGGTAATTGTAAACAAATGCTGTGAGTAAACATACAGTGTTATTGTTTAAGAATATGTTGTTCTTATGAGTAATGTATAGTAGTTAACTTATTACAATGGTTTTGAGATCTCCCATAACCTGAGTTAATTAAATTATGACCTGTTTACATTTGCCCCACAGTTTTAATTGCTTGCGGGTAATTGTAAACATGTTTTACTATGGTTACATTTCGTACTTTTCAGTAATCAAAGAGACCCCCACCCAACTACACTGCAGAGGATTTAGAGAGGGTTGTTACATATGTGAAAAATAGTAACTACAGTTATCGTGAAGCTCAGGAGAGGTACTGAGTTCCTATATCGTCATATATCATAGGTTAAAGGGACGAAATGTACCAGTGACCAAAATTGGAGTTGGAAGGAGTACAGCTCTTTCTTCTGAAACATATAAACAAAGTTCTAATAGCCCGTGCGAAAATTAGTGTTCACAATTACCCCCTCTCAAAGGGGTAAATGTGAACAGGTGAGGTAAATGTAAACTAGCAATTAAAAGATGAAAAAAGTCAACCTTATTATTTTAAACCCATTTTCAGGGAAAAGAGAGGTCTAAAAATAACACAATGTTTCTTCGTCATGCTTACCGTTACTGAGGGTTGTGTAATGTTGAAATATATTTGAAATCAGTGAAAAGTGTTTACAATTACCCTGGTGATCAGGGATTAAGCTCAACTTTTTAAATTCTATATCTTGAACAAATACAGTCATTGCTTTAGGTGGAGGAACTAAGCAATTCTCTGACAATTAAAGGAAGCGGCACAACTTCGATGTAAACATCCTGTGCATTCGTCAATTTGTCACAAATACGAAGGTCAGAATTTGAAGGCACTGAGCGTCTTTATCAATACTTCAGGTTGTCTTAATAGTAATAATATATTCGATGTTCCAGTAGTTCTCTACAAGAACTTTTAAAGGGGTCAGATAAGGTCTACTTTTGTGTCCCTTGTAAACATGTAAAAGTTCACTGTTTGGCTGGAGGAGATCACTTTGGCTGCGGTTCGATTTCTCTGAGCCTGCTACCAGAGTGCTCCATCCCGAATCCAGACACAATAACGTTAATAAGAGAGATGATGAACACCATGACGAGTGTGATGTCATTCAAGATGACTGCCGCGCGCTGGTCTCCGTGGCTGTTTATGTTCAGTCCACCGATTACTAGGAAAATCACACCAACACAGACCTGTATGAAATAACATAGATGCTGTAACAACAACCTGCCGTTCTTAGAAATTCGAGGACGAAACATGTACACGGCAGCAGGAAACCTGTGCTGTCCATAAACAAAATGGCGGACTTATTTTCTGGATTAGTTGTTTAAACTGTCATTTCCTAAAATATACGTAAATATACGAATTTTAATAATTATGTTTACCGAATGTAGCAGCATTTGAACGAATTAAGAGGTTGAGAAGTTTATTAAATAATTTTGTGCGAGATCGTGCGTATTTGCTTGGTTTCTGCACAAAACCAATCCTCGGTAAGTCTAAAATTCCACATTCAGTATTCCCAACCTAACACACATAACAATTTCTCTCTTCTTACCGCTTAAGTGACATATTGATTTTACTGCTTTAGGCTTTTAACATATTATTTTTAGAGACGTTCAATATAGTAATAATTATAAACTGGAAACTTACCACTGCAATTTCACCTAAATTGCACTGTTAATTATTGTTTTTAAATATTTGCAAAAATTAAGTAAACGCTACAACTCCACTAAAGTTACTGCATTTCGTGATGCATGTAACATTAAGGAAGCCGTTTGTTTTAAGTTCGCATTTATAGACTGGGGGGGGGGGGAAGACAGACGTATATCACGGCCTGCTGGAATATAGTCAACACAGAAAACATTTTAAAGCAACAATGTTGAAGATAGATTTTTTTTTTTGCAAATTTGCCGTCATTGAACAGAAACCAAGATGGAGATTTCATTGCAACTAATTAGAAATTCGTCTTTCAGGTATGTAATAAACGATCTTCGCACAAAATAATGTACGATACACGAGCGGTATGTTTTCTTTCAATTCTCGGAAATTAAAAAAGCTCAACTACGTTTCGCTTTTTCAAAATTTTCCTCGAACATGAAAACTTCAACATACCGCTCTTGTAACGCATATTACTATTATAGATTCTGTTGATCCTCGGCCGGGAAAAAAGTTACATATAGGCCTAATTATGGCTCAAATACTGGATTGTAGTCGACGATTTCTTATTAAAGCTACCATGATTCAGTTTCCGAAAGATCCCGCGGGATTAATTGGGGGAAAAAAAGTGGCCGTAGGGAAATTTTTCTTGACGTACACTTGGTCAAAATGAAAGTGGCCGGCCTCTTGAGCAGCGAAAATTTTCCAAGTCCCTTCGGGTGAGCGCACAGTTCACTACCGTAAACCTCCGTGCGCCGCTTTAGTTAACTCCGTAATACAAGGCGCTGATTGGGCTACCTCCACAGCATGCTTCGAATCTCCGTAGTGAATTTTATGTTCTGTCCTTTCTTTTATTTTCTATAATTTCTTTTAGTATAATATAATCAAATAATTTTGCTTATGTTAATTCATATTACTTACAGATTACAAAATTATTGAAAATTTGTGGTTATAATTCAAGAAATCAGGATATATTTTGTCATCAGAATTATGGTTTTTCTTCTTGTTTGCAATTACTACCTTTAGGCCCTGATGATCACGGATTTAGATTAGTATAATCATCATATTCCCCGTAGCACAACTTGCAAATTAATTATTGCCAATTATTTCACCGTCAATATATTTACTGAATGTTACTTAGGCAATAAAGTGCAAAGCAGCAGGGATTAATAAAATAATTAACACAGCATTTTAATATAAAACTCTTAATTGTCGTCTTTACTGTTACTTCCATCTAGCGTCAAAATTTTCTATTAACACGAAAAAAATAATAAAGCGAAAAGTATTTTAAAGATAAAAAAAAAATGACGAAAACCTGTTATATTTTCACTGATGCATTTAAAAGGCAACAAGAAAAAAGTTTAGTAACTCCACGAAGATTTCAATTTACAACCTCACCAACTCTTAGCTATTGCTCTACAAACTACGCTAAGAGTTTTACTGCAGTCAGAATGGCATTGTAACGAGCAATGGTTGTACTGCACTTGAGAACCTGTTATACAGTATGTAGTATTTGTGTTACAATATTCAATGTTTAAACACTCTGAACGATCTGTCTGTTTTAAATCCCGTATATGAATTATTTTCTCGGAAGATTTTAGTGATTAATAGTTGTGTTCCCCATTATAACTACTAGAAAAATATACGCAATCTTTTGAACAAAGCCTGGCTGTCCCGAGCGCTCACGGAAATACCCGATTCGAACTTATTCTCTCAGACGCCGGCCATTTTCATTTTGATCAAGTGTACATCGGTTCCCTTCTACTATTAATTTCATCTTTGTCTCACGAATGTTATATTATATTATCGTCTACGAAGCTTATTTTTTTAATGAATATGAAATATACTAAGAACGAACATTGTGCTAATAGAAAATGAATTTCTTGTAAGAGGTATTTCACCTGATTCTGGCGAATACAAGGTGAGGCTCCATTGATGTTGTTTGACTTTTAATTAATTCGACACAGTGCATTATATCGGCAGTGGACAACACATCCATGGACTGAGCGGAACTCGAACCCAAATTAAAGTTATGATAACCGTTGCGTACGCCACAACTTAAACATTGTGTTCCAAAACTGTTTTAATTTAAAGGAAATTGTACGTAGCTGGTATACTTGAAAATTCATCGCTCTAGGCTCAAGCAAAAAAATTTTTGAAATTTTGGACCAAAATTTGTCCTTAGTACCCTAATTATCTTACGTTTCTAAGACTGTACATTTTAGCCCTAGAACTTCTATTTGCTCCTGGAATAATTTAGATTTGTATTAACGATTTGTAATCGGTTGTTAGTGAAAATGGAATAGAAACAAAATTTCGAACGTTATATGTGTATGATAAGCGGAAGGAAATATACATAAATTTTAGGATTTATTATTACAATAATGTATGACTTGGTCTTTGTCTAAATCTAACGACAATGAACGTGAATTTTTGCTTTAAAAATTGATTATTACAACTGTTGTAACTAAGGTTTAAAATTTTCTTCAGTTGAGGTATTAAATTATTCAGGTAGTCTGCAGATTTAAAGATAAACAATTGATTCAGTATTCAAGAAAAGCTGTAGTTTCGTGTGTTACAACGTTTCATTTAACAATAAAATAACAATTGTCTCCTAATTAATTTTTGGCTATATCAATGTACTATAATAACTGGATTTGAATCATATCAGCAAATATTTTTATTGGTAAACTACATCTACAAGAATCCTAACCTATTTCTAGACATGTTAAGAACATTAAAATGTTTATGCTTACAATTATTAATATGTTGAAGTTCAGAAAGTATACGAGAAACATAAATTTTCAAAATGTGATCTTAAAATTTGTAAACATTTTAATTTTAGGGTCTACCGTATTTTTAGAGATGGTATTTTAAAAATGCATGTGTTTATATTTTAACTACAAAATGCAAGAAATTATTGAAATTGCTTATTCACTAGCGGAATATTGCAATACTGAAAATATCAAGCTAATTTACAATATGTCTACATTTCTTTGCTATTTCATGTGTCATTAAGCTACGAATAACAACTAGTTTTCTAATTTTGGAAAGAGAGTGATGCATTTTAGTTATGGAAAATGTTCATTAATGCTTGCTTAATATTTATAGCATCTACTACTGACGTAATCGATTATAGTCTGGATATCTCAATATCGATAGTTTGTGATAATGAGCTTTATTACTGGAAAGAATAGGTCTATGCTGTTTTTAATTTGCTTGAAACAGAATGAAGAATCTTTACATTGTCTCTTTTCATGGTCTGCTGAGCGAATAAATTTGTGAATAAATAAATAAATAAATAAATAAATAAATAAATAAATAAATAAATAAATAAATAAATAAATAAATAAATAAATAAATAAATACATAAATAAATAAATAAATAAATAAATAAATAAATATATATATATATATATATATGTTTTGTATCAGGATGTCAAACGAAAAATGTACATGAAGAATATGGAGCGCGTAAAAACTTCTGAGAGAGTAATATCGATTATCACAAAATGTAATCACCATTTTGGTATCGATATGGGATACCGACTGTTTTATTAAGGAAAAATACGGGGAAATTTTTTAATGTTCGATCAAAAATCATATTTTTCGTTTTTAGTTTTTTTTTTGTGTGTAGAAAATGAAACTATGCTGTCTACTTTACACTTTTGACGAAGTTTTAAAAACCTACGGCGGTTATGATATTAATTACATCTTTAAAAAGGCTGTGCTAATTAAATTTAAACTGCATGCAAACTTTTAAACATTTTTTTTTTCGCTCACATCTCTACATTCACGTTACTAAAGTTTCCACAGATTATATGCTAGGAAGCTGACAATTTTACTACACGTCCCTTGAAGTATACTTAACAAAATTATGTTTGTATTTAAAAAAATCAAAGTAGTTTCCGAATAAAAAAAAAATAAAATATATATATGCACCCTGTAAATTTTATAAATTTGAATACGAAGTGATTTAAATTTTTCCTCTGTTTTTACCAGACTATTACACTTTTACTACGTCATATTATTTTTGACCAATAAAACGGTACGGAACGACGTGTTTCAGCCAATCATGGCTGGTTATTTTACAGTTTTTATCACCTCACTAGCATTTGTTTTATCACCTCCCTAGCATTTGTTTTTATAGCCTCCCTATCATTTGTTTCTTTGTTTGCCAATATTGTACTTTCAATTATTGTACCTTTTAAAATGATTCGTGTTTATTTCATTGTCCTTAATTAAAACATTTTTATAATTTATATTATTTAGGTTATGTTATAGCTTCTGCTGTGTGAGATTATGGATAGTCACGTATCAGAGATTGTTTAATATTATGTTGACTATTACACTTTTACTACGTCATACTACTTTTGACCAATAAAACGGTACGAAAGGACGTGCTTCAACCAATCATGGCTGCTTATCACCACAATTTTATCTCTTTCCTAGCATTTTTTTTTTATTTTTATCACTTCCCTGGCATTTGTTTCTTTGTTTACCAACATTTCAAAATGCAAATTTTTTACGGTACTACAAAACATGCTTTGCGTTTGTCATTTGTTTCCCGCATAGACGTCAACTGAAAATGGCGGCTCCGTTCAAACGTTTTGGTGAAGCTAACATTAGTTAAATAGAATACCTATTTTATTGTATTAGAGTATTTTATTTCTTCTAATCTTTATATACTTTTTTCTGTTTTTATCACCTCCCTACCATTTGTTTCTTTGTTTGCCAACATTTCAAACTGCAAGTTTTTTACAGTACTATAAAACATGCTTTGCGATCGTCATTTGTTTCCCGCATAGATAATCGACTGAAAATGGCAGCTCCGTTCAAACATTTTGGTGAAGGTAACATAGTGAAATGGAATTTCAGTAAGCCAATTAATATTTTATTGTATTAGAGTACTTTATTTCTTCTAATCTTTATATACTTTCTTGTAATCGTGTAATAGTCAATTAAATCCCACTCGAGTTTTGATTTTCTCTACATAAATCAAAACCTCTAGTGAGATTACTGTTGATAAAGCTAGAAAATATGAAAACATAGCAACTTTGTAAAGAGATTAAAGGTGTTATATAAAAAATTCAGGCATGATATTTAAAATTTGGGGGAGATAACAAATTTTGAAAATACGCAAATCATTTTATTTTAATTTAAATAACTCTTGAACTACCCAACCTATAACCACCAAAACTTAAACACATCATTACTGCTATCAATAGGAGTTTGTGTACAAAAAATCAAGTCTCTAGCTTAACAAATAACTTATATAAAATTGAAATTTTACACATTGCCTTCCTTGAAGTCCTGTCTTGAAAATTTAGAGTTGATGTGAAGTGACAGTGGTCATTCCTCTAGATTTAAGTACGGGTAAGAAAGAAGGGCCAAAGCGGACTAATCTATCTGCTAGATGGCGGACACGAATATTCTAAGCGGAGTCGAAGAGGGCGCCGTCCACCATGCGCCCCAGGCCGGGGTCGAAGGCGCTGATGAGCAGGTTGAGGGCCGACACGACCACGGAGAAGCCCATGGTGGCGTAGTTGATGACGAGGGCGGAAGTCTTGTACTCGTGCATGTGGAGTCGGCAGTCGCGCATCAGGTTCAGGGACAGGAACAGCACGCCCATCAACACCTAAACCCAGTCAAGTGATAGGGACTGTCTTCTGCAGTAGCCAATCACTAGCAAGTTTGGGATGTAGGCTATCTATATAGTCCGA
Organism: Periplaneta americana; assembly: GCA_025594305.2. NCBI lineage: Eukaryota > Metazoa > Arthropoda > Insecta > Blattodea > Blattidae > Periplaneta > Periplaneta americana. The sequence goes on along the minus strand of JAJSOF020000011.1, from coordinate 23,393,809 downwards.
GTCTTCTTACGTTATACCTAAAGGGTGAAACCTAACCATTTGACACATATTACTACATATGGAAGTGAAATAGGGAGATGAGTACGACAAGGCTGCTCTTTATCATCTATCCTGTTTCACATATACTTGGACGATTCAGTAAAGAACTGTTTTTCATAACATGGGAGAGATGATAATAGAAGGAAAAAGAATAAAGTGTATAAGATTTTCTTATGATATGGCGTTGTTAGCAGAAGAGGAGATGATACTAACAAGGAGAGGACACGCTCTGTATATCACCGAATTAAATCAGATTTTATGACATGAAAGTACAAGACACACTGTTTAAAGTCATACCTAGTATGGGTGGCCAATGATCCCTCGTTTTGGAAATCTTGGCTATTGTTTATGACATACTTCCGTTAGGTGCCTAATAGGGAAGCATTAGACTGTGTAATTATTATTATTATTATTATTATTATTATTATTATTATTATTATTATTATTATTATATTTTAATTCACTTTCAGTTGTCAGTTCCTATATTCAAAGCCATGTTGAAATATGCGTGGTATGCATCAAAATTAATAAAAGAATGAGAAGTGTTTGTGAATGTGAAGGATATCTGTTTCGCAGCAGAAGTGCGGAAAAGTGTGTGTGACTGTGGACAGCCTTCTTTCATTTGCTGTGCATGGTGCAGGAAATAATATGTATGTTTTGTGTGTTTTTATGACATCATAATGAATCGGGTACAAAATGAAATGGAATAGCTGCTACAGAAATAGAACAAACACCAGTGACACATCTTACCTTCCTATGTGAGCAGTATTTCATTGTTTATCCTTTACAATACAATGTTAGATAATTAGTAATTTGTTAAAACACGATGAAGCATTCAATACATTGAGAAATATGATATAGGTATTTAAATAGATAACTGTGATCACAGTATTAATCATTATTAAAAGAAAAAAATATAGGACTACTTAAGATTCGAACTCAGGTTGCCTGGATAACAACTCAGCATCCAACCATATGGGCTACGCTGTTACACAGTCTAACGCTTCCCTATTGAGCACCTAACGGAAGTATGTCACAAACAATAGCCAATATATTCAAAACGAGGGGTCATTGGCCACCCATACCAGGTGTGACTTTAAACAGTACTTCTTGTAATTTCATCTCACACAATCTTATTTAATTCGGTGATATACAGAGCGTGTCCTCTTCTTGTAAGAAATATGCTACTGGAGCTAAATGACAGCTGTGAGCAGTATGGGATAAAGATAAATGTAAATAAGACGAAGACCATGGTTATCGGAAGATAAATAAAGAAGGTAAACGTGCGAATTCGAAACAAGGTAGTAGAAAAAGTGGGCAGTTTCAAGTACGTGAGGTGTACTATAAGCAGTAACATGAGCTGCTGCCAGGAAGTCATGAGGAGGAGAGCAATGGCAAAGGAAGTTTTTCATAGAAAAAGTAGCATCTTCTGCGGAGCTCTGGAAAAATAACTAAGGACAAAACTAGTGAAGTGCTTTTTGTAGAGTGTGGCATTGTATAGAGAAGAAACATGGACGTTGCGACGAAATGAAGAGAAGTGACTAGAAGCATTTGAAATGTGGATATTATATAAATGGTTGGAATGACCTACCTGCAGCGGTTTTTGAGGGCTGTCCTTCCTTAAGGAGATTCAAGAATAACTTAAAAAGTTGTGTATAAAGTGCAAATTAAAATTAAGGTGACATTTAACATTTAATTTTTTAAGGTGACATGTATTTATTTAGCCTGACGAGTTACTTCCTTGGTTTGAATGGTAAATTATTTAAAAATAGCGTGTAAGAGGGTCTTAGACTAGAAATGTTTAGCTTAAATGTAGTTCTGTTTATAAGTATGCATAAGGGTGTAAGCATTTGTCTTATTTGAACTGTTGTATCAGTGAAGCGTGGTGAGTCAGTGAAGTTATGGTTTTACAGTGCAGTCAATAGTTCCGATCAGTGATAATTTATAGCGTCAATGAAATGTGTTCTATAGTGTCAGTGAAATGTGTGCTAAAGTGTCAGTGAAATGCGTCATAGTGCCACTACAGTGAGTGAGATGAGAATAAAGTGAAAGACTATTGAAACTTATGTAGGGCCTATACATATGTAGGTTGTATTGTAAAATTAGGTTATTTTATATATTATTATTAATTGTAGTTATTGTGTTAAATTGTATTGTGTATTCTTATTGTGTTGTGTATATAATTGTTTTGTCTATTGTATAATTATATTGTGTATTGTAATTTTATTGTGTATTGTTTATATTGTGTATACCACTGCCACCGGGTGCTTGCCCACTTGCAGTGTAAATAAATACAGACATTATGGAGAAGAATGGAACGTGTGAAGTGAACAGACAGAATAAGAAATGAAGCTGTGTTGGAAAGAGTGAGTGAAGAAAGAATGATGCTGAAAATGATCAAGAAGAGGAAAAGTAATTGGTTGGGTCACTGACTTTATGGATCATATGCGAAAACAAAGAGGAAGGCAGAAAGTAGGAAAGATTGGAGAATGCTAGGTTTGCAGTGAGTGAAAGACGTGTCCTGTGGCAGGAAACTATGAATGAATGAATTCTAGTGATTATAGTGATTTTCTAGTTGTCAGGTTGAATTTTCTTTTGCCAGCTTTCTTTCAAATTTTGGCATTGACATATACAAGAAGATCAGGCTAAATATATACTTAAATAATACGTATAATGGAAGAAATTTACATTACAATTTTGTAACGAAAACCGTAATCAATAGAAAATCTCTCCGAGATTTGTTCTGTCACACTTGTCAAGGTTACTGTTGCGTCATCTGCGAGCGCGGAAACGGAATGAGGACAGGTTATGCATCAGTTGTTTCCTTATCGTCGAGATGTGGACGCCACAGCATAAAATGCAATGCATAGATACTACACATATATTTAATTTTGCACTTTCTCGTTTCATAAAACTGATATTTGCAATTGACTGTTATAACAAGGTAATTTTTTATTAAAAACGGCGATTTCTTTTTCGCCTGGATTTTAAATTATTTGCAGCTAAAGACAAATTATCAGTTTAAAATTGGAGACATAAGTGATATGTATCGGTACTGTTAGGAGTTCGAGACAGCACGTGTGAGTTGGTAGACTGTGTTGTCGACTATGGAATGTTTCCATAGGAACGCAGACATTTATCGTTAATTATTCGTGAATTATTAAATGTGGTTGAGCGATTGAAGAGTAAAATTAACTACCTAAGAAAACATTCTAATAAACTACTGTCTCTGTCAAGATAAATTAATTCATTATTGTTTCTCTGAGACAGTAACCCGGTATCAATGGATATGTATTTGCTTGTAGATTCAAAATTTAATTTGAGTGTAAACATTGGCATAAACAAACAATTTGTGTAATAAAAAATCCATTAGAGACACAAATTAGAAGCAGTGTTAGGCTGTGACAAATAGTGTATTTATGTTACATGTAATTTGTTAAGAATATCGGTACGCAAATTAATGTTCAGTTAATTACAGTACATTATGCTGTTCATGCAAAATGCGAACGTACTTGGTGCGTAACAGTAATGTGTCAAAAACTACATCTAAATGGAGTAAATAGTGCGTGAAAAGATAAACAATTTAGAAGCATTGTGTGGTAGTTAAATGAGACAGAAGAAAAATTTAAGACTGTGCATTTACATGTCATTACAGGCCTGGGCGCTAATACCTCAATCGAGTCACTGCAGACTACCCCCTTACCTCCCCACTCCACCTCCCCCGCAGACACTTATGATTCGTACCGATGCGAGTAGACAAGAAGGCAGGTATTGCTGAGTGACGGATTGTATAAGTCAGGGCATAGCTTTCGGCTCTCACTGGTCGCCTAAAATCCACCACTGATGTGCTGATGTACTGATATAAAAATATACTAAAGAGCTTATCCCCCATAGCATTTATATTAATAAAATACAAAACTAAAAAGATAGAAATATAAATAATAATACATGAATTAAATTCATCAGTTTGGTCCGCAATTTACATAGGGAATTAACGACCGATGCAATCTTATTTCGGACACTACAAATTCCGGAAGGTGCAGATACAACAATGAGATTATGAAATTGTTCATGGATTAGGTTATAGTAACATTTATAATATATTTTAGACTAAGGTGATTGGGGCATGTAGACACAATGGATGAGACGAGTTGAGTAAAACAATTTTTTTCTAAGGGCTAAGCAATAGCAAGCCTAAGAATAGATGGTGGGATCGTGTTCAGCAGGATCTGGGAAGATTTGTCCTATGGAGATGGAATGAGTGACACGGTCAATGATGAAGCCTGTTTAGCCAAGCAGAAAAACTGCTGTTTCATTCCATTACGACTACACAAAAATCTTATTTGGACTGCGTTGCTTAGGAATGATTTCGTTCCTACCGGAAGCTTTTAATAGAAAAAGGATCATCTTCTGCGGATCTCTGGAGAAAGAACTAAGGAAGAGACTACTGAAGTGCTTTGTGTGGAGTGTAGCATTGTATGGAGCAGAAACATGGACATTACGACGAAGTGAAGAGAAGCGACTAGAAGCATTTAGTCGACTTGCTTGACTCAGTCGGTATAGCGCTGGCCTTCTATGCCCAAGGTTGCTGGTTCGATCCCGGGCCAGATCGATGGCATTTAAGTGTGCTTAAATGCGACAGACTCATATCTGTTGAATTACTGGCATGTAAAAGAACTCCTGCGAGACAAAATTCCGGCACACCGGTGACGCTGAAATAACCTCGGCAGTTGCGAGCATCGTTAAATAAAACATAACATTTAGAAGCATTTGAAATGTGGATATGGAGAAGGATGGAGCATGTGAAATGGACAGACAGTAACGAAGCTGTGTTGGAAAGAGTGGATGAAGAAAGAATGATGCTGAAACTGATCAGGAAGAGGAAAAGGAATTGGCTGGGTCACTGGTTGAGAAGAAACTGCCTACTGAAGAATGTACTGGAAGGAATGGTGAACAGGAGAAGAGTTCGTGGCAGAAGAAGACACCACATAATAGACGACATTAAGTTATATGGATCACATGAGGAGACAAAGAGGAAGGCAGAAAATAGGAAAGACTGGAGAATGCTGTGAAAGATCTGCCCTTGGGCAGAACACTATGAATGAATGAATGAATGAATGGTAGTTGCCAATGCCAATATATAGCCAGAGACTAAGACTCTGATGTGAAAAAGATGCACTGAGAAATGCTACAGAGCATTCCAGAAAACAAAAAAAAGCATTGGACATGTGGGGATATTGCCATAGAAACACCTAGCTTCTACAGTGTACTAGGCAATGCCCATAAAACCAGTACTTTTATCTTAACGTGGAGATCTCAACAAAAACATGCTACACATTGCAAGCATTTGAGCAATTACAAGTATAGAGATCAACTTATTCGAGGATTTACTTCCTTATAACTTTCGCAATAAACGAAGCACTAACACAGATGGGTCTTGGTAGGCAACACGCTTCCCAAGACTGTCCACAAGTAGCATATATTTAGGCGCTCTTGTTTACTGCACATGCACAATGTGTTGTATCTGGAACTTCGTAAAATTAGGTCGCCCAAATTTTGTTTCTGGGTCTGTACATGGTGTCATTTAGAAGGAACAGACTCCTTGTCACAGACCTTATATATAAATTACATAGTTTTAGAAAGTATGTTCAAAATATTTTTATTTTTACTCTTGTAAGGTTTGTAGCCTACATACAGTGGGCCAAAAAAGGTACAATATTAGAAATACTCTATTTTAGAAAATACATAAACATTAATATATAATGAATAGGCCCTACACTGTTGGAAAGAGTAGATTTTAAAGATGGCCAGGTCTTTTTAATACGTTTTTTTTAGGGTCAATTAAAATGTTATGGAGATCAATACACAATGATGCGAAAAATGTGGTTTTTGAAGACGATTTATTACTTCAAAATGTAGTAACTGAATTTTGGTAAAATTAATAGCTAATAATTAATGATCTTTCAAATAATAAAGATAAAGATAGCCTATTGTGTCCCATGAAGGGCAAAGGCCTCCTTAAATAAGGGAAAGCTCTATTTGTCTAGCGTGATGAGCTAGTTCACGTTAGACGTGATATTTAAGTCTAAGAACTTGAATTCCTTTAACAATGATTCTCTCACTGCGTTTCACAACTTCCTGTTCATGCACAAATGTCTCTCGAGTAGTTTCCACTTTCTTCTGTCTCTTGCCTCTCTGGACCATTGTTGACCTGCCTGTTCTCTGAAGAAGTCTGCCCATCTGCGCCGAGATCTGCCCTGAAGTCTACTTCCTATTTGGGGGTCCTACATGGTAGCTCGGTATTCTTTCAAATAGCCTAATCAAAATTAAAAAATGATGCTCTATGTGACCGCCATTTGCCCGCACAACCATTTGTAGGCGTCTTCTCCATTGTCCAATAGCACTGGATATCTGTCTTTGATCAAGCCGGTCCCAACATTCAAGAAGGCGTTGTCTTAAATGTTCAATATTACGAATTCTTGTTTTGTAGTAAACTGTTTTTTGTAGTTGACTCCATACAAAATAGTCAATAGGATTAAGATCTCGTTCGAAACTCCAGAGGAAACCATCAGAGAATGTGAGAAATGCGATCTTTCACGCAATAATCTCTCAGGAGGGATATCATGTCCGTATCTTGCTAATCAATCGTTGTACACTTGAAACAGACCAGTCCTGAGCGTAGTTCCTTACAATTTGACGGGCAGATAAATTATCATATTGGTGCAAATGTTTAATGAAAACCTTGTCTTGGTTCGTTAAGCGACCCATTATTCACAAAATGAGAACTCAAAACGGAAGAAAACAAATGATGATAGCACAACAAACGGCTTGGCCTGCTGAACTCGTAAGACCATAATGCTTAGTTCGGCATAAATGATCGAATTTGCACTGCCTTAAAAATTAAAAAAATAAAATTTAATTTAATAGTAAAAAAATTAAATATTAGAGTAATTTCCCGGTCTACAAGGACTGTGAAATTTGCCTGTGAAATAAACTTTCAAGTGAAATCATTAAGGCCCATTCAGTATGAAAATTAAACATAACCGTAACATAAACACAGAAGTTTGCTCCCAGGCTACCAAATGGGATCATTCACAATGATTCACATAAGCATTGACATAAACATTAGCCTACCGTAAGACGTTAACATGAAAGTTTGCAAACTTCAAACTTTCATGCTTATGCTTACGTGATTTGCAAACAGAACACAATCGTGGAGCTCTGAAGTATACGACAGAATATGAGGAAATGGCGTCGTCGTTATGTTTCCATGGTTACCAAGTATGTTTGCTGTTATGCTTATATTCCCATCGTGAATGATGGTATGACTTCTTGATTTTACTGTAACATTAAGTTAACGCTTACGTTATGTTTAATTTTCATTGTGAATGAGCCTTTAGCTACTGGAATATAACCATTTAAATTTTGTGCCCTTTTTTTGGCCCACTGTGTATAGCCTACTAATAAAATTAGAAATACGAAAGCTACAGGCAGTGTAACATACTTTTATTCACCTGGTATATCGCCTAATATAAACGACTTGCCCATGAATGAATGAATGACTGAATGAATGAATGAATGAATAAATGAATGAATAAAGTGAAAGAAGGGGGGGAAGTGGGAGGAAAAACAGTAAAATGTACGCAAAAACGTGTTCTTGCAAGGTACTTTGGTGTCTTAACCATCGTGAATTTGATGTCTTATAGTCTACTTTAGCACTGTGTTCTCTTTGAGGTTCGCCACGTTGCCATGGTAATAACATTGACCCATAACAAACATTTATATCGATTGTGCCAGTTCGTGTAGGTGTGATTCCTATGAAACCGCGCTCTTGACATGAAGAAGATAGTCCGATTCTCTTGTCTGCACCTACGCACATGTAATAAGCAGTAATGGAAACCCCGCCGTCACTACTTGTACCGACATGAAACTTGGAAACGTTCCAAGAAATCCTTAAAAATAATAAGCGTATATTATTATACAGGGTGATCCGTTTGAGAAGAAATAAAATAAAAACGTGATAAGATGAGAACTGTTGCTGTTTATTGTTAAATAATTCGTATATGCATTCTAGAAGAATGGGAGTTTTGTCCAAATTAGACCTCAAGGTGCCCACCATTTCAAACACGACACAGTCCACGTCTTGAGGCTAATTCCTCCCATGTATGGTCTAACATCTCAGAGTCAACTTTCTCAAAAGCTGAGAAAATCTTTGCTCTGAGATCATGAATATCCCTGAGTCACTGTGCATATACATGATTCTTCACGAAACCCCACAGAAAGAAATCGAGTGGTGTCAGTGTCAATGTAGTTCATATTATTCATTTGACATTCAGAAATAAAACAGAAAAGAAAAGAATGGCTCAGAAATATTAATATTTGTGGACATTATCATAAAAACGGCACATCAGTGCACAAAAACGGCCACTTTTTTGTAATGACAATTACTCATAATGGTGAAACGTTTAGTAATTCTGAAAGTAGTCTATAATTGCAGAAGCAGTGGATGTTGAACATGCAAAATTACACGCTGAAAGAGTCCTTTGTTGCTGAGAAAAAAATATCGAATTTCCCTCATTTTTTAGTGCTCAAACATGTAGACGAAATTAATGTAACGTACAAAGCAAGAAACAAAACATCTTCACAATTAAACAATGGTCTTACAAGGGAAGGGTTTCGGCTCGAACAGGAATTTCGTATCCAAAATTTGTATAGAGGCCCATCTTTACATCTCTGTAAAGCTCCCAAAAGCATTCGTTTGTGTAATGTGTGGTTTGTCTATAAGAGCACTGTACAAGTTGAGGGGTGGGGAGAGCAATGCACAAGTTAAGGGGATGGGACACCTTACCCGTAAGCCTAGCCTAGTTTACCCTAGTAGCTAGTGCGAGTGCGAGTGGTAAAATCTCCAAACCCCATTTTAAGAACATTTTTCTCCAACGTTCTGTCTGGAAATATTGCAGCTAGTCAAAAGTGTACACTGTTGTGTGATTCATTGAATGCGCACAAGGACACAACCTTAATAAATGAATCATTCCAAGGCTAAGACATGGAATGTATGGTCATTCCACCTAAAAAAAAAAAAAACTAAACATATCCAGCCTCTGAATATCTATTTCCTTAGACAATACAAAATATATGCTCGGAGGATAACAGATTACATAAGCACTCTTGCTGAGAATCCAGAACTTAACTTGGAAAATCGAGTGTTTATAATGAAAATGCACTCTGTTATTCATAACCAGTTGTCTGTTCCAGTATACCGCCCTATGCTTCAGACTTCCTAGCAGTCAGCCAGTTACGTGAATCCTGAACAAGTCCCAGACTTCAAAAATGTAATTCAGGTGGCATTTGATTTTTCAGCACTGGAGTGTGGTTCAGAAGATTGTTCAGGTGTTGCTTCTGCGTGTTGTGATTATTGCTCTGCTCCATGCTGTTTCATGCATTTTATAGAGAATCCTCATGTACATTTTTAAAGAAGTGTATTGACCAATACCAACCAAACGGAGAGTTACACAAATGAATGCTTTTACGGTCTTCATCACCATTGTGAGGTAAGCCTCTATACAAATTTTTAACCAAAAATTCCTGTTCGAGCCGAAACCCTTTCCTTGTTAGCTTATCACGTTATGTATAATAGGTGTAATAAAACTAATTATGACATGAATAAACAAGCATAATTCTTAAAAATTGTAGATTTTCGCAACCACGATAAATGCCAAACGTGCCCAAATGCTTCCAAAGTAAGTAATTTGTTGTTCAAAAGCATGTTAAGTATATTGATTTAGTTTTTAATGGGCGATAAAATGCGAAATAAATTGAAAATAAAATGCGAAATGTGTTTCTTCCGTTTCTCTTATCTTTGTCATATTCATTGACAGGATCACTGGGCAAAAACTATTTTTATTGCAAAGCCCGCTATTGTCCTTACGTATTCGATCACGTGACATTATAGTTTACGGTAAGAAGAAACACGTTGTGACAGAAACACTCTACTGTGTTACATCAAGAAGGTAAGATAACTGTTTCCCGCTCTCGAAGACATAACTCTTTGGACTGCAGGGTAATTTAATATGCGTGTGTATATGCCGTGTGGAATCCTTGTTAATTGACGGACAGAAATTAATTTAGAAGCCGGCTATGGTGTCCCCAGCGGTCAGGGCTTGAAGTTATGTTTCTCGGCGACCATCGTCATGGGTTCGATTCCGCCTATATCATAGATATTATTTGTGCGTTGTCAGTGTAATGCATTGTGTTGCGTTGGTTGAAGGCCCGGCGTTGGGTTGTCTTCAAGCCACAAGTCATGCCAGTGCCCTTTTGCATGCCGAAGAAGCCCAAAATAAATGTAGTAAGAGAAAAATCACACTCGATGTGTGAGAATCCATGAAAATTAATATAGCCCTAGTGCATTTTAAAAGCAGGTGATAATGAACAATTATTTACTTGGTAGGATTTTACGTCAGAATGCAGTTACATCACTTCCTGCGTAAAAATGTGCGAAGAAGTATGTGCAATTTGCAATATGCTCATTTTACTTTGACATTTTATACAAAGAAAATTCTTTCAAAATATGCAAAATTCCAATAAATAGAATAAAGAAAAATCGATAACCCTAAGAATAAAAAACAAGAAAGAAAGCGAAGATGTCAATAGGAAAGAGGAAGTGGTAAAATAGAAAAGAGGAGATAGCAAAATAAGAACGATAATACAAGAAGAAAGAAGTAGCTGAGAATAGACGTTCGTGCGATGTGCATCATGTTGGATTCATATTCCGAAGTCCATGGTATATCACCAGCGCGGCGGTGTGGTTCAGTGGTTATAAAAGTTGCGGTTTTGTTTACATTTTATTTTCGGGTATAATTTGAAACAAAACTCCGCCAGTCTTCTCCCATAGTAATTTGATCGGCTTAGACCTATTATTGTACCTTATCGATACTAATTTCCTAAAATATTAACAAGGGAATGGAGAAACGAATAAGGAAAGAACTAATTAAAGTTGAATAAATTAAGGAAAGAAAAACGAAGAGTGTAATAATGAAGGAAAGATGAAACGCAAAATGGAGAAATAAAGGACAGAAGAAACGAAGAATGAAGATATGAAGAAAGAAAACAGTAACAAAGAAAGAAGAAATTAAGGAAAGATGAAACGAAGAAGAAAAAATTGACAAGGAAGGAAAAAACGAAGAGTGAAGAAATGAAAAAAGAGCAAAATAAGAATGAAGAATAAAGAATAAACAATAAATGAAGAAGGAAAGAACAAACAAAAAATGAAGAAATTAAGAAAAGAACAAACGGAGAGAAAAATGAAGAAGGAAAGAAGATATGAAGAATGAAGAAATGAAGAAGGAAAGAATAAAGAATGAAAAAATGAAGAAGGAAAGAATAAAGAATGAAAAAATGAAGAAGGAAAGGAGAAACAAAGAAAAAAGAAATGAAGAAGGAAAGAACAAATAAAGAATGAAGAAATGAAGAAGGAAAGAAGAAACAAAGAAAGAAGAAATGAAGAAGGAAAGAAGAAACATAGAAAGAAGAAATGAAGAAGAAAAGAAGAAACAAAGAGAAAAGAAATGAAGAAGGAAAGAAGAAACAAAGAATGAAGACATGAAGAAGGAAAGAAGAAATGAAGAAAAAAGAAATGAAGAAGGAAAGAAGAAACAAAGAATGAAGACATGAAGAACGAAAGAAGAAATGAAGAAGGAAAGAAGAAACAAAGAATGAAGACATGAAAAAGGAAAGAAGAAATGAAGAAGGAAAAAAGAAATGAAGAAGGAAAGAAGAAATGAAGAAACAAAGAAAAAAGAAATGAAGAAGGAAAGAAGAAATGAAGAAGGAAAGAAGAAATGAAGAAGGAAAGAAGAAATGAAGAAAGAAAGAAGAAACAAAGAAAAAAAGAAGAAATGAGGAAGGAAAGAAGAAATGAAGAAGGAAGGAAGAAACAAAGAAAGAAGAAATGAAGAAGGAAGGAAGAAACAAAGAAAGAAGAAATGAAGAAGGAAAGAAGAAATGAAGAAAGAAAGAAGAAACAAAGAAAAAAGAAATGAAGGAAAGAAGAAATGAAGAAAGAAAGAAGAAACAAAGAAAAAATAAATGGAGGAAAGGAGAAATGAAGAAAGAAAGAAGAAACAAAGAAAAAAGAAATGAAGAAGGAAAGAAGAAATGAAGAAGGAACGAATAAATGAAGAAGGAAAGAAGAACTAAAGGAAAAAGAAATGAAGAAGGAAAGAAGAAACAAAGAAAAAAGAAATGAAGGAAAGAAGAAATGAAGAAGGAAAGAAACAAAGAAAGAAGAAATGAAGAAGGAAAGAAGAAACAAAGGAAAAAGAAGTGAAGCAGGAAAGAAGAAACAAAGGAAAAAGAAATGAAGAAGGAAAGAAGAAACAAAGAAAAAAGAAATGAATAAGGAAAGAGGAAACAAAGAAAGAAGAAACAAAGAAAGAAGAAATGAAGAAGAAAAGAAGAAACAAAGAAAAAATAAATGAAGAAGGAAAGAAGAAATGAAGAAGGAAAGAAGAAATGGAGAAGGAGAGAAGAAACAAAGAATGAAGGAATGAAGAAGGAAAGAGAGAGAAAATTTATACCAAACACAAGACTATTGTGAAAATACACAAGCTGCATTATCATTGTTTCGATGTTCATGAAGAGCTCGCTTTACCCGGTACATCCCTCGTCAGCATATCCTCAATTTAATTCGTAACGGCCCAGCACTCCGGATATGAATCCTCAAGGAGGGTTTTCTGTATGCACTAACTGTGATGTGACAATGGTGTACAGAACGAAGACGAGATGCGTACCTGCAGCACGATGGAGATGGAGATGAGCCACACCATGAGCGTGTAGAACTCGTGTTGGTGGCCAACCTGCAGCACGTACTTGAGCTGGCTCGCGTTGGCTGTGAGCAGGGCGATGTCGAGCATGCCCTGAGCAATCGTCTTCTTCGTCGCATAGCTGTTGGCGTCCAGGGGCTTCTGAAACAAGGCCAGGTTAACATTTGAGAACATGCTACGTGATAATAATAATAATAATAATAATAATAATAATACTTACTTACAAATGGCTTTTAAGGAACCCGAAGGTTCATTGCCGCCCTCACATAAGCCCGCCATCGGTCCCTATCCTGTGCAAGATTAATCCAGTCTCTATCATCATACCCCACCTCCCTCAAATCCATTTTAATATTATCCTCCCATCTACGTCTCGGCCTCCCTAAAGGTCTTTTTCCCTGCGATCTCCCAACTAACACTCTATATGCATTTCTGGATTCGCCCATACTTGCTACATGCCCTGCCCATCTCAAACGTCTGGATTTTAAGTTCCTAAGTATGTCAGGTGAAGAATACAATGCGTGCAGTTCTGTGTTGTGTAACTTTCTCCATTCTCCTGTAACTTCATCCCGCTTAGCCCCACATATTTTCCTAAGCACCTTATTGTCAAACACCGTGAACCTATGTTCCTCTCTCAGAGTGAGAGTCCAAGTTTCACAACCATACAGAAGAACCGGTAATATAACTGTTTTATAAATTCTAACTTTCCGATTTTTGGACAGCAGACTGGATGATAAGAGCTTCTCAACCGAATAATAACACGCATTTCCCATATTTATTCTGCGTTTAATTTTCTCCCGAGTGTCATTTATATTTGTTACTGTTGCTCCAAGATATTTGAATTTTTCCACCCCTTCGAAGGATAAATTTCCAATTTTTATATTTCCATTTCGTACAATATTCTGGTCACGAGACATAATCATATACTTTGTCTTTTCGGGATAATATAATAATAATAATATAATAATAATAATAATAATAATAATAATAACAATAATAATAATAATAATAATAATAATAATAATGTGTCTCAGTGAAATGTACAGCAGGGTCCGCATAGGTCAGTTTTTGTCTGATGCTTTTCCAATTCACTGCGGGCTAAAGCAAAAAGATGCACTATCACCCTTGCTTTTTTAACTTTGCTCTAGAATATGTTTTCCTGAACACAAAGGGAGTTTGGAATTCAACGGGTTACATCAGCTGCATGTAGGGGAACATGGGGCAGGACGGGGTAGTTAATGTTTGAATGTTTTTATTTGGTATCAAATAATGCAAATGTATGGCTTTTATGACATATATGCTTTTATTACACTGTAAACAAGTAAAAAAAAATATGCACTTCGAGTGAAATCCGGTCATTGTAACTTTAAAATAAATTAGTTTTTTGAAATGTTTGTTTTGCCCCGTTCTGCCCCACGTATGGGGCAAAATGGGGTATCTATTTTTTTTTTAATAATTGAATGGCAAAAGTGACAAAAATTATACTGTATGCTGAAAGTGTGAATAGTACAACATTTTACAAGTTTACTTGAGAAAAAGTCATACGCAAATGTGCGTGACATCCTCGTCTTCACTGTCTACTCCTGCTCAACAATTGTGAGCCCATTTCAGACATGATACGCATCTAATCCAGCCTTCTTCTGACAAACAACAGAACGAACAACCCATTACAGAAGGTGAAATTTAATTAAATATGACGTGGGGCAGGACGTACTGCCCCGTTTTGCCCCATAGTCACAGTTTCTAAGTTATGAGGTATTGGCAGGAAAAATAACGCACGAAATTTAAGAAAGTTTCGGAATTAAAAGCCAGGTAAGCACTCTATAATATGACATTAAAATAGATTATCTAAATAAATCTCATTTCTACTTACGTGTGACAAGAGAACACTTTAAAGTTGCAAATGAATGATACAATATGATGCAGCAACCGAATAACATACAACAGATGCAAGGAATGGCAGTAAGTGTTGTGTGATGATATATTTACATGAGTTGACGAAGTTCTAAAAAATTCGGTAGATTTGCACTACTTGTTGGGAAGATAGAGGCTATACCCCGTCCTGCCCCGTATTCCCCTATATGCGGATGACGTGAATATCTTAGGAGGAAATATACAAACGATTAGAGAAAACATGGAAATTTTACTTGAAGCAAGTAAGGAGGTAAGTTTGGAAGTAAATCTCGAAAACCAAAGTATCTGATTATATCTCGTGACCAGAACATAGTACGAAATGGAAATATAAAAATTGTAGACGTATCCTTTGAAAAGGTGGAAAAATACAAATGCCTTGAAGCAACAGTAATAGATAAATGATACTTGGGAGGAAATTAAACGCAGAATATACATGGGAAATGTCTGCTATTATTCGGTTGAGAAGCTTTTGTCATTCAGTTTGAGAGAGGAACAGAGGTTAAGGGTGTTCGAGAATAAGACGCTTTGGAAAATATTTGGTGCTAAGAGGAATGAAGTTACAGGACAATGGAGAAAGTTACACAACACAGAACTGAATGCATTGTATTCTTCACCTGACATAATTAGGAACATTAAATCCAGACGTTTGAGATGGGCAGAGCATGTAGTACGTATGGGCGAATCCAGAAATGCATATAGAGTGTTAGTTGGGAGGTAGGAGAGAAAAAGACTTTTGGGGAGGCCGAGATATAGATGGCAGGATAATATTAAAATTAATTTGAGGGAAGTGGGATGTGATGGTAGAGACTGGATTAATCTTGCTCAGGATAGGGACCGATGGCGGGCTTATGTGAGAGCGGCAATGAACCTTCGAGTTCTCTAAAAGCCATTTGTAAGTAAGTAATACTAATAACAAAGCAATAATAATAGTTGTAATAATAATAATAATAATAATAATAATAATAATAATAATAACAGTAATAGCGAGATGTCTCGACATAAGTAGCCTATAATTTATTTTATTAATTTAAGCTGGTCTTCCCCTCTACCAAGGAATTACAACTACAATATTAAGAATACAATTACAATTATAATTACAATTAATATTAAATTTACAAATACAATAAAAATCAAAGTACTAAAAGATTAACTGATTAATAATAGCTAGACAGTTTGTTGTAAAAGGTAAGAAGAGGAAAAAAATTATTAATTAAGTAAAAAGTAAACCTACTATACGCATTAAGAAAATGCTTAATAATTTTGCTTTTGATCGCTACTAAATTCCGACAGTTTCTGATGTCACTGGGTTGTCTGATGTCACTCTGATGTCACGAGATTGTGTATGATGATGGATACGATGATGTCTTATGTGTTGGTATGGCTAGTATGAGGCTATTTTGCGTGCGTGTGAAGAGATTATGATATGATGACAGGTAACTGAAACGGGAGGCAAGGCAGGTAGGTGTAGAGGTGTGAAGGACTTGGAAAAGGAGAGCGAGAGAATGAAAACTTCTACGTTCGTTAAGCCGTAGCCAGTTTAGAGTTTGGAAGGATGGGGTAATGTAGACATCGCAGACGAAGCGAACACAAGAATTATGAACACGTTGTAATCTTTGCGACTGGTAGTATATGAAGTATATACGAATTACTAATACAGAATGTGTAAAAAGTTACGTCCGATTTTGAATGTAAGAAGTATTATTTTTGTTTGAACACCTTGGATACCTGAAGCGAATAAAACCATCACCATGTAAAGTAATCCTACTCACACTCAACAATAGCTTCACAAAATAATAACAAAAATACAGGGACATCATTTTATTTTTACTTCAATTTTTTATTGTAACTGAGTTTTTGAATGTACTTCACTCCCACCCCTTCTACTAACGAAGTTCAACCGTCCTTCACACAGATCCAAGACCGCATATACATTCATAGTAGCCTTACGCTCATAGTAAACAGTACGTTCCAAAAATATGTTCGCGTTTTCCAATGACGAAAGAGCTTTCAATATTGAATCATTTTCGCACAGGTACTGTCGTCCATTTGCCTACGTCGTATCTCGGTTTCCCCACCAGCTTTTATTCGCCAGCTAGTGGCTGGGCTGTCTTAGCTCTTTTCTGAGAACATTAATTTCTGTTAGTAATTAGACGTCTACGTAATATTATACAAGTGTTTAAAATAACTTAAATAAAAGGGCCTCGTTAAGTAATTAAATGTCACGTGATTTCCCTCCTTCCTACGACCCTACGACATAACCACTTGGACGGACAGTAGATAGTATCGATGACTCAGAACGAGACTGTTACAACTAAAAAAAAATTCACTTTTTGAGTTATTACCATGATTTGAACACTTGACCTGAGAACTATGCTGTGTGGAAGTGTTAAAACTCTAAAAATTTCCTAGTCGGAAATAAATGCACATTGTTGTGCCATGATTCTCTGATTTGCCATATACAATGGAAAATTTTAAATGGCTCTACTGAAAAATATCTATTTTTGAGTTGTAACAGTTTCGTTCTGAGCCATCGGTATGTCTGAGTAATTTTATCTTTTCGGATCGGGCAGAAGTGAAGATTGAATTTACAGTACGTAAGGTACTCTTTTATAGAGTAGGTACAGAATTATTTCAATATGAGTTACTAGTAAGAAGAACGAAACTGGTAATTGGAATTAAGTACAATAGTCTATAGTGCGATAATATGCACATTAAACTGAAGCCTGTATCGAAATGAACGGCCAACATTAAAAAAAAATGTGTTTAAATATTCATATTAAGATTATTTTTCAATTCAACTTCTTTCTCTGTATTGTACGCTAATGTGCTGTAGACAGTATAATATACACTGCATAATGAATACTTTCGCATGGATAGCTCAGTTGTTAGTAAAAACGCTTATTCTTAATACAGTACTGTATTTTGATTAAACAAAAACCTAATGAAAATTATCGAACTCAAAATCGCGATATTTCCTAGTTTACGTAAATGAATGAACTACTTTTCTTCCCTCCTATACTTAGTAAAGTGATTTGTTTGTGTTTTACGCCAGTATAATCGAACTACAGTCATGGAAGGGGGTAGCAAACTGTATTTCCGGTTCTCTAAAGGTATGGCCAGGTTAATATTAAAAATGTTAGTAAAAATAAAATTATGTCCCTGTACTAATAATAGACTACTAATCCTTGTACACGGGTTATGCTTAAATAAATAGAAATCAGGCGTAAATTTGTACACATCCGGTATTAAAGATACGAATGTGTGAGAGACGTTTGAGATTAAAACTAACTTACGTCAATTTCTGACATATCTTCTTCACCCAAGAGCTCCTGTTGACTCGTTGTACTGGTCAGTGCCATGTCGTTCTCAGAACTGCACCGAGTTTTTAACGCAGTTTCACCTACTTGTGTTTATCTTATCTATTTTTCGTCTCTATCACATATGGACTTAATTAAAACGCTTTTATTCTTTCCTTTGTCGTTAGCATTATAACCAATAAGTCGATAAACAAGTAATACAAATAATGTGATAACAACACATTGTCATCAGGCAATCACAACTATTGTCCCTCATTTTGGACCTTGAAAACTTCCGTGGTCAGACAACTACTACGTTTAAAATTAGATTATTTTTGTCCTCTTGACACAAACAAAAGGTATGACAGCGCCGTTCTGACTCAAAGTGAACATGGGCGTGAGAACGAAAGCCTTATATTGTTTTGTTCTAGCTTGTTCTTTCTTTTACTGATCTAGTTTTCATTAGATCGGAGATTTGAGGGCGATAAAATTCTGAACATGGAAGAGAAATTAAGGTGCGAGATCTGTGTCACAGATTACAACGCACAGAAGAGAACTGTCCATGAATGTAAGGGCTACAGGCAAAATTTCCTGGTCATTAGTCGCCAAAGTCAAAAGTTCGTGCGTCGGAGCAATGACAGCATTTACAACGTAAACAGAAACTCTCACCCTTTTCGTGAAAAATCAATTTTTCATTATCCTGAAAGGAGTGAATAAATTCACCTGGGACGGTTCCCTTGTGATACGAACTTCCTTGTCGGTAGATTCGTACAATATCAACAGTAATGATGTCACTAGAGGTTTTGATTTATCTAGAGAAAATCAAAACTCAAGTGGGATTTAATTGACTATTACGCGATTAGAAGAAAGTATACAAAGATTAGAAGAAAATATATAAAGATTAGAAGTAACGAAGTACTCCAATACAATAAAATATTGACTTACGAAAATACAACTGTCTGCAAATATATTATTGTACTATCTCAACATTACAAACATTACGCTAGATGGCAGTAGTGTGTTATGATTAGCTGTTTTCTTGTTATCAGTTGTGTCAACTGTGGAATCTTCATTGAACTCTGTGGACGGTTACTAGTCAAGAAGGTTTTGTTGATTCAGTTTCATTTTTATTAAAACAGTTGCATTCCACTTCAGTTATCCGGATCTCAGTAATCAACGTCACTTGACAGATAATTTTCAATAAATCTTAGTATTAAACAATCTCTGATACGTGGCCCCATAATATCATATAGCAAAAGTGTCAGAAAAGTTTTAATTAGGGATGATGAAATATACTAGAAAACTGTTAATTAAGGACAATAAAATAAAAAATAAACATGAATAATTTTAAAAGGAACGATTATTGAAAGTACAATTTTTAAATTTGAATGTTTTAGTGGTTGGTGGTTCAGTTGATGTTATATTGGACGTGTGCGTAAAAGAAGTGAACTCGTTGATGTACATGGTGTATCGCTCAACTTATTCAGGATTTCCGAATGGTGCTCTTCATTTATTTTTAAATAGGATTTCAGGGAAGATGCATAGCTATGACCAGTGATCTTTATTAATTCTTGTTCTTGAATGCCAATGCGAGTCATATTTGAAACTGCTGTGCATCGACTGGAGTGGTTTGTAATATTATTGTTTTTTGACGTCCAGACCATTGCAGTTTTAAATGTTGGCAAACAAAGAAACAAATGCTAGGGTAGTGATAAAAACAAACAAATGGTAAGGAAGCGATAAAATTAAACGAATGCTAGGGACGCGATAAAATTGCGCGATAAACAGCCATGATTGGTTGAAAGACATCCTTTCGTACCGTTATATTGATCAAAAGTAGTATGACGTAGTAAAAGTGTAATAGTCATGAAAAGAAAAACACTTTCTGATAGTTTATGCTTTTCCCTCTAGCACAACTCATATGCCAAGTCTCTTCTCCTCATCTGTACTTCGGAAACCATGAAGAAACTGACACCAGAGGCCAAGGTTAGTGTAATGCCACGATTAGAAGCTCTAGGTGTAATATTACAACAAAACTGATTGACATGCTGCTAAAAGGTTCTGCGCATGAAGTTTTTGAGTTACTTCCAACTTTGTTTATTTGCATCACCTAAGAATTGCTAGCATGACTGCTCTCATGCGTAGATAATTATTAAGAATGTTCCCATCCTGGAATCAGTAAACGTAAGGGATTTTTTAAATTGTATTTCCAATTTTTTCACCTTCTGGTGAAAGCAAATCTAGTTGCTTTCATATTGTGCTTAGAAAAAAATATGTTATACCTATAGCTCTGAAATGTCCCCAAGCTCTTCTTATCTCAGTTGCAATTGCAGATATAGAGGGCTCTATCTTCCTTTATTGATATGCTTTCAGATAACAGAACCACACTTCTTTAGAAAATCTGAAGATAATGTTTACTTTCTATTTTAATTAAGAAAAAAGAGAGTAGAATTTACGTAATTAAATTCGTGTGTATAATTTGTATTGTTGATTGTTGAACAAGAATGGAATTTTGCCTAATATTTTTCTTGTTTGGCTTTATTTTAGTTAAACATTAATTTGCTGAACCGTTTATAGAATTTTTAAATTTAAAACTAGTACATATTTTAAATGTCTTTTTTTTTTTTTAATTTTCTTAATGTATCAAATAGGCGGAAGTGTTTGTAGTAGACCTATAATTTCAATTAAATGTGCCAATTGTTAAATTTACTGATTACTGAATCTTCAGGTATCGGTATTAGAAAAAAAATAGTATATTGCAATACTAGGTTGGTAAGTGTTTTATAACAGAGGCGAGGAAAAATTAAAAAAAAAAAAAAAAAAAAAAAAACGAGGTGCTTGCGCCGAAGTTTTTTAATTCCCCAGAGACTATTATGCACTTAACGCCCATGTATTGAATATTATTTTTTGCACAAAAGTGAATTTTGGTGAATTTCTTTATAGGATTTTATATTTGTACAGGGACATCATTTTATTTTTACTAACATTTTTAATATTAACTTGGCTATACCTCTGAATCAACGCCGTTTGCTACTACCTCTGGAGTTCGATGATACTGGCGTAATATACAAACAAATCACTTTACTAGGTATAGCAGGGAAGAAAAGTAGTTCATCCATTTACGTAAACTAGGAAATATCGCGCTTTTGAGTTTGATCATTTTCATTAGGTTTTTGTTTAATCAGAGTACAGTACAGTATTAACAATGAGTGTTTTTACTCACGAACTGAGCTGTCCATGTGGACGTATTCGTTATGCAGTGTATATTATACTGTCTACAGCACATTAGCGTACACTATAGAGAATGAAGTTAAATTTAAAAATAAACATAATATGGATATTTAAACACATTTTTTAAAATGGTGGTCGTTCATTTCGATACAGGCTTCAATTCTAATGTGCATATCATCGCACTATAGATTGTACCTAATCCCAATTACCAGTTTCGTTCTTCGTACTAGTAACTCATGTTGAAATAATTCTGTACCTACTCTATAAAAGAGTACCTTACGTACTGTAAATTCAATCTTCACTTCTGCCCGATCCGAAAAAATAAAATTATTCAGACATACTATCTACTGTCCGTCCAAGTGGTTATGTCGTAGGGTCGTAGTAAGGGATTAAATCACGTGACAGTTAATTACTTAACGAGGCCATTTTATTTAAGTTATTTTAAACAGTTGTATAATATTATGTAGACGTCTAATTACTAACAGAAATTAATTTTCTCAGAAAAGAGCTAAGACAGCC
This sequence comes from Periplaneta americana, assembly GCA_025594305.2. Lineage (NCBI taxonomy): Eukaryota > Metazoa > Arthropoda > Insecta > Blattodea > Blattidae > Periplaneta > Periplaneta americana. Next base: position 23,371,992 of record JAJSOF020000011.1, on the reverse strand, counting down.
CAGCCACTAGCTGGCGAATAAAAGCTGGTGGGGGAAACAGGGATACGACGTAGGCAAATGGACGACAGTACCTGTGCGAAAATGATTCAGTATTTAAAGCTCTTTCGTCACTGGAAAACGCAAACATATTTTTGGAACGTACTGTTTACTATGACCGTAAGGCTACTACCACTGTATATGCAGTCTTGGATCTGTGTGGAGGACGGTTGAACTTCATTAGTAGAAGGGGTGGGAGTGAAGTACATTAAAAGACTCGGGTACAATAAAAATTAAAGTAAAAATAAAATGACGTGCCTGTATTTATAATACTGAAATATCAGTATTTTGCCCACCCCTGCGTATAACAAACATATTGCTAGCAATTTCTGTTAAATACATTTTGATCAAGTTGATACTAGCAGTGCACTGACAAAAGAGAATTTGTATGTCGAAACAGGTGCAAAGTTTGTGAAGCATTCTTTATTCCTTTATGTCGCTTCAGTTTGTTACTCATAGACAAAGTAGATAGGGAAAGGTAAACATCCTTGAGCTAATCATGCGGAGGAGTGTGGAGAGACAATGAGACTTTTTTGTCTCTCTGTGATCTCGTAAAACACGTGGCATTGAAGCAGTCTGAGAACTGTCAGCTGGAAATAGGTCAGTGACCTCTTGTCGACGAGGCATGCTAGAGCATAATACCTCAGTTGAGGTACTGCAGACTAGCCCCTAACTCCCCACTCCACATTCTCCAGTAGAGACAGTTATGTATCGGACCGATACAAGTAGACCTGGTGGGCAAGCATTACTGAGTGACGGATTGTACAGGGACATCATTTTATTTTTACTTCAATTTTTATTGTACCTGAGTTTTTGAATGTACTTCACTCCCACCCCTTCTAGTAATGAAGTTCCAACTGTCCTCCACACTGAACCAAGGCCGCATATAGTAAACAGTACGGAGTTAGTGACTATAGTACGTTCCAGAAGTATGTTCACGTTTGAATCATATTTTCGCACAGGTACTGTCGTCCGTTTGCCTACGTCGCATCCCGATTTCCGCCACCTGCTTCTGCTATGACACATGATTTCCCCCCTTTCTACGATCCTGCGGCATAACCACTTGGACGGACAATAGATAGCATGTCTGGGTAATTTTATCTGTGGGGGTCGGGCAGAAGTGAAGATTGAATTTACAGTACGTAAGGTAGGCTACTCTTTTTATAGAGTAGGTACAGACTTATTTCAACATGAGTTACTAGTACAAAGGACGAAACTGGTAATTGGAATTAGATGAAATAGTTTATAGTGCGATAAAATGCACAAAAGAACTGAAGCCTGTAACGAAATGAACGGCCACTATTTTCAAAAATGTGTTTAAATATTCATATTATGATTATTTTTCAATTTAACTTCAATCTCTATATTGTACGCTAATGTGCTATAGACAGTATATATATATATATATATATATATATATATATATATACACTGCATAATGAATACGTTCGCATGGATAACTCAGTTTGTGAGTAAAAACACTTATTATTACTGTACTGTATTTTGATTAAACAAAAACCTAACGAAAACTATCAAACTCAAAATCGCGATATTTCCTAGTTTACGTAAATGGATGAACTACTTTTCTTCCCTCCTATACCTAGTAAAGTAATTTGTTTGTATTTTACGACAGTATCATCGAACTCCAGTCGTGGAAGGGGGTAGCAAACGGTGTTTCCGGTTCTCAACTTTTAATCCAAAGGTATAGCCAGGTTAATATTAGAAATGTTAGTAAAAATAAAATGATGTCCCTGTTTAAGTCATGCATCATAGCTTTCGCCTCTCGATGGCCGCCTAAAATTCACCACTGGTGCACAGTGCTTTACTATGTATTCGTTTTTAAAGCGGTAAAGTAGAAAGGACATTGGCGGGGTTATTCTCCTTTCCTTTTGCCTTCACCTTTATGTCCAGGACTGCGTTAGACGAGTGGATAAGTGTCACCCTCGGCTCTTCATTGCGCATGCGCGGTATGTGACAAGGTTAGTGGGTTAGTTGAGTGGATATCTAAGTGACGTGAGGCCGAAGATCTTAAATCATTGAACTCTTTTTACATATCGCGGATGGATTTCCTGTGATTTATCCAAAGCATTTGACTGTATAAATAAATCATAAAATGCTGCTACACAAATTAGATTATTATGGAATTAAAGGCGTTGCACACCAATGTTTTCACTCATATCTCATAGCCAGGAAACAGAAAGTCCAAATCAATACAGCTATGAAATATAGTCCGGGTCAGCTTACTTCATACCCTAAGGGTGAAACATAACTAGCCCTGAAAATGGATGGCGCTAAAGCTCCGTGCCTATACCCAGCCGCCGGCAGGCAAGGGCGGCCGCCCTTGGGGCGGTCGCGCGAAGCACCGGTGAGTAGGAGGGCGCGGCGGTGAGCGCGGAAGGGTCTGGGCGCGAGCCTGCCTGAAGCCGCCGCCGCGCCGGTGCAGATCTTGGTGGTAGTAGCAAATACTCAAGCGAGGGCCTTGAGGGCTGATGTGGAGAAGGGTTTCGTGTGAACAGCCGTTGCACACGAGTCAGTCGATTCTAAGCTCTAGGAGAAATCCGATGTTGATCAGGGGCATTAATTTCTTGCTTATCATTTTATTGTGTATTGTTTATATTGTGTATACCACTGCCACCGGGTGCTTGCCCCTTGCAGTGTAAACAAATACATACATACGTAACCATTTTCCCCCATTACTACATATGCTAGTGGATTGTGGTGATTTTCTTGTTGCGGATTGAATTTTCTTTTGCCAACTTCATTTAGAATTTCGATACTTACAAATACTACAAATGGTAGTGATTTTGTAACTGGTATGTTGGCAGTTGAGACAAATATCGATAATATTTGTTGGTACTGGAGTTCCATGAGATTAAAATTGTAATAGATTTCTGAGCCGGTTACTGGAAGCTACAGAAAGTTGAACGTACTAATAATTAATTAATTTCAGTATTAATATTAATACATAATAGTTATTTTATGTATTGTGTTGTGGTTATAATTTAAGGCTATAGTCAGATAAGTTTGCGGAATTAGCACTAATAATTTAATGTGATCAAACAAATTACACTTTTAGGTTAGGTCTCGTGAGTCCATTATTTACTCAAATCAATGAATTTCGTATTGCTAGACAAAATACTTGACATGTTGATCCCTTTCTTGTATAGTTTGCCTACGAAAATATGTTACAAATTATTGAATTATTTAGAATAATCTTCCAACAAAAAGTACGGTACGTAAATAAGTCATTTAGTACGTAGGATGGTGTGATATCTGGTAACAGTTGGCAACACTGACAAGACGGCAATATTTGCTGTTTAGGAACTGTTCTTATATGACCCTCACTATATACCTCGACGTGGGGAACTACTAATAACGGAATTCCACAAGGATCAATATTAGGTCCCCTACTTTTTCTAGTGTTCATAAATGATCTTGCCTCCGTAATAAAAGATGTAGGTCATCCCATATTATTTGCAGATGACACAAGTAGTCTATAGTAATTACAGCCAATAACCCCAACACATGGTGTAGCATAGGCTATTCTCCAATGGAGCACCCTGGACAACGACTCTGTCAGTAAATTGGTTTACATAGGTTTCATTAGTATTAGTATTAGTATTTATTTATTTAACCTGGTAGAGATAAGGCCGTCAGGCCTTCTCTGCCCCTCTACCAGGGGATTACAATTATAATATGAACAATAAAATTACAATTAACATTAAATTTACAATTACAATAAAAATTAAAGTACGACAAGATTACCTGATTAATGCAAGCTAGACATTTTATCATAGAAGTTAAGAACAAAGCATATTTTTGTATTTACTGAATTACAAATTAAACCTACAATAACAAAAGCCTAATGAAATTACCGGATATTGAAATATTTTGTGATAGATTAAGATAACTATCTAACCATATCTGAACGAGTCTCAATTACTGACCAAGTGCCTAGTAAGTTTGCGTTTGAATTCAATTTTATTTCGACAGTCCCTGATGCTAGCAGGTAACGAATTCCAGAGTCTTGGGAGGGCTATTGTGAAAGAGGATGAGTATGAGGAAGTGCGATGGGATGGTATTGTTAGTATTGTTTCATGGCGAGAGCGTGTGTTCAGATTGTGGTGGGAAGAAAGGTAAGTGAAGCGAGACGACAGGTACGAAGGAATAGAAGAGTTCAAGATTTCGAAGAGAAGGAGAAGTGAATGTAAATTTCTTTTCTTATCTAGTTTAAGCCAACCTATTGTTTCCAGGGATGGAGTAATATGATCATATTTACGAACATTGCTTACAAAACGTACACACAAGTTATGAGCACGTTGAAGTTTCGTTTTGTTGTCGCTGGAAAGGTCAGTCAGTAAAATGTCAGCATAGTCAAAATAGGGAAATACAAGCGTCTGCACAAGGAACTTTTTTAAGCAAGAGGGAAGATGAACATTTATCATTTTTAGCACAAGGATAATAGAATATACTTTTCTGCAGGTTTCTGTGATTTGCATGCCCCAGTTGAGATTATTATCAATGTGAGTGCCAAGATTTTTTTACCGAAGAACTGAAAGGGATATGCACTGTACTTACTTTAACGGGGGAAATGTCGAGGTGCTTTACAGCGTCGGTTTGGCGTTTGTTTCCTAATATAATTGGGTGAATGATGAACAATCAAGTAACCGCCATTAAAAAAAAGAAAAAGAAATTCTCAGACCACAAGCGTAAGTCAGATGGTTATGAATTGGACTTACGATTTAAGTAATAATAATAATAATAATAATAATAAATAATAATAATAATAAATAATAATAATAATAATAATAATAATAATAATAATAATAATAATAATAATAAAACGAAACGGCTCTTTGATCGAGCTTCTGTTTCTTTCGTTGAGAATCCATGATTGTGAGAGTTTCGAACGAAAAATAAAAATAAATTTTTTGTGTAATGCCTATGAAATTTTATTTTATCCCATATTTTTAACCAGAGAATATTGATTTGATATTCCAAAAAGTATGACAATAAACTACGTCGTGACTAATCACATTAAGAGAATTTCCCAACTTTCGAGATTGTGCAGAGCACGCATATACAGTAGCGTTAGAGATAGAGATAAACAGATGAGCTACTGTATACTATCTGCCGATAACGGCTTCATATTTCATTGCCATGAGAAATAACACAAGTGTCTGTCTACGTCACGGAGTAAACACCTGGGAACCTCGTTCTGTCGTCACTATTACCTTGAAAGCTTTAAACTTGATCCACAACAGCTGTTACGGAAGCCGACTGTGTTTTTATCTGGTTTTGTCTGGCAAATCTACGTTCTCACATACAGCGTAACGTTTTGATGTATTATGCGGAATGTAGATTTATAGCAGAAAATAGCAAAGTAAGAGGAAAGGGCCTATTTGCCTCATAAGTGGTGCCATGTTGATACGAGGCGCATCCAGAAAGTAAGTTTCCCGATTTTTTCCCCTTGAAAGTAAACGTAATTAGCCGTGTCAATTGCGCATGCGTAACAGATCTATGACGTATCAATCATATGCCAGCTGGACAGGTCCCGCCTGGTGCCAGTAGCGTGGCAGCAGTTGTCCGAAATGGAAGCTCTTATTCCTTCTCCCGCCGCCTGCGAGGTTCGGTCGGTGATAAAGTTCTTTAATGCACAAAGCATTGCGCCAATTGAAATTCATCGGCAGCTCTGTCAGGTCTATGGGCCGAACATCTCTCTCTTCCTCTCTCCCTCTCTCCCTCTCTCTCTCCTCAAGAAATTCCTGTCCTCCGGTGAGCGTTTTGGCAACGACGAAGAGCTGAAGACGTCTGTCACACGCTGGTTCCATTCACAGGAGGCAGAGTTCTACCACAGAGGGATACAAAAGTTGATCCCACGATACAAGTGTCTCAATTCTGATTGTGGCTATGTTGAAAAATAGCTGAAACATTGCTGTACCTGTTGCCAATAAATGTTTTCCTGAAAGTGTGTGTTCTTTTTTTTTAAAACATAGGGACATTTACTTTCTGGATGCGCCTCGTAATTATCACTTGTGAGGTTCAGACCTGTTTTCGCACAGTTGACTAAACAACAACACATAGCAAAGTAGTGGTAATAGTAGTAGCGGCAGTAGTGTCAGTAGCAGCAGCAGCAGTCATGATTAAATGAAACTCGTTTGCTTCGTGTCACGTGATCTGCTGTCAAAATATCACATGATATGTAGCGTGATAATTGTCTTGTGTAGAGCAATCGAAAACAGTTTGATTCTATACACTGACATTATGTAGATGTCAGCTACCTGTTAACATGGCTAGAGTTGTTCCAAATCCGTCCAGAGGTTATCAACAATATGTGTTTCAAATATTCTTAACAGCGGCAGACTCTGGACTACTCAGCTTACAGTCCCGATTTATCACCTTGTGACTTTAATTTGTTCGGATTCTTAAAGCATCACAGATTCTGTACAGCTGACTACATATTGACGGCTGCAGTACTGAAAGGAGCGGGCAACATCTTTTTCACTGACGGTATCCAGTGCAACCCTACAACTCCAGCTTGCAATATCCGAAAAATCTGATCCCTCCCCACACAAAGGGATGCCTGTGAAGACTACTGCTAAGGAACTCTATTGCGTTCATGTATCCTTAGACCTTGATCCTTCTATATCTGCCATGCTTTCATGTCCTACATTAATAATTCAACTTATATTATCTTGCCCAAAATAACGCAGAACTGCATGCATTGTATTCTTCACCTGATATAATTAGGAACATTAAATCCAGACGTTTGAGATGGGCAGGGCATGTAGCACGTATGGGCGAATCCAGAAATGCATATAGAGTGTTAGTTGGGAGACCGGAGGGAAAAAGACCTTTTGGAAGGCCGTGACGTAGATGCGAGGACAATATTAAAATGGATTTGAGGGAGATGGGATATGATGATGGAGACTGGATTAATCTTGCTCAGGATAGGGATCCATGGCGGTATTATGTGAGGGCGGCAATGAACCTGCGGGTTCCTTAAAAGCCATTTGTAAGTAAGTAAGGTAAAATAGACGCATACCGAAATTTGGCTACTTTGCTTTTGCAGCTCAATGAGAAAAAATATTAGCGGTATTGTTACTTTTGCTTCAATTGTTGCTGAGCAAGACTGTTAAATATACACAGACAATATGTTTTTCAGTATTCCAGTAAAAGAATTTTTTGTATAGCTTTATTTTCCTTCATACGCAGTTGATTGGTCAAGATGGCAGAGATAGTGCTAGGCAATAGGCGAATTTTAACAATTTCATGAAGATCCATCATCAAATCGTACAATAAAGTAGAACCCCGATTAACCTGCACCCTATTATTCGAATTGCGGATTATCCGTCTTTTTTTGGCTTTTTTTTTTCTTTGCTGCAGAAAATAAATATGAAGTACTATACGTTATGTTAGTATGTATTTTTTTTCTACAGGAGATTACTACACATCTTTACCATTACACAGTAGGCCTATGTAGTTAGGAATGCTTTCACTGCCAGTAACAAGAACAGATATTTAGGGAAGTGGTGTTTTTCCCAGCTTGTAAAGTAGTCACTACCTGCTTTCAAAGAAATGGTCTCAAATGTTTTAACAACCTCTTATTCGGTAAGCACGAGATTTAAGTGGAAAACGTCTGTATTGTGCTCGGACTCTTGATAATATGTACTGGAATGAAGATTTTCTTTCTAATATCTAGTTTCCGGATGAATGTCATGTAGGGTGCACACATCACCATGGTAACTTCAATGATCGATATGCCAATCGAGTATGTTCCTGAATTAAATTACATGTTATTTAATTTCGCTATACTTTATTCTGGACCATACTGTAAATCGGTTCGAGTGGGTTTCATTTGATCACACTCTATATCTTATTTAACGATGCGTTTAACTGCAGAAGTCATTCAGCAAAAAAATTGAACATCATATCTCAAGCTTTAGGATTACTTTCCTCTTGGAGGAAATCAAGTATTTTATCGTCCTTTAAAATCCTCGGCAGGGTTCGAACACCTGAAATTCGAATCCAGCGGTAGCATACTAACCCCTAGACCAGCGTTTCTCAAACTATGGTCCGCGGACCACTTGTGGTTCTCGAGGTCTGCCCTTGTGGTCCTTCAAAAAGACGGAAGAAAAAATAAAATTCAAACGAACTGCGTATCGCACTATAGCTTAAAATTTCAGAGTTTGGAAATGACACATGTCAGTGGAATTTCACTGACATTTTATGAAATTTATTACCCTACCTGTCTATAGACTTGCCACACTACTCTCACTTGTCAGTAACAAAAGAGGGATTTAAAGCACTATGAACATGGTGTTTCTCGTCATCTTTTCCCTGCACATCTGGCGCCTCGCCTGTAACCCAGCCAGGGACCACCCTAATTCATAACAGAGGACCAAAGTACCGAATCTTAATTCTATTTTAAAATATAAGTATATTGGTATTAAAATATGCTACAAAAATGATAAATTTGCTTTCGAAGGGAACAAGAGTAAGGTGGTCCGCGGAACTGGTCTAACTTTAAAACGTGGTCCCCACTTGTTTGAGAAACGCTGCCCTAGACCACAGAGGACGACCCTGTTAATATTGTTTGGAATTTTTGGAGCGTTGAATAATGTTACTAACACACAAGGATGATTTGAATACTGAATCACATGAGGTTATAAGGAAGAAGTGGAGACCGTTACGTCTGGTTGTCAGGGTCTGTTGATTGAGCTTAACCAGTTACAACAACCCCGGCATTATGATTCCCTTCCTCTTCCTCTTTACTCGTCCGTCATCCTGTTTGAAGGAAGAAACTGCTCTTCCTCCTCGTATTTCGGACATCAAGATCAGACATATGCTACTGTTTATTGAAAAGTGTGATCCCAAAACGCGTTAAGTCCATTTTTATGAAAGGACTGTTATAGTTTTTTTATCCACCGATCTACGAACTGAGCAAGTTTTCAAGTTACATGCACAATAATACAACCTTTTAAACAAGTATTGACGTTGTTTTGGAAGAAAATAAGCTTAAAGTACAATGATAAATGTCTCATATACAGGTCTAAAAAATTTAAGAGGTGATTCTACACGTTACATATAGCAGAACTTTTATTACAATTCTCCTTCGGTGAAACACCGTTAAAGGCTGGTTCACAATAAACAGGGAACTGAAACGACAACGAGAACGAGAACGGACATATTGTTAAAATAAATACATTTACAGACAATGCGAAATAGTACCTGCACAGTCTATTGTTCCTAGTACCCTCAAAACTCAAGCTTTGTGACTGTATATACTAGACTGTGGTAATACTTAAATATTACACGTAACACAAATAACTAACAAATTCAACATTCATATATACATTTTAGCCCTTATTATCCTGAAGTTACATGTAATACTCATTGTAACAAGATTTACCATTCAATTGTTTCAACTGTTGTTAATTATATGGCCGCTTTAGACGGCATTGAGATCTTGAACATGAATAAAACAGACTACCATTCCATGTATAATTACTTCTTAATGGTTCTGAGTTTAAATGGCCGTGACATTGTGATTTTATAACTTCTCCAATATTGACATATTTATTTAATATAAATTTGAGCTATCGTAGACAATTCGTGAAGTAATCTTTTTGGCACGCAAAGTTTGTGAAACGAAGCTTTGCCTAGTTTCATAAAATTTACACTCGTGTCAAAAGGAGAATCTTTACGAACTTGTCTCATAAATAACTATAATATTTTATTATCGGTTCATTGACAGGTTCAAGTTCTAGTTCATTTTTTATTTCTTCATTTATAATGTGACGCAATTGTGAGTATCCTTTTATTGCACGTAAAAATTTCGTTTCTGAAGACTATAGACTCCTTTCATCTTAATTAAATAAAAGTAATATATAAAATGTAACTTGATGTTTTACTATATCTGACATTCTATATTTGTTTCTTGTACAGTCTTTCTTTTTATTTATGTTGTATTTAACATCGGTTTTCACACATCGAATTTCATGGGGCTGCGATAGAAATAATTATAGTACATTATGCAACGAGCCTATAATGGTAGTAATTAAGACGCGAGTATGTTTATGAAACGAACGCAAACGAGTTTCATAATTTTCATACGAGCGTCTTAATTACCATTATAGTCAAGTTTCATACGACTTTTTATGCTCGACCATATTTCTAACTTGAAATTATTCATAAGTATTCATGTTATTCTTATCTGACTGAGGAGCGAAACTGACCTTGTGCAATACCTCGTAAATTGTGAGATGTGCGCAGACGTGAAATTATTGATTTTTTCCGAGAAACAAATGTCGACATTGACCTTGATATAATCTAGAGAGTAAAATAAGCATTAATCTTGATATAACCTTGAAATTGAATTAGATATTGAAAAACGAGATGAAAAATTGAATTTATTGAATATTATTTACAATTAACGCTAATTATTATAGTAACAGAACTGATTTTATTTCAAATATAAGTGATTTATTGATTTATTGTTGTCTTTCGATTGTATATCTGAGAATAATCAATACTTGCGCTTTCATATTGCTACAATGGTATTTTCTGATTGGTGGAACACCTGAACTTTAACGAATAGGTGTACTTTAATGAGGTCCATTAAAGGGCTGCTACCAGGTGTATAATTACTACATTTCGGCATGGTAGAGCATAAAAGATTGAATAACATTGTTCATACGTTAGAAAAGACAAAATTCAGCATATATTTTAGAAATGTATATTTATTTACAATAATTTATATGAACGTATTAAGAAAGTTAAATAATAGTGCATTTCGATGTATTTTTTTATTTGTCCTGTGAAATTTCCTGTAAAATATACAGGGAAGACAGCATTTAAAAATAATGCAATTCCCATATTAAATCCCTATGTACAGTAAATTTGTTGCACAAGTACAGTGTATGTTAACCTAGTTATTTCCAAGAGATAACTTATCTGGAACCTAAATTATCTGTCCATTTTTCCTTAAAACACTTTCTCTATATTCATATTTCAGGTAGAGTTGTTTAATAGTTGATTTGAAGAGCAAGACTGTTAGAAGTGTGCGAAATGATAAAATGACGAAAACGGAGCAATGGTAGAACGAAATTGAGAGGAGAAATCAACGTGTTGTTAACACTGACCCCTGACTGAACAGTGGGTGGGTGAAGATGCGAAGAGAGATGGCCTACATCTGCAGAACAAACACTAGGTTGCGCAACCCAAGCTTTAATGGCGTGAATTATTTTTAATTGAAATCCTGAAGGCGGATGCAAGTGGGAGGAGAGACGGGAGCTTTACTGTTAGGAACTTCAAGACAAAAGCGAACAGCTTACACACTTACATTACATAGCCAATTGCTTTCCAAGTAATAGAAGAGCGATCGTGATCGGAAGCACCGGGTATTTGGCATGGCGCGCATGCTCGTGATTCCTGTAGGTATCACACGCAGAGAGCGAGCATCTTCCTCAAGCTCTCACTTCAAAACACTTCCGCTCATTTTTATCATTTCCTCTCACCTCGTCCTCATTTTCTTCCAACATCCTCCTCTTTATATTTATTTTCCTTCTCTGCTGTCTTTTTCATTGTTCTCTTAATTTCATTTCATCTTCCTTCCTTCTAGGTTATATACTTTTACTTTTTCCATTCCCATTATCTTCCTCGCTATTCTTCATAATGTTTCCATTTTCTCGGTTCTAATATTTCTCTACTTCCTCATGATTCTCCCCCTCTACTGTCTGATCTTTCTCCCTCTCTACTGTCTGATCTTTCTCCCTTTCTACTTCCTGATCTTTTTCCCTCTCTACTGCCTGATCTTTCTCCCTCTCTACTGTCTGATCTTTCTCCCTCTCTACTCTATGATCTATCTCCCTCTCTACTGTCTGATCTTTCTCCCTCTCTACTGTCTGATCTTTCTCCCTCTCTACTTCCTGATCTTTCTCCCTCTCTACTGTCTGATCTTTCTCCCTCTCTACTTCCTGATCTTTCTCCCTCTCTACTGTCTGATATTTTTCCCTCTCTACTGCCTGACCTTTCTCCCTCTCTACTGTCTGAACTTTCTCCCTCTCTACTGTCTGATCTTTCTCCCTCCCTACTGTCTGAACTTTCTCCCTCTCTACTGTCTGATCTTTCTCCCTCTCTACTCTATGATCTATCTCCCTCTCTACTGTCTGATCTTTCTCCCTCTCTACTGTCTGATCTTTCTCCCTCTCTACTGTCTGATCTTTCTCCCTCTCTACTGTCTGATCTTTCTCCCTCTCTACTCTATGATCTATCTCCCTCTCTACTGTCTGATCTTTCTCCCTCTCTACTGTCTGATCTTTCTCCCTCTCTACTTCCTGATCTTTCTCCCTCTCTACTGTCTGATCTTTCTCCCTCTCTACTTCCTGATCTTTCTCCCTCTCTACTGTCTGATATTTTTCCCTCTCTACTGCCTGATCTTTCTCCCTCTCTACTGTCTGAACTTTCTCCCTCTCTACTGTCTGATCTTTCTCCCTCTCTACTGTCTGAACTTTCTCCCTCTCTACTGTCTGATCTTTCTCCCTCTCTACTCTATGATCTATCTCCCTCTCTACTGTCTGATCTTTCTCCCTCTCTACTGTCTGATCTTTCTCCCTCTCTACTGTCTGATCTTTCTCCCTCTCTACTGTCTGATCTTTCTCCCTCTCTACTGCCTGATCTTTCTCCCTCTCTACTGTCTGATCTTTCTCCCTCTCTACTGCCTGATCTTTCTCCCTCTCTACTGTCTGAACTTTCTCCCTCTCTACTGTCTGATCTTTCTCCCTCTCTACTGTCAGATCTTTCTCCCTCTCTACTCTATGATCTATCTCCCTCTCTACTGTATGATCTTTCTCCCTCTCTACTGTCTGATCTTTCTCCCTCTCTACTTCCTGATCTTTCTCCCTCTCTACTGTCTGATCTTTCTCCCTCTCTACTTCCTGATCTTTCTCCCTCTCTACTGTCTGATCTTTCTCCCTCTCTACTCTATGATCTATCTCCCTCTCTACTGTCTGATCTTTCTCCCTCTCTACTGTCTGATCTTTCTCCCTCTCTACTGTCTGATCTTTCTCCCTCTCTACTGTCTGATCTTTCTCCGTCTCTACTTCCTGATCTTTCTCCCTCTCTACTGTCTGATCTTTCTCCCTCTCTACTTTCTGATCTTTCTCCCTCTCTACTGTCTGATATTTTTCCCTCTCTACTGCCTGATCTTTCTCCCTCTCTACTGTCTGAACTTTCTCCCTCTCTACTGTCTGATCTTTCTCCCTCTCTACTGTCTGATCTTTCTCCCTCTCTACTCTATGATCTATCTCCCTCTCTACTGTCTGATCTTTCTCCCTCTCTACTGTCTGATCTTTCTCCCTCTCTACTTCCTGATCTTTCTCCCTCTCTACTGTCTGATCTTTCTCCCTCTCTACTTCCTGATCTTTCTCCCTCTCTACTGCCTGATCTTTTTCCCTCTCTACTGTCTGAACTTTCTCCCTCTCTACTGTCTGAACTTTCTCCCTCTCTACTGTCTGATCTTTCTCCCTCTCTACTGTCTGATCTTTCTCCCTCTCTACTTCCTGATCTTTCTCCCTCTCTACTGTCTGATATTTTTCCCTCTCTACTGCCTGATCTTTCTCCCTCTCTACTGTCTGAACTTTCTCCCTCTCTACTGTCTGATCTTTCTCCCTCTCTACTGTCTGATCTTTCTCCCTCTCTACTGTCTGATCTTTCTCCCTCTCTACTGTATGATCTATCTCCCTCTCTACTGTCTGATCTTTCTCCCTCTCTACTATCTGATCTTTCTCCCTCTCTACTTCCTGATCTTTCTCCCTCTCTACAGTCTGATCTTTCTCCCTCTCTACTTCCTCATCTTTCTCCCTCTCTACTGTCTGATATTTTTCCCTCTCTACTGCCTGATCTTGCTCCCTCTCTACTGTCTGAACTTTCTCCCTCTCTACTGTCTGATCTTTCTCCCTCTCTACTCTATGATCTATCTCCCTCTCTACTGTCTGATCTTTCTCCCTCTCTACTGTCTGATCTTTCTCCCTCTCTACTGTCTGATCTTTCTCCCTCTCTACTTCCTGATCTTTCTCCCTCTCTACTGTCTGATCTTTCTCCCTCTCTACTGTCTGATCTTTCTCCTTCTCTACTGCCTGATCTTTCTCCCTCTCTACTGTCTGATATTTTTCTCTCTCTACTGTCTGATCTTTCTCCCTCTCTACTGTCTGATCTTTCTCCCTCTCTACTTCCTGATCTGTCTCCCTCTCTACTTCCTGATCTTTCTCCCTCTCTACTTCCTGATCTTTCTACCTCTCTCCTTCCTGATTTTTCTCTCTCCCGACTTCCTAATATGTTTCTTCCTCTCTAGTTCACAATGTTCCTCCCTCTCTAGTTTTTAATAATTTCTTTCTCTATGCTTCTTGACCTTTCTTGCAGTGCTTTCTCCGATGACATTCTCCCCGTACACAGTACACATTTTTCGAACCGTCTCCACTACCTTTCCTCCTATATTAAACACAAACAGAAAAATAAGTCGGAAGTGTTAGCTTTTTCACTTGACAGTCCATCATCATCATCATCATCATCATCATCATCATCTTCTTCTTCTTCTTCTTCTTCTTCTTCTTCTTCTTCTTCGACACTATGATCTTTTTAGTATAACTTAGCCTCCCTAATGGCAACCTTTCAATCAAACCGATCCTATACTTTCAATCTCCATCTTGTAACCCCAATTTCCTTTATTCATTTTGGACATCATCAAACCAGTTTAGCCTTCCAAAAGAATCCAGTTTTATTATTTTAGCGTCCAAAGAGATTTTTGGTATGCTCCATCTTCTTCTACTTCTTCTTCTTTAGCCCACAAATAGCAGAAACTTCTTCATACCCGCAAGCTTCAAGGCGTATTTACAAGTATTGCACTCCAAATAACAAATGACAAATGACGAACGATAAACAATCTCCTAACAACGCAGTGTTGTGATGACGAACAAAAACGCTACGAACTTATGCATGTACTTAATATACACGATAATTTGGTGTATTTCTTAATACGCTTCAGTTGTTCCAGCCCCAAGTAACCCAGATCAGCTGATGTCGGCTTAAAGTTCGTGACGTGATGCCGGGTCAATTACATGCCAAGTCTGCGATCATAAACACTGCAGCACTTTACAGATATATACCGCCATCACTGATATTAAAGCAACGCTCTAGTATTTCATCAATGCTACTTTTTCGTGCACATTTCTGTTACGAATTTTAAATAATACTGAGAAACGTTATTGACATAGAAAATCATGCAGTGTTTAAACTACTTTTGTACGGATCCGAATATTGATCGTTGTCTGCTATCAGCAGTTATTCGTGTATTTTGTCATTATATTTATAATCCATCAGTCGATAGCCCGCCACTGTCCTGAAGAGGCGCATCTCTGCTCCTTCAACGCCAACAGGAGAGACTTGAAGCAGCAGAGATGTGCTTCCGGACGACAGTGGCGGGCTATCGACTGATGGATTATAGTCTAAATCATACCTGCACAAACAGCGCTCAACGAGCAGCTGTGTTTACCGCTCGCCGAAACGGAGAAAAAAAGATACGTCGGAATGACATGGATTTGCTATAGGTAGAGGAGAGGGAAACGACCACTCACTTATCTAGTGGAGTGCAGTGTGTAGGCCTATTCTCATAACTTTTCCACGTTGCTTACCTACTGCTACAGTACAATATGGAGGAATCTAAAAGACGGGACATAAGATTTAACATTTAACGATTTACAGCTCGAACTTATTGATCTTCAATGTGACCTAAGGGCTAAAGATCATTTGAATAATACTACTAGCTTGGTTGAGTTTTACAAGACTAATCATTAGCAATAATATCCACGACTACACAGGCTGGCTGTGAAAATGATTGCTATGTTTGGCTCAACATTTATATTTGTGAGCAACTGTTTTCTATAATCAACTTTAATAAACGCAGACATCGAACATCTGTAACTGATGTTTCATTACGATCAGTAGGCTACTGTTCCTTTCAGCTGCCAACAGCATAAAACCCCGTTTTGATGTACTCGTAAATAAAAATATAACAAAATGATATTGTACATTTAAGTAGCTATAGAATTTCTATTATTTCCGTAAAATAAATATTTCTGTATTAATTAATAAGTCCAAGATCGTTTTGCAAACACTGAACGGGAATTAATTTCATAAACACTCGTACTAGTACTTCCTTTTATGTATATTTTGTACGAGATAACCCCTTCTTCCAGTCCACCCTTATACAGAGAGCAACTAATATCTGCATTCCGCTCATGAGCTGTGAGCCGGCTCGGAGAGCACAAGCCTTGTGCGGGCCTGGTCTAAATGTTAAGAATGATTTTGTTGTACCTAGTTATGAAATTCCACATCATCCTTATTGGTAAACACTTTAACAATGAACATAGCTTTCACAGTTTATATAGGTACTGTATTCTTTTCCTTTGTAAATAAGGAGTTTGTCCGGGAAAACAGTCTTTCAGTACTGGCATAGTTATTATCACGTCCGCTAGTGGCACTGTTCTCGCAACATGACAGTACTGCCAATGGATAAGACAATTATATGAACGATAGCTATCGATTTCTTGCCAATTACATGTTTTAAGTTCAAGAATAAGAATGTTAAACACAAATACACAAAATAGGGACAATAATTGTGCGCCCTCAAGAAGTTTATCGGGACACAACCTCATAATAAGGTGTAATCCCGTAAAATACGGGGAATATACGAACCATAGTTATGACATAATGTGAAAAAAGGTGTTTCTCTTTGTAGGACTGTTAAAGTACGAAACTAAAACATAACATGTATGAAAATCATGACTCATCATCTGTACCTATTCGAATCCAGCGCTGAACGACATTATACGAAGATACACGAACTACTTCCAGTTTTCTCAACAATGCACCCAAAGTGATTTTTCGATCTATATTGTAGTCAATAACAATTTTATGAGTCTCTAGTGACTTCTTCAAGCACTTACCTTGCTGTACGAAGACGAACCACTGAACGTTTTATCTGGATTGTTGGACAGCACAACTGGGGTCTGATTCGGCTCTCTCTCCCAGTCGTACATGCTGCCACTTCACAGGCTTGTTCTTGAACGTTTAGCTTGTTAAATTATTTAGCACTCCTACCAGCTTCATTCTTCATTAATAACCCTGTCAAGATCATTCAGGCCATTGTCAAGATTGCATGCTGTCAGCTGCTTTAAAAGTTGCGTGGTGAATCCTAGCGTGTCGTTGAAGCCACAACTCGAGTGTTAGATCAAAAGCTTATCATTTAGTGAAATCAGACACGGTTCCGGGACTGACTGGAGCTATACTTGTGGGAGGAAGAGTGTTTTATCCCGGGTCTTCCCTTTCCCCTAACGGTAAAAATTTCATCCCACCAACACACACTATTTTGTTCTACTATTCCCTTCATTATCATTTCATGTCCTAAACATATTGTTTGAGAGTAAAGTGTGCGAGCTTCGATGATGCCCTCTTCTTTTTATCTTAAATATCTCAAATATGCACTTTCAATAACTGGATTATGAAGTCTGTCGCTCTATAGACTTTTAAAGCTTGCAATATTTATGGTTACCATAATATCTGTTTGAGGTTCCACCGTATATAGTCCATACTACAGAACGTCCATATGATAAAACGTCCATAAGGTCAAAATGTTCATATTGTCAAAATGTCCATAAGGTGAAAATGTCCATGTACTAAATGCCATACGACAGAAAGGCCATATGATAAAACGACCGTTAGGTCAAAATGTCCATAGTGTCAAACGTCCATAATGTCCAAGTTCAAAGGAAAATTCTGCTTGAATAGAACACAATAAATTTTATTTCATAACTCGTACAAATAAGTTTTTAATCATCGGGAACCGGAGCCCCACTTTTAAGATGGTAACTAATACCTTTAAGATTTAAGAGAATTTCTCCCTTTACTTTGTACCTGTTGTAGTTTCTCACAATCTGGAGAATTTGTCTTTGATTCGTCAAATACGTTTCATTCCCGGCTCTTTAATTTGTGTATGCCTCACTCTTGCTTGCAATATTTGTGTCTAAAGTCCATTTTCTTCGCGCTTTAGGCACTGTATAAATCGCCAAGTGGATGGATGTACAGCCATCACGCGTTGAAGAAGATAGTGCCAGTCTTCTACCGCGTTGTTTGTGTGCTGCATGCCTTTCAGGCTTGGGAGGTTCATGTTCCTGTATCGCCAATATATTTTTGTCCTATCTCTATTAAAGTCATGATGTTGGTACAGGTATGCACGAAAAGAAAGAAGTGGCTTACCCTTCTGTGATGGCGCTAACTGAGGATTTCGTTCCGTCTTTAAAAAATTCAGTTCTGATTAGTTCTGCATTTGAAAATTTTTACATAGGTTAATATAACTACCATGAACAATGGATATAGTGTACATTATACAGCTATGGACATTATGACTCTGGACATCAGAGTGAAGTGGACATTATAGAACTGTGGACATTTTGACTCTGGACGAATTAACATGGACATTATTCCATGGACATTTTGACGTATGGACATTATAATCCTGAACTTTATGTCTGGTAATCCTGTTTGATTCATCTGCAAAACGCACAAATTTGTTTATTTAACACCGTCCCTCGAGCTTCTGTCATGGGTTCGCCTGAAGGAACGATGAATCATGTATTCATTGGCACTGATATTTAAACTTTTGCATCTCTCTCCCCCCACATAGCTATAGAGCGTTCGGTGTTTAGAAAATACCATTGCGTATGGATCTATATTGACAGTGTTGAACAGCGACCTCATAAAAGAGAGAGAGAGATTTCACTCTATCCCTATCAAAAAAGATTTTATGAATTTTTTCGCAAACACTTCTTATTCAAAGCATGGATATAAACTTTACAAAAATATATTTAAATTACATACTGATTTAATAAAAACAAGACCCACTAATGTAGGAATTAAACCTCATGAAATGAAAAGTACTCGCTATTACAAACACAAAGCGAAATTGACAATATATTTACAGGGACTTTTTTTGCTTGTTTTTAGATTCTCTATCCATTCCCCAAAGGTCTTCCACAAATTACTTAACATCCTGTATAAAGGTCTTGCTAGCAGTATCATTCCCATTATATTATCGTTTCACATTAAACTGTAGTTAATTATCACAGTGAAAAAAGAACTGCGTAATTTGTCACGGAATGACGTAGTTACACTGAAACCTTGAAATTAAATGCAGGTGTGTATTTCCAGTGTCCAGGAGAAGAGTTTGTGGTTAACAATGAATGATGAAGCTGACATCAGTTGAGTACTATGCATTACAATCCCACGAATAACACTTAAACAGTAAATGATTTGGAGTGAAAATTGAATTGTAGGCATTACTTCTGTAATGATAGGCTTATTCCAATCTGGTATGCTTGCCATACGCAACGGAGTTTTCGTATATTTTAAGATTAAGGTGATTGGGTAGTGATGCCTGTGCGATTAGAAAATTTCAATACAAAAGTTCAGTTCAATATTTCTAGACTTTTAGTGCTCAGAGTGGAATAAAAATTTCCATGCTTATACAATCAATTATTCTGAATTCAGTGGTATAAACAGAACTAATTAGTTTCTTATCCAAGTGCAAAAGAAAGGTCCTAACTGATAACTTGTTTTCCCACCTAATTCTTCAGGTGCATATTACTTGCTACAATCTTTACTCATATACCTTGTATTTTTTACTCATATACCTTGTATTTTTTTAAGTTATCTAATAATTTAGTTAAATATTTCACCCCTAGTGAAACATAAAAATATTGAACTTTGTTTCACATTTTTTGCAATTTTTTCAAGGGATATATATTTTTTTCTCGTGTTATGTGTGTGATATTCTTAAACTCGTAGGTCTACTATGTACAACACAGACTGCAGAAAACACTGTAAAAATTTCATGTAAATTTATTCAGTAGTTTCAGAGAAAAATGCACTTAACTGTGAAAAATGCCAACTTATGAAAAACTACATTTAAAAAAAGAAGGATGTACGAATTACATGCACCGCTAAATTTAAAGAGCCCATTTAAAGGGCTTATCTGCAGAAATACCCCCCCCCATATTTATATTGTTTTAAAGAGCAAGTTTGTACTTTTTTAAAACTAGAAATAAAAAATCGAATTTTTGACCCCTAATCACTACTTGGTTCCCTTAAGAGCTATGAGTAGAGACCGGCAAAATAAGAAGAAAATTTTGGCAAAATATGTAATTTATTTTGGCAAAATATGAAAATATATAAAATAAATATTTCAATGCTAAAATTTCTTCGTTCCTGTGATTTGGAATATGTTTACATCAATCTTTACAAAACAAGGCTTTATAGATTAATAGTTTTGTCTATATTTAATATGAACCAAATTAAATACAACATATCTGTAAAATTAAACAATTTTTCAGCATCGTCACACCTTTACCTGACTGCAAGAACTAGGTAACTTAATTTATTTCACATTGAAGACAAAAAAAGAAATGTTTCGACATTGGCTAGACTCAAAACTGGTTACACTACAAAATAAATAACTTTTAAAAATATTTTCTTGCAAATGATTACACCCTCTCTTTGCTAATATTATTCATTACTTACTTACTGGCTTTTAAGGAACCCGGAGGTTCATTGCCGCCCTCACATAATCCCGCCATCGGTCCCTATCCTGAGCAAGATTAATCCATTCTCTATCATCATATCCCACCTGCCTCAAATCCATTTTAATATTATCTTCCCACCAACGTCTCGGCCTCCCTAAAGGTCTTTTTCCCCCCGGCCTCCCAACTAATACTCTATATACATTTCTGGATTCGCCCATACGTGCTACATGCCCTGCCCATCTCAAACGTCTGGATTTAATGTTCCTTGTTATGTCAGGTGAAGAATACAATGCGTGCAGTTCTGTGTTGTGTAACTTTCTCCATTCTCCTGTAACTTCAACCCTCTTAGCCCCAAATATTTTCCTAAGCACCTTATTCTCAAACACCTTAACCTATGTTCCTCTCTCAAAGTGAGAGTCCAAGTTTCGCAACCATAAAGAACAACCGGTAATATAACTGTTTTATAAATTCTAACTTTCAAATTTTTTGACAGCAGACTGGATGATAAAAGCTTCTCAACTATTTACTATGAAACAACCTATGATTTTGTAAAAAGAGGGGAAATTAAGTCTATAGCAAAATTGATGGTTGAAATCCCTTTAAAACATTAATTTACGTGTAACTTATTATACGATATAGACATGTAAGTATTGAAGACTTCTATTGGATTCGAAAGATTGGGCAAAGGTGCAATAGGAGCCACTTTTGTTTTGGCTTCCCTAATTCACTGTCACTACAAGTTCAGTAACGCTAATGTGGAATTTGTAGATTTTGAGTTGAGAATCCCGGAGAGTTGGTGAAATTTGTAGCTTACGTCTTTCGAATGTTTCCAGAAAAACATGTCTTTTGTCTCCTTATAATGTTTGAAAAGCGCGGTTTAGTGGTAATTATTTAAATATTAACGGAGAGAGGGGGGAATAGTGAAAAAAACATGAAGTTTTTTTTATGAAATATGAAGATTTTACCAAAACATTGCAATATGACATTTTTTGGTGTGAATTGTGTTCTACACATAGTGAATCGTGAGAAGGAATGGTTTAGAACAGCGTTTCTCAAACTATGGTCCGCGAACCACCTGTGGTCCTCGAGTTCTGCTCTTGTGAGCCTTAAAAAAAAAGACAGAAGAAAAATAAAATTCAAACGAATTGCGTATCACACTATAGCTGAAAATCTCAGAGTTTGGAACTGACACATGACAATCGCATTTCACTTTTTCTCCCAGTACTGATATTTTATGAAAATTCTTAGCCTACCCGTCTACCCACTTCCCACTCTACTCTTAGCAACAAAAGAGGGATTTAAATAACTATGAACGTGGCGTTTCTAATCATCTTTTCTCTGCATATCTGGCGCCGAGTCTGTAACCCAGCCAGGGACCACCCGATTTCATAACATAGGACCAAAGTACCGACACCCAGTCTGCACATTGAAATGGGGACGTACTGTACGTCGTACACCAATAATAGAAAGTGCAAAATTGCATCTTTACTTGTTGAAAATCGATCATGTTTCTGTATTAATTTTTTTATTTGTTTTTCCAAATGACGATAAGAAATTTTAGACTCCGCCTATTTTAAAATCCGACAGGTTTACTTTGTACACTTGCGTGTTTCGTCCCTAAGTGCGTTTCAATTTCGCGGGTTTCATACACTCGTTTGAAAGCACTTCGTAACAAACAACGCACCGAGGTTTTAGTTCACTCTCATTGCCACAGCAAGTAAATCCAAGTTCCTAATACCTCTTGTCATATTTACGAAAGTATTTTTTCTTTTAACAGCTGCAACTAAGACTAGATATTTCTTTAATGGCACTATAATTAATACATTTCTTCACACACAGCTTCTGAACTATTAGCACTGCCTAAATGAAGCGTATCATCATTTTACTTTTTTTTTATAAAAAATCCGGATCGAAGGCATTTTCCATTATTTATAATGGGCACTATTTAACAGAGATATGGATAACTGCTACTTGTACCACATAAGAAGGATTTCAAACAACTAACTGCTAACAGGCAAACGATGAATCAACACTGCATAGAATTTGTTTTGACTTGTGATTGGTTACAAAAATATAATTACAAAAGTATTATAATTAATTAATTAATCAATCCTATTTTAAAACGTAAATAAACTGGTATTAAAATATCCTACAAAAATGATAAATTTGCTTTCGCAGGGAACAAGAGTGAAGGCTGGTTCACAATAAACCGGGAACGAGAACCAGAATGAAAACGACAAGCAGAGGACGTGAATATGAACATTTTTGATTCACAAAAAACCGAGAATGTAGACGACTATGCATATCGATATACATGTCAATAACGATATGTAAAGTCGATATTACACATTCTGATGTTATTTGTGTATAATTGACCAATGGCGTTCTCTCATGAGTACAAGGCAGCCAACATTAACACAAGTTAACGAACTTCGAAATTTCAACTGAAACATTTCATTAGGTACTCTACTATAAATATGCCCATGCATCTTTATTATCACAACCTATTTTAAGTCTACCATAACGTAAAATAATTGGAGAAGAAACATTTGTAATAAAACAAAAATGAACACAACAGTAGTTATTGAATTGAAGCATGAATATGTAGTGTGTAATACAACCAATACAGTAATAAAATATGATTCACTTACGATCGGTGTTCAAAGATGCAGCTATTGAAAACCACGTATTCTTCTTCTTTTCTCATCTTTATACGAGGCGCGCCGCTTATCGTAAACGTGAGGATTTTCCTCAACACTCAATATTAGAATCTCATCAAATAAAACTTGCTCCATGATGCACAGCACAGAACAAAATAATGCATAGGTTAAGTCACGGTCTTTTTGCTACAAAATATACGACGACAAAATAGTTTTTAGATGGCAATAGAATGAATCTAGTGGGCTGTGATCGGAAACGTGAACGCTAAAGTTGAAACTTGGCCAACTCTCCGTTCCCGATCCCGGGCTCCGGCAAGCGTTTCGTGAATTGTGAATGCTCACATTTAAATGTACACATTTTAACAATTTTACCGTTTTCGTTTTCGTTCCGATTCTCGTTTCCGGTTTATTGTGAACCAGCCTTAAGGTGGTCCGCGGAACTGTTCTGACTTAAAAATGTGGTCCCCACTTCAAAAAAGTTTGAGAAACTCTGGTTTAGAATATGAAATTTCATATTTTGCCTGTCACTAGCTATGAGCATTTTGACATCCGACCCATAACTGACAAAGAAACGACTGCATAATATTCTTTTAACAAACAAAGCGTCTGTGACTCATTGTCGTCGAGCCACACGTTGCAATCCAGGGATCGATATCTCGACGTTCTTTTCTGTTCAATATTATCAAGGGCAATACAGCCTGCAATAATTCATTCCTACATGTCGCTTGAAGGGTGGGAGAAGTCATAATTTATAACCTACCATGTTGGAAACACATCTTTGTCCTGCTTTAGAAACTATTTAAGCTGCAAATTAATTTTAAAACAACATTTTTAACAGGAACGTTTTAAAAGTAGAAGCTGCTTCTATATTTTGTAACTAGGACTTAAGGTTTGCAAAACAACACTTTGTTTTAGGTTAGACATAGCCGGTATGTTATTCTGACAACACGCACAGGAATAAAGGCTGGTTCACAATAAACCGAGAACGGAAACGATGAGAACGAGAACGGAAATATTGTTAAAATAAATGTATTTAAATGTGAGAAGCCTTCCGGAGACCGGGAACGGAAACGTGAAAGTTAATTGTGAATGCTCACATTTAGATACATTTATTTTAACAGTATTTCTGTTCTCGTTCTCGTTTCCGTTCCCGATTTATTATGGACCAAACTTAATCGTGTTAAGTTGTTATGGGTTATTTTTACGACACTTTATCAACATCTCAGGTTATTTAGCGTCTGAATGAGATGAAGGTGATAATGCCGGTGAAATGAGTTCGGGGTCCATCACCGATAGTTACCCAGTATTTGCTCGTATTGGGTTGAGGGAAAACCCCGGAAAAACCTCAACCAGGTAACTTGCCCCGACCGGTATTCGAACCCGGGCCACCTGGTTTCGCGGCCAGACGCGCTGACCGTTACTTCACAGGTGTGGACACAAGTGGTTATGGAATAAGGTGATATTTTTACTGGCTCATAGTCCAAATGGTCGTGTTGCCTGATTTGTTTACTGCGCTTTGATTGATCTATTTAGGCACAGTATTCTTAAACTGTATTGTTCAAGTTCCCTTCGCCTAGTTATCAATAGTAAATGTAGCATCCAACTTCTAGGCCCAGGGTGGAAAACCGCTGGCCTATTTATAGCTTATTAATAAAATTGATTAAAAAATTAAGATGTTCGTGTTGGATTGCAAGAAAAGAAAACCAATAAATAGGCCTAAGCTATTCTGTCATAGGTAACACATCTTGAAGTCTGTGTGATGGTGTTATTAATTTTTTGGGCCAATATAATTTTTTTAACGGAGAAAAATTCGTTCCAGCACTAGAGATCGATGGAGTAATAATGGTTTAATAATAATGGTTTATTTTAACTGGCAGAGTTAAGGCCATTCGGCCTTCTCTTCCACTCAACCATTATGATAGAAAATTACTACAATGCTATGAATATAACATTATTAATACAATACAATACAATTCAAAGCAATACAATACTACAAGACAATATAATACAGTAGTAGTAGGGTTTAAGAAGGGCGCGTCAGCTACTATGGCTATTTGCGCCCTTATCTAGAATTCTTAATGTAACAAATACATAAATAATATAATAATCAGAGTGCTAAAAGAACTAAACAGCGTTGTCACCATAAAACGAGGCACACAAATGCAGTATACATAAGGTGATTTCTACAGAATCATAAAAGTGAGCAGTTCTACCACACTAGGTGGTAATATAATACATAATTAATATAATACAATGACAATTCTTTTCATCGTCACAACACCAATAAAATAATTATGTAATAATAATAATTATTTATTTATTTATTTATTTATTTATTTAGAATATTAACGTGCAAAACAACAGCACAAGGCCAATTACAGTTTAGCACGATAAAGAACAAAACAAAACAACAAATGATGATGAGAATGAATGATAGAAAATGGCAGTGAGATGAAATACAATCAATATAATAGTCATCAATAATCTTTGACCCAATGCAAGAAAATAAATAGCAATATCTAACAATAATAACAAGTAAGGATACATAATGATAAACTCGAAAGGTGTATACTACACATTAAATGGATCCAAGCTTAATCCATGCAAATTAGCATATTTTATACATCTGCAGATCGGGGAGAGAGATTTTGAATTTCTATTATAAAAAATGTTATGAAATCTTAAACCCTTAGCGGGAATACGAAGACTGATATTGCTTATGAATGATTCACAGTCAATATCACCCTTAATGACTTTACAAAAAAATAAATAATCAAGATCTTGACGTCTGGCAAATAAACTGCAGCAGTTAAAATATTTACAGTTAATCTCATATTTATAGTCATCGGAATTTGGTAAAAATCTATAAGAACACAAGGAAATAAATTTTCTTTGAATATTCTCTAATTTATCCGAGTCAGTGGAAGTAATGGAGTTCCATACAACAGATGCATATTCAAGCTTGGATCTAACCAATGTATATAATAATAATAATAATAATAATAATAATAATAATAATAATAATATTACAATAATAATAGTAATGATAGTAGTATTTAGTATTTATTTATTTAACCTGGTAGAGATAAGGTCATCAGGCCTTCTCTGCCCCTCTACCAGGGGATTACAACTATAACATGAACAATAAAATTACAATTAATATTAAATTTACAATTACAATTACAATAAAAATTGAAGTACGACAAGAATACCTGATTAATGAAAGCTAGACATTTTATCATAGAAGTGAAGAACAAAGAATATTTTTGTATTTACTGAATTACAAATTAAACCTACAATAACAAAATTCTATAGTGATGAAATTACCGGATATTGAAATATTTTGTGATAGATTAAGAGAACTATTTACAAGAAATCATGTCTGAACGAGTCTCAATTACTGACCAAGTGCCTAGTAAGTTTGCGTTTGAATTGAATTTTATTTCGACAGTCCCTGATGCTAGCAGGTAACGAATTCCAGAATCTTGGCAGGGCTATTGTGAAAGAGGATGAGTATGAGGAGGTGCGATGGGATGGTATTGTTAGTATTGTTTCATGGCGAGAGCGTGTGTTCAGATTGTGGTGGGAAGAAAGGTAAGTGAAGCGAGACGACAGGTACGAAGGAATAGAAGAGTTCAAGATTTCGAAGAGAAGGAGAAGTGAATGTAAATTTCTTTTCTTATCTAGTTTAAGCCAACCTATTGCTCCCAGGGATGGGTGATCATATTTACGAACATTGCTTACAAAACGTACACACAAATTATGAGCACGTTGAAGTTTCATTTTGTTGTCGCTGGAGAGGTCAGTCAGTAAAATGTCAGCATAGTCAAAATAGGGAAATACAAGGGTCTGCATAAGGGACTTTTTTAAGCAAGAGGGAAGATGGACATTTATCCTTTTTAGCACATGGATAATAGAATATACTTTTCTGCAGGTGATACCTAAATTAAATTAAATTATTAAACTCGATCACAATTATAACTTAAATTTGACTGCGCCCGTAAGAAATCGTTTAGCCTTTTCTTGAAAGTGGTTATTGTCTGGCAGCCCCTCATGTTCTGAGGTAGAGAATTCCATTCACGGGGGACTGAGACAGTAAAAGAGGATGAATAGTGGGATGTTCTGTGGGCAGGAATTGCTAGGATTTGGCTCTCCTGTGACCTGGTGTTTAGATTGTGATTGGAGGATAAGTAGTTAAACCGGAAACGAAGATAATTTGGAGTAGAAGTGTGGAGAACTCGAATCAGAAGGGACAGCGAATGAAGTGTTCTACGGTCACTAAGTTGCAGCCAGGATAAAGATTTGAACGAGGGTGTAATGTGGTCAAACTTGTGAGCATTGCTGATGAATCTGACACACGTATTGTGCACACGCTGCAGCTTGTTCGAAAGGTCAGTTGTCAAGTCTGTAGACTAAATATTACATCGCAATAGTCAAACAGTGGTAGTACGAAGGTTTGCACTAAAGTCTGTTTTAATTCTGGCGGGAGGAAGTTTCTGAATGGGTTAAGAGAATGCATGGTATAGCACACTCTCTTGGATATTTCGTTTATTTGGCATTCCCAATTTAAATTTTCGTCCAAGAAAATGCCGAGGTTTCTGACGACGGAATGGTACGGAATAGTGGCATTATTTACTGTAATAATTGGGATATGTCTGTTGTTCATTGTGTTCAGTAGTCTCTTATGTCCAATTATTATAGCTTGGCCATAAGGAAAAATATTCTTAAGTTATTTAGACTGATACCCTTTCATAATACATTTACTCAGACAAAAAATTAAGTTGAAACTTGTAGGGAATCCGTGGTGCCTCCAGCGCTTACTGACAAGTACGTACAGTGTTTGTACTCACCCTGATGTTTACATCACCTTCACTGTCTACCAGTCACTGAATTTGTCGTCCGTCAGTGGTTACATCGTCTAGGTAGGGGCGGGCACAGAAGACCAATAATGTAATAGACAGTACGTACAAATGTTTAAAATGACCTTTGATTGGCTATTAGTTTTTATCCCCATTTATAAACAACGAATGGACTCCACTGTATACCCAAGCTTTCGTTGGTCAGTTAAACATATTAAATGTTTGTATCGGCCCAAACGAGTAGGAACCCTTTCTCACTCCAATTTTTTTATTACTTCGCGATGAAGATAGATTCAATCTTAGACAACTAGCAATGGAAATTATCCAATCTAAGAGTCTTCGTCACACTTTACTGTAGAGTATCTTGAGTGCAAGAATCATACTAAAATCGAAATTTATTATTTTTTGTGAAAAAGAAGAATTCCAATCATCTAGGCCTACATAGATAGATACATTTGTTGTCCTTTGTCTTTCCAACATTAAAATAAATGTTATATTGGGATCTTTTCATTTGTACTCGAATTCGCATACAAAATCAACTAATTTTCATTAGGCTACTCTGTATTACAATTCACTATTGATCATTGCATTCTCTTAAAATATCACTTTACGTTTATCATATGGCTAATTAGTTGTTTGACACATTATCACTTAATCTTAATTGTAAATATTACTTACTATGCAACGAAATCTTTAAAGTTTTTAGAAAATTATTTTTCATGTAATTTTATTTTTAAAGCTCAGGCTACTGAAGTGAATGAATCTACATCATGGAGACAGCGGAGAAATAGTTGAATGAGAGTAATAGAAGAAACTGAAATATTAGACCAAAATCTACATTCGATCAGATTTTTATATCGTAGGCCTATCACAAATAAGCTAAATCGCTAAACATTTAATTTATAATATACTCTTATTTCCTCATTTTTAGAGGTTTTCAAAGGCTTCTGGAGGAA
This sequence comes from Periplaneta americana, assembly GCA_025594305.2. Taxonomy (NCBI): domain Eukaryota; kingdom Metazoa; phylum Arthropoda; class Insecta; order Blattodea; family Blattidae; genus Periplaneta; species Periplaneta americana. Next base: position 23,342,848 of record JAJSOF020000011.1, on the reverse strand, counting down.
ATCAATCTATGTTTTGATGAAAATGGAGCTTTGAAAAATTAAAAAAAAAAAAAAAAAACATAAAACCAAAACACTTGTAGACATAAAATATGCCCCTAAACTGTTCTTCTTTACCGCCAATTTCATAGCGTTAGCAACGGTGGAATTCTGATCCATCTGATGAGAAATATTCAGTCCATTGAGTTAAAAATGGGTCAGTTTTGTGATAAAACCTTACATTGTAGGCTATAACTCATTTACAAGTGCCTCACGTTACAATCTTACATCTGCCATAAGCTTAATATAAATTTGGAAGGAGTCTTTTGTAGAAGTTTTCATGTGTTTTCAGTTTAGTAGCTGGTTCTCTAGCATATGCCGGAGATGTAATGTTGCCTAGAAAGGCGTAGGCCTACATAGTCAAGTAGCTGTTAGGTTAAATTAAATGCATCAAAAGTTAACAACACTTAAATCTTGACAATTTTGTGAAATTTCTGACGGATAAGATGACTGCTGAAGTTTTTTCTGGGTATTTTGATTTCTTCATTGTTCTATATACACTTTTAACACTCATATATCACTGATTAACTTTTCAACTTCTTTACTGTACTAATTAGTACTAAATTACCTGGCTGACTAGTTTCCAAGTGTTGTTCTTCATTGTCCAAAATCTAGTGAGGATCCTGCGCTATCTTCTGGTTTCCTGTTGTGGTTGGGAGTGTTCATGATTATGTGGAAAAGGGTGTGTGTTTTGAAATTGAGTTGAGTGTTCAGGATGTGCTGGAGGTGTGTTTTTGTATGTTTGCAAATTTCATATTGTTCTAGAGTGTCAAGTTGCTGAGTTTTTGACTGAATAATAATATCTAGTATTTTCTTGTCTGTGTCTATGTTGCTGTAGTTGTGATTAGAGTTTGTAATGTGTTCTGCGTAGATTGAATTGTCGTGTGGTTTGGTTATAGCTGTGGAATGTTGCTTGTAACTTGTTTGAAATGAGTACATTGTTTTATTAAGTACGTTATTTTACGATGCTTTGTCAACATCTTAGGTTATTTAGCGTCTGAATGAGATGAAGGTGATAATGCCGGTGAAATGAGTCCGGAATCCAGCACCGAAAGTTACCCAGCATTTGCTCATATTGGGTTGAGGGAAAACCCTGGAAAAACCTCAACCAGATAACTTGCCCCGACCGGGACTCGAACACGGGCCACCTGGTTTCACGGCGAGCCGCGCTAACCGTTACTTAACAGCTGTGGACAGCACATTGTTTGAATACATTGGACAGACTGGAAGATCATTTCAAACACGTTACAAAGAACATATCACAGCCATAACCAAACCACTCAACAATTCAACCTAAGCTGAACACATCACAAACTCCAATCACAACTACAGCAACATAGACACTGACATGAAAATACTACACATACAGACAAAAAACCAGAAACGTGACACTCTAGAACAATATGAAATTTACAAACATACAAAAACACACCCCCAGCACATTCAGAACACTCAACTCAATTTCAAAACACACACCCTTTTCGACACAATCATGAACACACCCCAAACAACGGAAACTACAGGGACATCATTTTATTTTTACTAACATTTTTAATATTAACCTGGCTATACCTTTGGATCAACGCCGTTTGCTACCCCCTTCCACTACTGGAGTTCGATGATACTGGCGTAATATACAAACAAATCATTTTACTAGGTATAGGAGGGAAGAAAAGTAGTTCACCATTTACGTAAACTAGGAAATATCGCGCTTTTGAGTTTGATAATTTTCATTAGGTTTTTGTTTAATCAAAATACAGTAGGCCTATAGTATTAACAATAAGTGTTTTTACTCATGAACTGAGCTGTCCATGTGGACGTATTCATTATGCAGTGTATATTATACTGTCTACAGCACATTAGCGTACAATATAGAGAATGAAGTTAAATTGAAAAATAATCATAATATGGATATTTAAACACATTTTTGAAAATGGTGGCCGTTCATTTCGAAACATGCTTCAGTTCTAATGTGCATATTATCGCACTATAGACTATTGCACCTAATCCCACTTACCAGTTTTGTCCTTCGTAACTAGTAACTCATGTTGAAATAATTCTGTACCTACTCTATAAAAGAGTATCTTACGTATTGTAAATTCCATCTTCACTTCTGCCCGATCCGAAAAGATAAAATTACTCAGATATACTACCTATTGTTCGTCCAAGTGGTTATGTCGTAGGGTCGTAGAAAGGGAGGAAATCACGTGACAGTTAATTACTTAACGAGGCCCTTTTATTTAAGTTATTTTAAACAGTTGTATAATATTACGTAGACGTCCAATTCCTAACAGAAATTAATGTTCTCACAAAAGAGGTAAGACGACAGCCCAGCCACTAGCTGGCGAATAAAAGCAAGTGGGGGAAACCGGGATACGACGTAGACAAATTGACGACAGTATCTGTGCGAAAATGATTCAATATTGAAAGCTCTTTCGTCACTGGAAAACGCGAACATATTTTTGGAACGTACTGTTTACTATGACCGTAAGGCTACTATGGCTGTATATGCGGTCTTGGATCTGTGTGCAGGACGGTTGAACTTCATTAGTAGAAGGGGTGGGAGTGAAGTACATTCAAAAACTCAGGTACAATAAAAATTGAAGTAAAAATAAAATGATGTCGCTGTAGAAGATGGCGCTTGATTTTCACTAGGCTTTGGGCAATGAAGAACATCACTTTGAATCTAGTAAACCAAGTAATTTCCTAAAAAATTAACACAGTAAAGAAGTTGAAAAGTTAATCAGTGTTTTGATCTCGCCTGCAACTCTATTTCTACTACAGGTCCACCACTGTCTTTTGTTAACTTACAGCTTTTGAATGGCCTCTTTAGTTTATAAAAAACGACAGTAAATAAAGCCACAAATGCCTGACATAGTTAAGCGTATTGTACTCACTCTGTTTCCAGATTCAGGAGAAATGGCGGCAGTAGACATGTTGCACTCGCAGCTGACAGCAACTGCTATCTCTTTTCTGTAAATTCAGAGCCAACAGTCGTGATTTCAATTGACATAACCGTTTGATCACCAGCAGATCACATACGGTAAATAATGTTGTCAGAGATCCATTGTGCACTGCGGTGCGAAGCTTCGCGCTGTCTGCCCTCAACTGTTTTGAATCACTCGTTCTCCATGGAAACAGGCTGGTGGCGTGACGAACCGTTTGTTTCCGTGCAACAGTGGATCAACGTAACCGCCTGTCACTTTACACGCTTTCTAACTATAAACGGTACCGCAATGTGAGGGATCGGGGTTGCTTGCACAAAGATCGTGCAGACAGCTGAGAGAAAGCTTGCTTACCTCTATACTAACTTCACATGTGCATCCGCAGAAGTCTTTTGAAAGGAAGTGGGAAGTTTGGTAACTGTGCAGTCGAATGAGGGACTGAATTTGCTAAAAACTTAATTCATGAATGGATAAACTATATTTGGATTGAAAACAAAAGATTAATATGTACACAAGTACATATATTAGTAAGTAAACACATAATAAACTACTAAATAACTAAATAAATAAATAAATAAATAAATAAATAAATAATTGAATGAATGAATGAATCAAGTAATAAATAAAAGAATGACGAAATAAATAAATAAATAAATAATTGAATGAATGAATCAAGTAATAAATAAAAGAATGACGAAATAAATAAATAAATAAATAATTGAATGAATGAATCAAGTAATAAATAAAAGAATGACGAAATAACTAAATAAATAAATAAATAAATGAATAAATAAATAATTGAATGAATGAATCAAGTAATAAATAAAAGAATGACGAAATAAATAAATAAATAAATAAATAAATAATTGAATAAATTGAATCAAGTAATAAATAAAATAATGACGAAATAACTAAATAAATAAATAAATAAATAATTGAATGAATGAATCAACTAATAAATAAAAGAATGACGAAATAAATAAATAAATAAATAAATAAATAAATAAATAAATAAATAATTGAATGAATGAATCAAGTAATAAATAAAAGAATGACGAAATAAATAAATGAATAAATAAATAAATAATTGAATGAATGAATCAAGTAATAAATAAAAGAATGGCGAAATAACTAAATAAATAAATAACTAAATAAATAAATAATTGAATGAATGAATCAAGTAATAAATAAAAGAATGACGAAATAACTTAATAAATAAATAAATAAATAAATAAATAAATAAATAAATAAATAAATAAATAAACATACAGAAAGACAAATGAATGAATAATTGAAATTTATGTTAACAAATAAGTAAATTATTTAAATGAAATGTTATAAAACCTGTTACTTTAATTCACAAAGATATTAATCAAGTCAATGGGAACGACTTTTATCAAATAAGTTTTTCGGTACGTCCAATAGTTTTGAGAATGTGAAATGTAACGTGTTGCAACGCTGCAAAGAGTAGTTGAGGTCATTGCTCTGCAGTGGGGTTGTGTGTAACTCCAATCATCCATCCCGCAAGATTTGTTAGAGGAAAATGTAAACAAAAACGTCTCATCAGATACGTTTTATATATATATATATATAATGTATGTATCGATACACATTAGTATTTACAGTTCTCTCTTATGTATCGAAATCGGTAGTATATATTATATAGATATGAGATCGACTATCGATTAAGCACCACACTAGACAGAAGTACTAAGAATTAATGTACGTAGAAGAGTTCAGAGTTGTCCTTTTCATCATAAGTAATTCTCCAAATTTATTAATGAGCGACGTTCTTCTATTCCAGCATAGCAATGATTTGTTCATTATGGGATCCGCATCGTGGCTCCTAACGTAACAAATGCCCGAACAGTTATCTTAACATCTACTGTTAAAACTGTTTCAATGAGTTAAGGAGACAGTACAGCGTAGAAAATTGCCGAAGAAAGAAAACTACTGAGGAATCAAGGAGGAAGATGAAGAAGAAGATGCTGAAAATAAGTAGGTCTATTAAACACTGAAGTACTGAATAAAGAAGCAAAGGAAGAAGACGGTAAAGACAGGACGTGTAATAAATAAATGCAAAAGTAGGAATTAAAGAGACAAATAAAGTAATAACCAATTAATGTGAAGTAAAGAAAATAGAACAATTAAATGAGAATAAGTTAAATAAATAAGGAGTGAGAAAAATAATTAAAAGGAAAGAGAGAAAGTTAAAATGTAAGAAGGGAGTAAAAGAAATAGAATATGATTTAAAATGTAATTTCAAGTTAAAATGAAATAAATTAACAAAAGGAATAAAAAAAAGGATAAGAAAATTAGGAACACAGGAAGATAAGATGTGAGGAAAATAACTGAGAGAGCATCTAGGAATTAGAGAAGTTGAAGGTAAAAACCAGAAAGAATGAAGAAAGACAAATAAAGAACTCATAAATAAATGAACGAAACGAGGAAAAAGACAGAGAACAAAGAGTAAAAGCGAAATAAGAATCTAGAACAGAAAATATCAAATAAAGAACACATAAAAACATAAGGGAAGGAGTGGATACAGAACATAAGATAAAAGGGGGAGACACGAAAATAATGGAAAATGGGGAAGGAAATACAGAATTGAAGGATAAAATATAGGGCTACAGTAGGAAATACAGCGCTAAAGGAGAAGAAAACATAGGGCTAAGGAAGGAGGAATAAATGATTCAAGGATGAAATATAGAATGAAGGAGAAAATGTAGGACTGAAAGAGGAAACAGGACTGAAGGAAAAAGTAAAGGACTGAAGGAGGAAATACAGGCTGAAATAGGAAATAACTGGCTGAAGGTAGAAGTATAGGACTGAAAGATAGAGACGGTTGAAGGAAGAAATACAGGACTGAAGGAAGAAATACAGGACTGAAGGAAGAAATACAGGACTGAAGGAAGAAATACAGGACTGAAGGAAGAAATACAGGACTGAAGGAAGAAATACAGGACTGAAGGAGAAAATATAGACTGAAAGAGAAATATAGGACTGAAGGTAGAAGTACATGACTGAAGAAAGTAATACAGAACTGAAGGAAAAACAGAGGGTTGAAAGACGAAATACAGGAGTGAAGGAGGAAATAGAAGACTGAAGGGTAAAATAGAGAACTGAAGGAGAAAATATAGGCTGAAAAAGGAAATATAGGACTGAAGGTATAAGTACATGACTGAAGAAAGAAATATGGGACTAAAGGAAAAATACAGGGCTGAAGGAAGAAATGCAGGATTGAAGGAGAAAATGCAGAAATGAAGGGGGAATGTAGGACTGAGGAAGGAAATAAGGACTGTAGGAGGAAATACAGAACTGATGGAGAAGGAGCTGTAGGAATGAAGGAGAAAATAAGTAGAGGAAGCATAAATGGTTACATCTATTGTGTAAAATTAACTTTCATGGGGTGGATAACTGTTTGAAACTCGTGTAAGGCTATGTGCTGAAGTCTTCAGTGAGTGCATTTAACCCGTACTTATCTGATGAGCCAACCAGTTGGTGATTCATTCAAGTCCACTTGTCAGGAAGTGGAATGGAACAATGAAATATAGACAAAAGACTGCTGCGCAGCTGTAGTAAACAAATAGTTGCAGGTGACACCCTCGAAATAAATTACGTGCGAAACTCCCAGCCACGCGTGACTGACTTCAAAAAGAACTCCTTGTAACCTAGTTTCAGGAGGGCGTAGCGCTGTAGCATGATCGTTGTGCCCAAAAATACGTGCATTAGAACATGAAGAGCATTGTACTGTACATGGAACTTTGAAGAAGTGTGTGTATATAAGAGAAAATTCTAATTTTGATTATTGTATACTGTAGCAATGATATTATGATCTAAATTCAATTTGTAACATGCATCTCACGCGCAATATGTAAACAACATTTAAGACATAGTTTTAATACCGCTTAAAGTAATAATGGATAAATTAATTAAGAGATAAATGAATGGTAAATGCAGCATTGTAGCTAGAAAGGGAGGTGGGAGGTAGTTCACTAAGGCAGACAGACCTGAGTTCGTTGATCTCTTACATCTGTATTACGAGGAGAAAGAGCGGTGTGTTAGCGGCGATGTTGCTAGACTGCTGAAACTTCCAACTTAATTTTCTAATTAACCGTGCAGTTAATCACAAAACGTAATATAGATTTTCTATTCACTTAAATGTATCCTATCGCCCCTTTCAATCTGCAGGGTTATTTCACTTCCACCCCGCATATACGGTACACGCAATCATAGTAAGTTTCTAAAATTCCCTGCCACTTTTTATAGTAGCTGAGACTGACAGAGGATAGAAGGAAATCTGATGTGTATCTTGCATTAAAATTATGAATGTTCTGATTGTATGCTTTTAGTATCTTGATTATTTTTTGTATAAAACATGAGGAAAGAATGTAGGTCTACTCACAATGTAAGATCAAAATTTCTAAATTTTGTAAAAAAATTTTAAATGATTTCGTTTTATGCACATATATTTCTTAGGGATTTATTTAAATATAGGCAGGCCTATTTCTTGTTTTTCCTTCAAACGTATGTTGGAATCAACTTCTTTGTGAAGAATAGTAGTTAAAAACAACTTTAAATTTGTACGGTGTCAGATTCTCTCACTTTGAAAAAGGAACATAGGTTAAGGATGTTCGAGAATAAGGTGCTTAGGAAAGTATTTGGGGCTAAGACAGATGACGTTACAAGAGAATAGAGAAAGTTACAACTGCACGCATTGTATTCTTCACCTGACATAATTAGGAACATTAAATCCAGACGTTTGAGATGGGCAGAGCATGTATGGGCGAATCCAGAAATGCATGTAGGGTATTAGTTGGGAGGCCAGAGGGAAAAAAGATTATGGGGAGGCCGAGACGTAGATGGGAGGATAATATTAAAATGGATTTGAGGGAGATGGGATATGATGATAAAGCATCAGCACGTAGAGCTGAAAACCCGGGTTCAAATCCCGGCGCCGGAGAGAATTTTTCTCCGCTCCATCACTCTTTCATCATATGATGACGCAGAATATCTGCATGGAAATATCATATGTACTTCGGTACATCAATATATATAGAGAGGATTAATCTTCCACAGGATAGGGACCGATGGCGGGCTTATGTGAGGGCGGCAATGAACCTCCGGGTTTCTTAAAAGCAAGTAAGTAAGTAAGTAAGTAAGTATAAAATGTCAATTAGGCTGAAGTTTCAATTATGAGAATTTTAGGTGAATTCAAACATTTTCTTTTAAGAAGACCATAATTCACTAACCAATTAATCAAATCATTTCTGTTGTGTTTTTTATTGTGATGATTTTGTATTATTGAAGGCTGCCCTACTCATGTTTGTGAAACTTGGACTCTCACTTTGAGAGAGGAACAGAGATTAAGGGTGTTTGAGAATAAGGTTCTTAGGAAAATATTTGGGGCTAAGAGGGATAAAGTTACAGGAGAATGGAGAAAGTTACACAACGCAGAACTGCACTTATTGTATTCTTCACCTGCCATAATTAGGAACATTAAATCCAGACGTTTGAGATGGGCAGGACATGTAGCACGTTTGGGCGAATTGAGAAATGCGTAGTGTAGGGTGTTAGTTGGAAGGCCGGAGGGAAAAAGATCTTTGGGGAGGCCGAGACGTAGATGGGAGGATAATACTAAAATTAATTTGAGGAAAGTGGGATGTGATTGTGGGACTGGATTAATCTTGCACAGGATAGGGACCGATGGAGGGCTTATGTGAGGGCGGCAATGAAACTCCGGGTTCGTTAAAAGCCATAAGTATGTAAGTAAGCAAGGATGTGAGATTAAAATTGCAGAACATTTACGCAATTTATTGGTGAAACGAACATTTAATAAAAGAATAACGTATGACAGAAATGAGAAGATGCTCAGATAATGACAAAGCACCTGGCTGGCATTTAATACATTCCAATCCCATTATTCGAAGTTGCTTGCGCACGCCTTCAGGTGCATTTGATCTACAGGCTTGCGGGCATCCTGGTCGGACTGCAGTATTACTCATAAGAAGCATGACTAAAACTCGTATTTTAGAAGCACAGGTCAGCCCTGAATGCACCCCACTGAAGGCCTTACACATCATTCTGTAGGTGGAGGACATGAGTCACGTGAAGTTATCTTTTTCATTTGCACAATTGGTCAATTCATATTTCGTCCAACGGTAATATTTTATTAAATATGCTTTCATCTACAGACAATTATACAGAGTGGTTCACGAAGATTTACCGTCCCTTACGGACCTTATTTCCGAAGATATTCTGAGCAAAAAATGTCATATAAACATTTGTCCTAATCTCAATATTTTGAGAGTTACACTAACTTGCTACGGCTTAACGAACGTAGAAATTTTCATTCTCTTGTTCTCCTTTTCCAAGTCCTTCACACCTCTACACCTACCTACCTTGCCTCCCATTTCAGTTACCTGTCATCATATCATAATCTCTTCACACGCATGCAAAATAGCCTCATACTAGCCATACCAACACATAAGACATCATCGTATTCATCATCATACACAATCTCGCTTTCGCGCTTGTGGAATACCCTACTCAGTGACATCAGAGACTGTCGGAATTCAGTAGCGTTCAAAAGAAAACTTATTAAGCATTTTCTTACTGCGTAGAGTAGGTTTAATTTTTACTTAGTTAATAAAAAAAAAAATTCTCTCTTCTTAATTTTTACAATGAACTGTCTAGTTTTTATTAGTCTGTTAATCTTTTAGTACTTTGATTTTTATTGCATTTGTAAATTCAATATTAATTGTAATTATAATTGTAATTGTAGTCTTAATATTGTAGTTGTAATCCCCTGGTAGAGGGGAAGAGAAGGCCTGATGGCCTTATCTCTACCAGGTTAAGTAAATAAATAAATAAATAAATAACTTGAAATTGTTAGTAAAATATCACTATTCTTGCGTTTTAAGATTAAAAGAATATTAAAGATAAAGAATGAACTATTCAGGAGTATCATTTCTTTAATTAGGTAATATTCTGAAGTTAAAAATGTGTTGTGAATTCCATAGTTGCTTGGTACAGAATTTTTTTTCGATTTTTACTTCAAAATTAGTCTACATTTTCTTACGCATTTATCACAACAATTGTTATAAATCACTCTTATAAATTCTTCAAGACTGTACATTAGGGTGCATAATTAAACTGTAGGCCTAAAGAATCAAGTTACTAAAGTCTTATGATTTGTAACAATTTTTGTGATAAGTGCGTAAAAATTATGTCATTTTTAGTTAAAAATTGAAAATCAAAGTAACTGACAACACATTTTAAGCTTCAGAACGCTAGCCAATTAAAGAAATGACACTTCTGAATAGTTCATTCTCTATTTGTAATATTTTTACCAGTAAAACTAAAGAAATAAGGTATTTTACAAACAACTTGAAATTAGTGTAACTTTGAACATTTTGAGATTAGGACAAATGTTTATATGACATTTTTTGCTCAGAATGTCTTCGAAATTAAGCTCCGTAAGGGACGGTAAATCCTCGTGAATCACCCTGTATACCCTATACGCAAGGTGGATCAAAAGTCGCTTTCCCCAATATTCGTTCTTTCTCACATATACAGATGTCATAAGTTGAAAAAAAAAACGAATAGCTGCTGTAGGTCCTAATAAGTGGTGGGTTGACAATCATGTTCGTGCGTAAACTCTTTTTCCGATGACATGTCTTGAAAACAGCCCTCGTTTTGCCGATATGCAATTAATATGACAACAGGATGGAGCACCACCTCATTTTGGTGTAGGAGTGAGGGACTTTTGAACTAGTAATTTTATTCCATGAATGGATTCCGTCTCAGGGCACAACAGAATGGCCACCCAGATCATGCTACCTGAAGCCATGTGTTTTTTCACTGTGGGTTATCCTGAAAAATGAGTTTTTGCTCGGAAACCGCAGGATCTGCATCATTTGCGACAAATGATCGTACAGTCATTCGTGAAAATCGACGAAAATCGTGAGTTATGTTCTGCTATCTGTAAATCAGTGTCTAAACGTTGTGAATTATGTATCGAGAAACAGGGCTTCCATTTTGAACAAAATCTGTAAAGGAATGTGCAGTCAAATGTAAATTGAATGTAAATAAATGTAAGGAAGAGTTTGGGGAAAGCGACTTTTGACCCACCATATATAGGCTATATAAAATCGATCTGGATGGCGCAGTTGGTATAGCGCTGGCTTTCTGTCCGAGGTTGCGGGTTCGATCTCAGCCCAGGTCGATGGCTTAGCCTAAATGCGACCTGGTGGACTTAGTTTCGACTCATTCCAAAGTCGTGGCGAGTGTAATATGAAGCTTGAGTCACCTTGGATGTTACATCAATCAAAGGCGACTCGTCACGGATTACTCGTACTTTTAGGTTCGCCAGGATATCCGCATTTACCTGTGAAAGGTAGGCGGCAGGTTTGCTTGCTCTGCAATACGACCTTGGTATTACACGAATTGCTGCCGCGCGCGGGGGGATCGCACCTGCGATATTTCTGCTCTCGCTATGGGCGTAGTGAACTGATTTGTAGATTAAACCACACTTTAACATTTTATTGTACTCTTTCTGGCGTCGTTCCGTTATTTTTGGACTAGGGCTATTCCATCATCTAATATTCTATGACATATACGAGAAGCATAATATGTAGCTTATATTTTCTCACATTCTGGGAAGCGAGAAGCCTCATGCCTCTGTTTAGTTCCTAGTTTTTAGTTCTTTTAGGTTTTTGTTTATTTCCTTTATTAGATTTAATTTTAAGTTGTATCAAGTTAATTGTTTTAATCTTGAGGTTGTGTTTAGGTCAAAGATAAGTTATCTATGTACCTGTCATTCGAATAAATAAATAAATAAATAAATAAATAAATAAATAAATAAATAAATAAATAAATAAATAAATAAATAAATAAATAAATATTTTCTCAGATTTCAACTTTACCTTCGTTGTAAACCACGACCAATAATAATAATAATAATAATAATAATAATAATAATAATAATAATAATAATGTTACTAATAATAATAGTCATAATAATAATAATGTTACTACTAATAATAATAGTAGTACTAATAATGATAATAGTGATGTTACTAATAATAATATATTAATGTTACTAATAATAATAATAATAGTAATAATAACGTTACTAATAATAATAATAATAATAATAGTAATAATAATGTTACTAATAATAATAATAATAATAATAATAATAATAATAATAATAGTAATGATGGTGATGAGGATGATTATTATGAATATTAACATTATTATAACGATTATTATTATAATTATTATGATAATAATTATTATTGATTGATTGTAAAAAATTGCACAAAATTGTAAAAATTGTAGAAAATTACTAAATTATAAAACTGTAAAAATTTGTAAAAATTGTAATTGTAATATTGTAAAATTATGACTTGTTCCACAACTTAAAGCTTCCTTGCTTATGTAAGATCTATGGAATAAAATGAATGAATGCATGAATGAATGAATGAATGGATGAATGAATGAATGGATGAATGAATGAATGAATGAATGAATGAATGAATGAATGAATGAATGAATGAATGAATGAATGATTGGTGTAAATCCAGAAATCCCTGAAGAGCAAGGGCCTCCTACTGGTGTAGGGATGACTCAGATTTTCTCATATGATGATACAGTAATTATGCTTGGAAAATATGTTGTCTTTCCGCCATACAAAAATTATAGGCATTTCGGTATCTCGCGAATCCAACCTGCGTGTAAGGGGAAAGAAGTGGACTGGGAAGCTTCCCTCCCGCCCTACACTTCCACTTGCATCTAACTAGCTCACTTACCCCCAATATAAGATGAAGGATCGGTGGAGCGGAGAAAAATGTGCTGAAGCTCTATCCACTAAGCCACACCGGATTCCAATTCCGATACGGGATTGAATCCTCTCAGTTTAAGCTTCACCTCTTAGTTTCCATTTAGTGACCAATCCTTATGCACTGTGTCACAGATGTGTGATAGTGGCACAATGTCCAACACATTATGTGCAGAAGTGCACTCATTACGAGTAACTAAGTGGCCGGGATCCGACGGAATGAGCGCCGTCATAAATCATTAAGTGATTATTTAAGCATATCATATTATTGTGATGTACCAAAGTACGTATGATACAGAGCGTTCGCCTACGGGTGAGGCCAGGAAAGCGGCATGTACTGATACACCGCTTTGTGCACGCAGTTGTTGAGACACGCTGGACAATCAAGGACATCAAGGTCGACAAGTTATCAGTTGTGAGCCAGAAGTTGCAGTATTTAACACGTACAGTGCAGTTTCTTGACACAGTTGCTTAAATATTCAGCGTGTGTGTCAAATTTGTTAACAATGCAAAACGCAAAATTCACGCTTGAAGAGAGGATTTTTTTATGTATGATGCATATGTGAAAACAGAGTCATGTAGAGAGGTGCGTAGGCAATTTGAAGTGAAATATCCGGGTGCTCCAATTCAGGGTAGAAAGACTGTTAGACGTCTTGTTAACAAATTAAGGACAACAGGGTCAATAAATGCTACAATTCCTAAGAGAAAACAAAGAGTATTGACGGAAGAAAAAAATTGATGAAATTAGTGCATAATTTACACGCTCTCCTAATAAATCTCTAAGAAGTGTTTCACAGGAAGTTAGTGTTTCAAAAACATCAGTCTTTACTGCTGCTAAACTTTTAAAATTAAAGCTCTACAGAGTATAGTATAGAAAGCGGAAGCTTAAGGATAGACGATTCCCGCAAGCGACACCGCAGACAGGCCGCTTTCCTGGCCCCACCCGTAGGCGAACGCTCTGTATTTTCGTCCAGGAATTCTGCATTACCATGTTATGATGACGAGGTTTGGCCACTAAAGGGAAACTAAGAGGTGGAACTTAAACTGAGAGGATTCAATCCGTCATCAAAATTGGAATCCGGTGTGGTTTAGTGGATAGAGCGTCAGCAGTAGAGCTGAAAACCCGGGTTCGAATCCTGGTGCCGGAGAGGATTTTTCTCCCCTCTACCGATCCTTCATCAAATGATAACGCAGAATTCCTGCACGGATATATCATATGTACTTCGGTACATCGCAATAACTCCAAAATAAGGTTCTTGCTATGAATTGCGGTGCATACAAGCATCTGGTTTCACGAGATAACGAATTACCTGTAACAACTACGCGTTAGATCTTGATGCTGCAAGCCGGATAGTCATGGTTTTGATTTCCGATGTTATCATGGATTTTCTCCATGAGTAGCAGGAGTATTTCCTTGGGAGTAAAGCCGAAAAGCACATAGGACTGGCAGTTTTTGTTACTAAAGCTGATTGTCTACTGAGAGCTTTGTTTTACGCGATTCTGTAGGCGAGTTGCGCTCGGGCGTGGGTTCGATTCCCGCTTAGGCTGATTTCCTGGTTAGGTTCCCCCCCTCCCGATGTTTTCCCCAACTGTAAGGCGAATGTCAGGTAATCTATGGTGAATCTCGGCCTCATCTCGCTATCACCAATTCCATCGACGCTAAATAACCGAGTGGTTGATACATCATCGTTAAAAAACGAACTAAAATAAAGACTATGAGTCAAATTCATAGTCGTCACTTATAAAATGAGGAAACACTTAAGTAATGAGCGCTTCCTTAGCAGTTATTTCAGATCGTATTGCAGAGACGCTACTCTTTCATATGCACTGAACATTCCCTTGACATTGAAAGAAATGTGGCAATATGGCCAGACGTGAGCGCTTTCGCACATTCAATTGTATTCCAGCGCCTTGAAATTGTTAAATCGGCATTATTGTCATACACAAATACAGAAGTAAATATTATAGAGCTAAAAATTATACAAGATGTTCAGAAAGCATTTTACAGAAAAGAAAGAAGTGAGCTAAGATAACTAGTTATGAAATATGGAGATATCGTCGAAAAAAAAAATTGATAACAATTGTTCTCTCCAAAAGAAGAAATTGACATGGAACAAAATTGCAGTTAAGTTTAATGCAAACTCCGGAAATATTCCTGTAAGTAAATCATTTTCATTTATTTTTCAGTTATTTTTATGCTAAACAAAGTGGAAATGATATAATTACGCAAATTTTAACAGCTTATTCCTTGGGTAGAATACAAACGAAAATACAAATAACACTTAGTTGGGACGTGAATACTTTTCGAAAAAAAATGCCAGTTAAATCTACCTGAAATGCTGCTGTATTATAAAATCTCAAAACAACCAGTACTTTCAGCAGTGGCGAAATCGGTAAGCCTCATGGTTGTATTGTGAATTGAAATGAGAGACACCAGAATATCCACAACAGTGTTCTTGTCGAGACGCTATCTCCTCTTAAATTGTTGATCATTATACATCTTAAAAGGGTTTTCCATATCTCTGACATATCTTTTGCTTGCCGAAACTCATTTTCATTTTAATTACAGAACTCAATAAATTAAATTAAATCATAATCATCATCTATTGTATACCGAATCAGCTGATTACAATGCATATGAGGAAACACTTGAGTAAGCTGACAAGCTACCTTATTTGAATAGGCCTAAGTGTTCACTTCAGTGGGATTTATGAATTGGAAATTATTATAAGCAACTGCTTAAGTGTTTCCTTACGATAAGTGTTGACTATGAATTCGGGCCTATAAGTCTCTAGGCCTCCATTCCCTTCCATGGAGATAATTCTACTCTCTTATTTTTTATTTTTAACGGCATAAAAACAGGATGTATAATTAACAAGAGACATAGAAGTTGTTTTAAAAGATGTTGATGGAAAGCTATTTCGTAAATGATATGTTAAATTGATTTAACGGGATGTTAAGTTTGCGAAAATCTTTATGAAGCAGGACATAGTCAATAATCATCTATAGAAATATCACGGTGTATGTAAGATATCTGTAGTAAAGTGTAAATGTTTTTATTACTAAGTTTGCAGTTTCATTATTATATAAAGACAAAGGAAAAGAGATTTTTAATGTTTGTTGTATTAAAGACTGCAACTTCTCATGTCATATTTAGGATTACGTAAGTCTAAATGATTCACAGATTAAATGTCCTTGAAGAACCTTGTATAGAAGAAGAACATCAAGGCTTTGAGGTCGGGATTATAAATTGCGACAAATGGAGAAATTGCAATTTTTTCAAGCTATTCCTAGTAGTCATTGCGTAGTGATCTATACTAACGCAAGGAATGGAAATTGCGTTGTATATTTTCTGGTGTTATAGAACATGTTGTACCAGAATTCGAAACTACAAGTTTGGATTTGAATTGAATCAGTTGTATAAAAATTAAATTACTAACATGTTAGACACAACATTCTCATAGGATGACTAGAAGTGAAATCAACATGTTTGTTAAAAATGTCTGGTCTTTATCAACGGAACACACCCGGTTTTGGAGAATAGAATACTACAACTGTGTTGTCTGCAGACCAACAGACAAAGACACAAACAAGCGAACAGACAGACAGACCAACAGGCATCAAAACAAATAAAACCAACAAACCAACGAAAACAAACGAGTGCGTAAATAAGTAAATGAGTGAGTGCTTAAATAAATTTGAAACAAACATGCAAATATTTACATAAATAATTAAGTATTGAAATAAATAAATAAATAAATAAATAAATAAATAAATAAATAAATAAATAAATAAATAAATAAATAAATAAATAAATAAATAAATAAATAAATAAAACAGAAATATAAATGACACTCGGGAGGAAATTAAACGCAGAATAAATATGGAAATTGCGTGTTATTATTCGGATGAGAAGCTTTTATTATCTAGTCTGCTGTCAAAAAATCTGAAAGTTAGAATTTATAAAACAGTTATATTACCGGTTGTTCTGTATGGTTGTGAAACTTAGTTTTCCATTGAGAGAGGAACAGAGTTTAAGGGTGTTTAAGACTAAGGTTCTTAGGGAAATATTTGGGGCTAAGAGGGATGAAGTTACAGGAGAATGGAGAAAGTTACATAACGCAGAACTGCACGCATTGTATTCATCTGACATAATTAGGAACATTAAATCCAGACGTTTGAGATAGGCAGGGCATATTGCAAGTATGGGCGAATCCAGAAATGCGTATAGAGTGTTAGTTGGGAGACCGGAGGGAAAAAGACCTTTGGGGATGTCGAGACGTAGATGGGAAGATAATATTAAAATGGATTTGAGGGAGGTGGGATATGATGATAGAGACTGGATTGATCTTGCACGGGATAGGGATCGATGGCGGGCTTATGTGAGGGCGGCAATGAATCTCCGGGTTCCATAAAAGCCATTTGTAAGTAAGTATAAATAAATAAATAAATAAATAAATAAATAAATAAATAAATAAAAACAATTAAATAAATATTTAAGTAAATAAATATGTCAGTAAATAAGTAAATGAATATTTAAATAAGTAAATTATTATTATTATTATTATTATTATTATTATTATTATTATTATTATTATTATTATTTTGTTAGGGTGTTTCTTTCCACGGAGTAAGTCACGTTAACGTAGACGCAGATTTCTGTTCTTGCTTTCTATATTCACGAACAAGTTGGGTTTATTCTTTGGTCACGGA
The DNA here is from genome assembly GCA_025594305.2 of Periplaneta americana. Classification (NCBI taxonomy): domain Eukaryota; kingdom Metazoa; phylum Arthropoda; class Insecta; order Blattodea; family Blattidae; genus Periplaneta; species Periplaneta americana. The sequence goes on along the minus strand of JAJSOF020000011.1, from coordinate 23,325,310 downwards.
CGACTTGCTCAGGAGTGGAACAATGAAGCAAACCAAGTGTAAGAAATTCTTTTCAGGTCACAAGCCGCTATGCAATCTACAAAATAGAGTTAATATCGTGAAATCAATACTGAAAGTTTATTCAGGATCTGGAGTTTTCTAGAAAAGTAGTTTCTCAATCTGGTTAGAGTTCACCAAGTATAGCTAAACGAAAGAGTAGACTATTAACCGGAAGTTGCTACCGCATTCCTTAGGTTCAGTGCTTGATTCTCGAGATCTTCTATTCTATTAGAGAAGTTATCTGAGATCTTCAAGCAAAGAATTATGTTTCTGTAATACCTGCGAAATGACTTTCTAGTCATGAATTCATCGTCAAGAATTAAAGTTGTGTGAAAATCGTTTCAAATAGATGATGAGGAAAATAGTCACACGATTCAGTCTTTTGTGTCATAGAACTTTTATTATCTTTGCCATCAGCATTGTCACAATCTAAGACAGTGTGCTGTCAAGTTAAAATTACATCACCGTCTGCTATATACAGTCACGAAGCTTGGGGTGATTTTTTGCAAATCTCGCGATAGTTGCTAGCCGCTTGGAGCGCTGTGAGTACTAGGAACAATAGACTGTGCCACAGCCATCGTGATCTAATACATGCCTTAAGGCAGACCATGTAACTCGCTTAACCCGATCACGAAGGGCGGCGTTTCAACCATATAAATTAGTTGGAATGCATAAACAGTAACATATGTTTCTCTAAAATGTAGTGTAATTCCATTAATAAAATTTAAAACAATGATTATGAGACACTTCAGACATAATTTACTTGCGAGTTAAGGTGTAATATTATTTTTGGTGTGAAAATTGCGTTGTTCGTATGTGTAATACCTGCCTTTATTTCGATTAAATATTGCGAAATTCTTGTACATTCATTTACGCACGATTCAATAATTTTCAATTGCACCGCACGGATATTTAGATATGTTGAAATTATAGGTTATGTTTACTGTACCAGTTGCCCCTTTCTGTCTAAATTTAGTGATCTCCAGTGTCTTGCCATTCATATGAAAATTATAGGTTATGTTTACTGTATTTAACTTATATTCCTAAATTCGCAATAATAAATTATGATTAAGCACAATATCATGTATGATACCCCGGACATTCAATTTGTCTGTATTTTAATACTGCAATTGAGTACTGAATTATTGTATGTATCTACTACTTAAGAGATGAAGTAACACAATTGTACATACACTAATTTCATAGGAGTGGTATGGTTAATGGTTTGTCTAAAATTAAGGAAGGTAGATGTGCTAAATTGAAATCACAATATAAATTCTTTTTTATTAAACCTCAAAATAACTTCCATTCTAAATTTGAAATGTTGACGCGAACAGATTATGTTAACATGTAAAATTCTCTTCACATTAAAATAACACAGTTTTGTAATTATTTCTGCAACATATTATGCAACAAGAAGTAAACGGAACTTATAACACATTACACTAAATAAAGCTTAGCAATGATAAGCAATAAAGTTATAATATTTCACTGAGCTCCATACACTGAAATAGAAAACCCGAACAAACATTACGGCCTGGTCTAGATCGAAAAAGCATTGACTGTGCCGTATTTCGCATTTTTGTGAAAAGTTCGTTATCGGTTGTAATAACTGTAAATGGCTAAAATACAATAATTTGAATAATAATATGGGACAAGGAGACGTTTGTAGTACTATAAATTGTAAGAAAAATAGGTTAGAGTTATCCTTCTTCCGAAAGATCCAGGAAGGTGAGTTTATAGAATATAATATATATTTTATGAAAATAATATATAAACCTTATGCATTTCATATTTCAATAGTGGAAGGAAGGTGTTAATTTTTTCAAAAGAACACGATATCGAAAGTACAATACATTTTATGGTCTGCTAGGGAAAGAGTCTGTGATGAGGCGATAGTAGCAATCCTGGTGGTGAGCAACTATCTATGAATGCATATTTCAACTGTTTACGTTTGCATATTTAGTAAGTATTAAGCTTCGTGAGTGTATATACTAGACTGTGATTAGATTATAAACCAAGCGATGAACTATAAAACAAACTGAGACGGTACAGACGGTGGGTTCAAACAAAGTTGACCAATGCAATGGCTTCTCGCTCTAGTAGACCATCAGTTTATCACGCAGACTGTCCTGGTTCGAGTTCAGACCAGATCATTTCTCTAACTACATCTCTTAGAATAGAAGATCCTCTGCTTCTTCTTCTACAGCTAAGTCATCTGGACGATTCCCTGTCTCATATAGCTCCTCTAGGCCTTTATATTATTTTGTTCATCTATCCAGTGCTCCCTGTTTGTCTGTTATTCCATTGTCGATTTCGTCTTCTATCAACCACATGGATTTCCTGTTCTTATTTGTGATGTCCTTATATTTTACTTCGCGGTACATTAAATTATATCTTCTTTTCTGTCTAGATTCTCTAGGTGTTTATTTACATCTCTGTTTCATCTCGCCTTCCTTCGCCTTATCAGATTCTCTTCTTGGTTCATTGTTCACTTTTCCTGTAGTTTCTTATATCTTTTGTGTTGATATTTTTCTGTTTTGTCCTTTCCTCCATATTCTCCAAAATTTTCCCTGTAACTCAAGGCTTATAAATTATTAATTGATACCTTAAAAACCAAAAAAATACGAACAGTATAAAAATCAAATTACGAGCCGAGTCCAGAAAGTAAGTTTTCCTGGGTCCGTTTACTGAAAGAAAACACAATTTCATGGAAAGATTTATTGAAGCCGATACAGCAGTTGTTGAGGTATTTTTCAACATCATCTTTACCGGAACTAAGATATTTGTCAAACCTTGAGTTCAACAGAGAGGTGCAGACGGCTGTCAGATAATGGTTCCGATTCCAGACGACAGACTTCTACGACACATGGATACAAAAATTGATCACACATTAAGACAAATGCCTCAATTACGATGGAGAATATGTTGAAAAGTAGCTCAAGAATATTCCATGAAATTGTGTTTTCTTTATGTAAACGGCCAAGGGAAATTTACTTTCTGGAAGGCCCTCGAATATAAAACACTACCCGTTCGTGTGGTATTATATGGCAATTAAAATTGAACTTTTGGGACTATAGGCTAGATATCTCCAGACTGAAATCTGCAGAGATGAAATGCATGCGAAGAACTAGAGAGTACAAGTGGTCAGACTTCAAACCAGCGACGAAATTGTACAAGCACTGAAAGTAACCCTCATTTCGAAAAATAAATATTATCAAACAGAACGAAAGAATTGAAAATGTGAACCGAATATACAGATCAAGATTGTTAAAATTAATAATGGAATATATTCCAAGGGAAGAAGAAAGTACGGACGATCAGTGAAGAAATTGACGGATGAATTCTGGTCAAAAGTGGCCTTTTCTTATAAAATGATGATTTATGATGATATACTGGGTGTTCATTTCAAAGTGTGTCATGACGTCACTGTTGTGAGTCAGCGATTTGAAGCGACTTTCAGCTTTTATGTCAGAGAAGTTTCCTATTATTCAAGGCGTTCAATCTGAACTTGAGAACGTGTACGGTATAACTTGAACGTCGTAGCAACAGATGGCGGTCTGTACGGTCTGTGTGATACCATAACCTCTTTCGAACTGTGTTTTGCGTGGGAAAGTCGTACGCAGGGTATTTGTTATCATCGGTTGCAACATTCCACAACACAAATCAAATGCTCCGTGTCCATGTTGACCGTCCAAGTTAATGTCAACGAATACGTAAGTAATCGTCTTGACCCTCTCCCCATATTCCGATAGTAAGAAAAAAACTCACCTCAGTACGTGTTTTCAAACAGTTCACATTCCTGCCACTATCGACGTTACCGTACGTATCGGTAAGTACTCTTAAGAATAAACGCCGTACTTGCTAGGCAACTTCTCTGGCACATACGTAATACGCCTCTGTGGAAGTGTAGGGCCCGGTTTCTTCAATGTTTGTTAAATTATAACGGTGTGTTATTCCATTTTAACTGTAAACTTAACAGTTGAAGCATTTCTTCAACTACTGTTAGTACTAACATGCTGTTAAAACCTATGTTAATTTAACTGCCCTATTTCATCCAGTTAAATCATTTAACTCTCTGTTAGCATAGAAGTATCCAATATGACTGGTGCGTTAGATGCTGAACTTATATATCTGGATTATTTAGAAAATAATTTCCATGAATACATAAACAGAGGGGATGATTTCTGTGATTTGACAGACCAGAAGTTCATACAAAGGTATAGGCTATTTTCTACCAAGCCTACTTTTCGCTTTCAACTTAGATCCGTTTGTTTGTTTATTCTCATTAATTGGTTTATACTGCGAAATAATTTCCAGCAGAAAGTTTCTTTCGAATGAAGAGAAATTAGTCCCACGATTTCTTTTTGTTCCAGTGTTTTCCATTTCATAATAGCAATACCAATACTTCGCTCCACGCTATTGTGATACAGACGAGGAAAGAAGCAGAAATCAAACCTGAGAGAATAGAAAGACTTCTATCCTCTCTGAATCAAACAACGGAAACAAGCGAGAATCGCAATTGTCAGAGTTCAGAAAACAGAAGTGAGCCTATACTTGGTTGTAGGTTATGGTTAAACTCTAGAATCTCTGATCCTAACAGAGAGTTAACAAACAGAATGTTAAAATGTGAAATGTAAAGTTGAAGAAACGCAATATTTTTAACAGCAATTCATACTTTTAACTTACAGTTAATTAACTCTATGTTAGGTGCATTTTAACAAAGGTTGAAGAAACCGAGCCTAGGAAGATTGAATTCTCTAGGCTCATCGGCTTGCCACATGACGGCATACAGCGAGCCATGACACAGTTTGAACTGAACATCCAGTAGTATTTGAAAAATATGAAGTTTTGTGTCCAGATTGGTTTTAATTATTTTCTTAGGATTTAATTACTTTATTTTATTCCAGATCCATCTCTCAATCAGTTAGAATAGACCGGTCGTTTTCCCGACATTTATTTTAATTCCGCGGCCTTGCTACATGGACGCAATTTGTGACCCTCCTAGCTCGGCACAATTGACTGACCCCATTACGCCAGGCATCTGTAACACCCACCTGCCCTCTGTCACGCAATCAGGCTCACAACTCCTGCAGTCTGGAACCGTTACACAAAAACGGGATGATATCTTGAATGTCAGGTGCATAAATCATAAGACATCTAGAGTTCGATTCTCGGCAGATCCCGGAACGTTTGAGGTAAACAAACAATTGTGGGGCGGAATTATTCAGGCCCGATTGTATAAACCATTTAATCTTGGATCAGAGGTTAAATTGATCCTTGTTTCAGATGAACTTGGAATTTTGTGTTGTATAAAGTCTGATCTGAGATTAATTTGTCTCAAACTAAAGTCAACTTTGACTGAAGAATTTCTCCGATTAAGTTAGATGATTCAAGTTCAGTTATTTCTTTTCTGTTTGAGATATACGAGTGACAGATTGTGCAAATAAAATATCCATTATTATTAATATTAATAGATATGTTAGGTACATTTATATATATTTCTTTCAATTTCTTGCCTTGATACACAGACATTCTTATATTTTATAAGGCTCTATCGCGTTCAGCAGTATCAAATAACATAACCTATAATTATATTATGTTTATAACAACCATTTATTATTAATGAATATGATAGGTACATTCATAAATTTTCAATTAACTCTATTACTAAACGAAAATTGTCGTTTTATAAAGCTTTATTATGTTTAGCAGTATCAAACACCATAACATGATAACAACTCGGAGAACAGTCAACCTTTTTCTTATTGTACGCCATTATTTACATTACACAAAAAACCAGTGTCTCCAACACAGTGTACGGAAAGTCGCCAAAAAGTAGTTGTAAAGTCGCTAGATTTCTCATTATCAACAAAAAAAGCTTAAATTTTGTCACTATGGGGTGCTAAAAAGGTCACTAAATCCCTATTTAAGCAATATAAAAGTTAAAAGAAATTGTTGTTGAAAAAGAGTTAAAATCGCTAGATTGGCAACACTGAACAAACCTGTCCGCGCATCACTTCACCTGTTTATGCGATGTTGCCAAATCCTTTTCACGTGAACTTAGATTGCATTTGAACCAAGTTAATTTGATCGCAGAAAAGTTTTATACAATAGAAGAAGTGTCTGAACTCGGTTCACTTTTCGATCTTCGATCAAAGTTGATCTTTAGTCAGGGAGTTTTATATAATTGGGCTTCAGAGTATTTCAATTACGTTTCAAATTCCTTCGCCACCACTATTATATTATAAAAAAATAATCATTCCATTGTTTCTGAAGGATATCTGTGATTTATCAGAGACGTTAAGTAAAAATAAACATTGTAGTTGCGTCGTTTTCGGTCAATTTTGTCATAACAAATGGTCTGGAAGAAAGTAATTGACGGGATTGATTATTTAAACTTAGGGTAATGTATGGCTAATAAGATACAGTAGGAAAGTGGGGCTAATTTGATACACGCATTGAAATATACCAAAATCTTAGTTTCCAAATATTTAAAAGTGTGATTATGGCAGTACATATGTTCTTTAAGAGAAATATTGAACCAAGTTTTAAAATAGTACATTATGCAACGAGCCTATAATGGTAGTAATTTTCATACGAGCGTCTTAATTACCATTATAGTCAAGTTTCATACGACTTTTTATGCTCGACCATATTTCTAACTTGAAATTATTCATAAGTATTCATGTTATTCTTATCTGACTGAGGAGCGGAACTGACCTTGTGCAATACCTCGTAAATTGTGAGATGTCCGCAGACGCGAAAGTATTGATTTTTTTCCGAGAAGCAAATGTCTACATTGACCTTGATATAATCCAGAGAGTAAAATAAAAATTAATCTTGATATAACCTTGAAATTGAACTAGACATTTAAAAAAGAGATGACAAATTGAATTTATTTGAATATTATTTACAATTAACGCTAATTATTATAGTAACAGAACTGACTTTATTTCAAATATACGTCATTTATTGATTTATTGTTGTCTTTCGATTGCATATCCGAGAATAATCGATCATTGCGTTTTCATATTGCTACAATGGTATTTTCTGATTGGTGGAACACCTGAACTTTAATGAATAAGTGTACTTTAATGAGGTCCATTAAAGGGCTCCTACCAGGTGTATAATTACTACATTTCGGCATGGTCGAGCATAAAAATCATTATTAGTTCGATTAATACATCAAAAGATACAGTTTTGTGTGTTAAGAAAAACTTTGACGTGATGCACTGTTACTTTTGTTATAGCTCTTAAAAGAATAAAGATTTTTTTTTTTTTCATTTTCCTTTTACTCAGAATAGTGTCAGCTTCACTTTTATCTAAAGAAAATCTGAATGTTGATCAATACAACGGTAATTATTGGTATGTGAATGAGACCTTATTGGCAAAGCTTAATTTCTCACACTAGTTTATTAAACCTTGTCGGACTGTAAGAAAAACAACTATCGCAATGTCCATATTTTATATATTGTACAATATTATAGTATTGTGAAATTTTAATTTTCCTACCAATTTTTTTTCTATTGTTCTATTAAAATTATAGCATATAGCCTATTAACATGTTGTATCCTATAGGATACTTTGTCAATTTAAGGGATAAGGACTATTATGGTACGCTAGAAGGGCTATTATGATACTATGTTTTATTATGAAAGGAACTGACCTAGTTGACGCTTTTATAACTTAAAAATAATAATAATAATGTATTACCTATTGAGACGACTTATTTATTTATGTTTATTTATTTACTTTTATTTATTTATTTGTTATTGAACATAACACGCAAAGCCCAATTACAATGTTCAAGACTGACAGACTAATTATTTATAAAACATAAACAAGGAAAAGAAAACATACACTTATTAAAAACTGAAACAAAATAGAAATAAGAGAAAGAAAAAAAGAGAAATTGAAATAAGGCGTGAAAGTAGCTTCGAATTAACTAACAATAATATTCTGTAAAATATGATAACAAATAATTCTGTATCTAGAGAAATACATATTGAAAATATCAACATTCGGACGAGAATGTAATTTATTGTATAACTGTAACATTTGGAAAACTGGGGAGTTTTTGTGGGATTCAGTATTTGTCCTTGGTATGTAAAACACATTTCGAAATTTTGTATTAAGCTTAGTTGCATATAATGTTATATAATAAAATAAAGCAACACAGTCCAACTTATTGCTAATAATTTTATAAAGAAATTTTAAAGATTGACAATTTCATCTAATCTGCAAACTAGTTAAATGGAAATGTTGAAGCATTGCAGCATAACTGTCATAAGTAGGATACTTTTTATAAAGTCTGTAATATAACCATTTTAGAAATTTATTTTGAATTTTTTCTAGTAACAGAATATATTTGTTAGTAAGTGGGTTCCAGATAACCGCAGCATACTCTAATTTAGATCGAACAATGGAATTATACAAAATTATTATAGTTTTGACTTTAAATTTACAAGAATTTCTCATAACAAAACCTAAACTTTTATAGGACAAATTTGTAATATTATTAATATGATTATGAAATGTGAAGTTACTCCTAAACAATATACCTAAGTTTTTGTGTTCAATTTCTGCTGGTAAAACTTTTGCCTCTATTTTATGCTGTATGTAAATTCAATTGTATTTTTCAATCTAGAAAACTTAAACCCTAATGTGAAATAGGTTTTTCCATGCTGAATATAGAATAATAATAATAATAATAATAATAATAATAATAATAATAATAATAATAATAATAATAATAAAGGTAAAGGTACCCCCGTAACATGCCATGAAGGCACTTGGGGGGTATGGAGGTAGAGCCCCATGCTTTCCATGACCTCGGCACTAGAATGAGGTGGTGTGGTCGGCACCACGCTCTGACCGCTTTTTACCCCGGGAAGGACCCGGTACTCAATTTTATAGGAGACTGAGTGAACCTCGGGGCCGTTCTGAAAGTTTGGCAACGAGAAAAAATCCTGTCACCACCTGGGATCGAACCCCGGACCTTCCAGTCCGTAGCCAGCTGCTCTACCAACTGAGCTACACGGCCGCCCCAATAATAATAATTTATTTATTTATTATTATTTATTTATTATTAATATTTGTGTGCTGAACAACAGCCAGAGGCCAATTATAGTTCAGCACAATACACAAACAGAAGATACAAAGGTGCAAAATAAAAATAAATAATATCATAAATAACAAAAACATACATGAATACAATTGAGTACAAACAGTAAAAACTAATAATCAAAACGAAACTAAACCTTAAAAGGATCTAAATTGTGCCCATGAAAATTGGCATATTTTATGCATCTACAGACTGGAGAAAGTGATTTTGAATTTCGGTTATAAAAATTTTTTTGAAATCTTAAACCTTTTGTAGGAATACGAAGGCTGATATTGTTTATGATAGACTCACAATCAATATCACCCTTGATAACTTTGCAAAAAAATTGATAATCAAGATTTAGACGTCTAGCATAAAGGCTACAACAGTTAAAATATTTACAGGTAATATCATAGTTAAAGTCAGTGGAATTGGGTATATATCGAAAAGCACATAAGGAAATAAATTTTCTTTGAATATTTTCCAATTTAACCGAATCGGTTGAAGTAATGGAATTCCAGGCTACAGATGCATATTCAAGTTTAGAGCGAACCAAAGTAAAGTATAGAATTAATAGTGACTCAGGAGTAGAAAAAGAATAAGTTATAGACCTTATTAAACCAAGCATTCTTATTGAATGATTATAAATATATTGAACATGATCGTGAAAGTATAATTTAGAATCGAGTAGTACACCAAGATCTTTTATAGAATTTTTCCTAATAATACAGGCGTTATTAAGGGAATAATTAAATTTTATGGAAGTAGTTTTTCGAGAGTACGAAATGACAAAAGTTTTTGTTTCATTAATTTTCATTCCATTAATGTCAGACCAAAGTTCAATGGAGTTAATATCATTTTGAAGAGTTTGGCAATCGGCAGAACTATTTATTGAGCGAAAGATAATAATAATAATAATAATAATAATAATAATAATAATAATAATAATAATAATAGCTTTCGGGATCCGATTTGGATCACTCTCAGAACCCAAATGGTCTGCTGATCTCAGATTGGGAACCGCTGTCTTAAAATGATGCGTAAAAATTTCATGAAAATCCATGCAAGGAGTGACGATTATAGACCGTTAAGTTGCACAAGTCAGAATGAGCACCTGGTCCTCTTAAATGACAGTGTTAAAAGGGACGAACCAACGCGATAGAAGAGACTATTAACCCTACGGGTTGTCACATCGTCGTCGGAGATCGCTATGTGACGCTGTTGCAGTCCAGGCCATGCTATGCGGGCGGAACGATAGGCAGTCATTAGCCCAGCATAGACTTTCTTGCCATGACGTCATGAAAATGTAACTCAGATCGATCATAACCTTCAATTGGTTCCGAAAGCTAAAAAAGAGATTTCTATGTAGGCTGAGTTTGTTGTGTAATTGCCCTTTCTGGAAGCAATAGGCATTTCACTGCTTTACATAACGTCTTTCAAATTGACAAAAATACCAAGCTCACATTTAATTCGCCACTCACAATAATTTATTAAGTAATCACGTTATTATAAACTTGGAAAAAAATATGACGGGGGATTTGAGGAGTTCCTATGATTTTGTATATTTAAGTTCTATACAAAAATGAGGTTAATGGATTTATTATACTACATAAATACAATTTCCTGTAAGATTTAAGTTTGCTTAATGTACCGAATAAAATAAGCTATGAACAACAGTCACCTCCAGTAATAATAATGATAATGATAATAATAATAATAATAATAATAATAATAATAATAATAATAATAATAATAATATTTGAAGTCTCATTAGTATAATATATTACTAGGCAGCGAAGTATGCAATGGGGGGGGGGAAGGAACTGGTCACCCTACCTCATTATCTACTGTCTTACTTACCACATGAGTGATACCTTATTGATGTCACTTCTGAGGTTCAAACCTGTCTTTGGACAGTTAACTAAATAATAATAATAATAATAATAATAATAATAATAATAATAGGCACAAATGGTCTTTAAAGAACCCGAACATTCATTGCCACCCTCACATAAGCCCGGCATCGGTCCTATCCTGAGCAAGATTAAACCAGTCCCTACCATCATATTCCACCTCACTCAAATCCATTTCAGTATTATCCTCCCATCTACGTCTCGGCTTCTCCAAAGATATTTTTCTCTCAGAAGCTCCAACTAATAATAAATAATAATAATAATAATAATAATAATAATAATAATAATAATAATACTTACAAATGATCTTTAAAAACCCGAAGATTCATTGCCGCCCTCACATAAGCCCGCCATCGGTCCTATCCCGAGCAAGATTAATCCAGTCCCTACCATCATATTCCACCTCCCTCAAATCCATTTCAGTATTATCCTCCCATCTACGTCTCGGCTTCTCCAAAAGTATTTTTCTCTCAGATGCTCCAACTAATAATAATAATAATAATAATAATAATAATAATAATAATAATAATAATAATAATAAAGACCTTGGAGGAAGCCGAGACGTAGATGGGTGGATAATATTAAAATGGATTTGAGGGAGGTGGGATATGATGATAGAGACTGGATTAATCTAGTACAGGATAGGGGCCGATGGCGGGCGTATGTGGGGGCGACAATGAACCTCCGGGTTTCTTAAAAAAGCCATTAATAATAATAAATAATAATAATAATAATAAACACTACTACTACTACTACTACTACTACTACTACTACTACTACTACTACTACTACTACTACTACTGCTGCAGAGTACGATGATGTAATGTTTATGATTCCCAACTTTTATTCTGGGGTCCAGAGTTCGAATCCAGGGATCGAATATACTGATTTAAGTTTTTCTTGGTTCCCCAAGTCCATCCAGGAGAACGCTGGAATAGTACCGATTTCAAGGGCCACGACCCGACTCCTTCCCAACCATCATTACCCCTTCATCACTTCTCATCTATCATCATAACGTCTCCCCGCGATAAGCCTGACATCTGTCCTGCGGAGTAGTGCACTTGGCAAAGATGTGCCCGGTGGGTACGACGGTAAACCACTGTAATGTGGAAAACGCCGGAAAATATTATTATTATTATTATTATTATTATTATTATTATTATTATTATTATTATTATTATCTAGTAAATAGTACTATTTCGCTGTTTTGGTTCTGTGGATGGTATATGCGCCTCCCATCCAAGCGGTCCGGGGTTCAGTTCCAGACATGAGCAATGGAAGATATATATCTTCCGTCCACGGGACTGAGTGTTTGTCCCTTGTTATACGTTGTCCTGTGTTGTCTCAGCGGTGGCTCTGTGTCGTACTGATCACATGACCTGGGATGCCCACCCAACAATGTGTGCCTGTCAGGTGTTGGACTATAGCTATAGGCCATATACCCTCTCCCATTGGATTGTAAGTTGGTAGGCAAGGAAGAGGTGAAACATGGCAAAGAAAGAAGCAAAAGACATTAAATAAGAGTAAGCACACTTTTTTCTTAATTACAGAAAACCTGTCTGAAATACCACCCCTATTGAAAGACTACTCCTCCTAAAGACCAATTTTTTTTTTAAAGAGCTGAATTAAAAATCCATAAAAGCAATGTAAATCACACCCCTTTTAAGATACCACCTCTCTCCCCGACCACCGACCAGTGATTGAATAGTCATTTCCTTAATTTTACTCCTATTAAAAGACCATGCTGTATTTTAAAAAGTTACAATTGAGTATTTTATTACCTTACTGTAGCCTGAATAAATTCCAAGAAATTCGTACAGTACTAGATGTTTGGCAATGAGCGTATTCCGAATCTCACCGGTGAGCAATCCGATGGCATCACGGTGTTCCGAATTCCACCGATGACGTCATTGATGCTCCACCGGTGTCGCACCGGTGCCATCAACGAGTTAGATACTATAGAGAGGCTAAAGATCTCTGATAAGCGCTCCCTGCGGAGGCCAACAGTACTATGGATCGTTCCCTAAAAAACATGGCGTCTATAGTACCGCCAGCCTCCGCAAGGAGTGCTTATCAAAGGTACACTGTAACGAGTTGGTACATGTATTATATTTTTCAGATAATTTAAACATTTCGCTATAGGTTTTGTAAAAAGCTGATTTATAAATGAAAAAGTAATAATTAAGACTTTAAAATTTCCAAAAATGTCTCATTCCCTCGGATTTAAATGAAATGTACCGTAAATCATAATATTCGTTGCTGGATAATTAAACCCTCTCAATACAGGTACTATTGCCGCAGAGAATTATAAGATAAGACGGACTGAGCATAAGCGAAGTATCTGTATTAATAAGTTTGTACCATAAAGAGTTTAGTATTTATTGTGTTTATAGGGCCTACACCAATTTTCTTTTTATTAATGCGTAGGGCTCTTTTTGTTACCAAAGAGGAAAGTTAGCACTTGCATCACACACAATTTGTCATTTTTGTTCAAAATAATGTAAGAACAGTTTTATTCTGCAAAAGCCTCTGGTTAGTTGCGAGACACGTGTGAGATCAATGCTCGTTTCAAATTATATTAGACTACACGATGTCTCCATCACGCGACAATATTTGTTTCAAACTATATTAGACTACATGATGTCTCCATCACGCGAAAAGAAGTGTACCTAGCTGTGGCTCCTGTTGTTTCTGATAACAATGTTAATCGTAAGTATCTTATTGTTTCAATCAATGTGGTGAGTTATGATCATGAGTAACTTTCTATTAGTGCCATTCTTTAATTATTATGTTGCATGCTAAGAGATTATTTGTAGTTTTAATAATTTCAGTTTTCAAACGTTCTCTGTGTTAATTCCAATTTCAAATGAATTTTTCTCAATAACTTAATTACTGGATATTTTTTTTAAATTTTCGCCACTACCTTTCCTATATTTTACTCCTATTAGTTACATACGTCGTCTCTCTTGAAATCACCTGGTGAGCACTGAATTACATAATTTCATATTAGGTTAGACTAGCTGTAAGGTAATTAAATTTGTGACGAAGTCAAAAAATTATTTATTTTTCTTCTGCCGATTAAATTCATCCGTCTTTAGGTGCTTTGCTTTGGTTGCATCGAGTATAGCTTGTCATTTAATATCTGGGCTATATTTAGTGAAACTAATAAAACATAGGCTTACAGCTGTTATAAAACGTAAAGTTTTGTGTGTATTTTACTTTTTACTTCTTAACATAGTCTTAATATATAACTCAATTCACAATAATACTAACTTCATCACAGTCATTTCCTACAACATCCGAGCCACGCCCCTTTGTTTTGACTAACCGAAACATGGCGGACCAATGTTCAATTGTCTTCAACTTTCTGAGGTCTTTGTCCTCTCTATAGTATCTAACTCGTTGGGTGCCATCAACTTGCAGAGGTGGTGGCAGTCTCCATCAGCCGCCATCAGTGAATCTGATTGGTTCTTGTATAGGGCGGGAATCAGCAGACGAATGACATCGTGCACTGTTGTGTCATGGCGGTGTGTTCTGCTTTAGTTCTGCTGTATAGTTTGTAATGAGCACAACGTAAAAACAATATGTTAATGGCTTATGAGCGAACATGTCAACGGACCAGTTATTACTACCGGTTCAAGAAATAAATTGTTTATGCTATCTTTTCTTTGAACGAGGTGGGAGTACGAAAATTTCGCAAAATTTTGCTAGCGTAGCACAGGCAACAACTTGTACAGTCGCCATGACAGCCATCGATCCTTCCAGCAGTTTTGTTCCTTATTTCGCTGCAACGTGACGTCATTGATGCCACCGGACCGGTGAGATTCGGAATACGCTGAATGTTGTTATGTGGTATCGTATTCACGTTGAATGTCCATCTCTGTCCTTAATCCCTTAAGGAATTTTGGGTATTGCTACGAAAAAGGTAAAATGAGCGCTTGCAAATGGCCTCTGAGGTATGAAAAAGGGTTATTTACACCGATATTTAACAGTTTCTTGGAAGGTAAGATTTCTCATGACGTGTGACGGTTTTACGTTTCGTTTTATAAATTCAAAATCAAATCGTTACTTGTTAATTACAGTGCAATAATTTATTTTTTCTTCCTCATACCTGTTAGAAAAATTCGGTGATCAACCCACCGATGATGAGGATGTAGTCAAGAGAGAATTTCAATCCGAAAAAAATGTGCCAGAACAAGCCTTATGTAATACTGAGTGAATTCAACAGTCGGCACCACTGAAAGACTGTAATAATCGACGTACAAATGAACTTAACATGTTAAAGAATAGTTTTGAAAATGAGATTGACAAAAGGAAATGTAAAAAAGTTAAGCAGAGTTCAATTTATGATTTTGTGAAGGAGAATCAAGGAAGAAAATTGGGGAGGGGGAAAAAAACGTAAAATAAGAAATGAAGTTCTGATTTCAAGCTTTTATTACTAGCAATATTTTCCACGTTTTTATTTGATTAACATAGAAATGTTTAAACCCATTATTTGTGTAAAATAACTTCCCCTATTGAGAGACCACCCCTCTGAAAGACCAGTTTTTCATGGAACCAGCAGAGGTCGTTTAATACAGGTTTTACTGTAAGTGTCCAAAGCAGAGTGTAAAAAAGAAAGCCATTTAGTCGACAGAGTCTAGGAAGCCAATGTGATGGAGTTAACTGCAGTTACCGACGATGGCGCCACTTACGCAAGAACTGTTTCAGGGTTAAGCATATAATGCTCCGGGTTGCCAATCTTTTTTGTATTATTAACTATAATCTTTATTTATACTTAACAATGAAAAAAATGTATCATTTAAAATCTAAAATGTTTCTATATGCTACGCTCTACTATTGTTCATAAATACTGGCATGCAATGAAGCTTACACTTTATCCATTTCAACGAGTGCTGACGACCACTGATTTAGAGACTTGTCGTATTCATATTTATTTTCTTACTTACTTACTCACTGGCTTTTAAGGAACCCGGAGGTTCATTGCCGCCCTCACATAAGCCCGCCATTGGTCCCTATCCTGAGCAAGATTAATCCATTCTCTATCATCATATCCCAACTCCCTCAAATCCATTTTAATATTATCTTCCCATCTACGTCTCGGCCTCCCTAAAGGTCTTTTTCCCTCCGGCCTCTCAACTAACACTCTATATGCATTTCTGGATTGGCCCATACGTGCTACATGCCCTGCCCATCTCGAACGTCTGGATTTAATGTTCCTAATTATGTCAGGTGAAGAATACAATGCGTGCAGTTCTGTGTTGTGTAACTTTCTCCATTCTCCTGTAACTTCATCCCTCTTAGCCCCAAATATTTTCCTAAGCACCTTATTCTCAAACACCCTTAACCTATGTTCATCTTTCAAAGTGAGAGTCCAAGTTTCACAACCATATAGAACAACCGGTAATATAACTGTTTTATAAATTCTAACTTTCAGATTTTTTGACAACAGACTGGGTGATAAAAGCTTCTCAACCGAATAATAACAGGCATTTCACATATTTATTCTGTGTTTATTTTCCTCCCGAGTGTCATTTATATTTTTTACTGTTGCTCCCAGGTATTTGAATTTTTCCACCTCTTCAAAGGATAAATCTCCAATTTTTATGTTTCAATTTCGTACAATATTCTGGTCACGAGACATAATCATATAATTTGTCTTTTCGGGATTTACTTCCAAATCAATCGCTTTACTTGCTTCAAGTAAAATTTCCGTGTTTTCCCTAATCGTTTGTGGATTTTCTCCTAACATATTCACGTCATCCGCATAGACAAGCAGCTGATGTAACCCGTTCAATTCCAAACCCCCTCTGTCATCCTGGACTTTCCTAATAACATACTCTAGAGCAAAGTTAAAAAGTAAAGGTGATAGTGCATCTCCTTGCTTTAGCCCACAGGGAATTGGAAACGCATCTGACAGAAACTGACCTATACGGACTCTGCTGTACGTTTCACTGAGACACATATTTATTTTCTTACAGAACATATACTTACGTGTAGACAGAAAACCTGCAGGTTTTGATACTACTTCCTTTACATTGATGCGTTTAAAAACATACAGTGGATGTTATCCGAAAGTTTTTTTTTAATTTTGTTTTTTATTCAACGACTTTTTCAACTTCAAAGCTTGATTTTGTTTCATTAGAAACAATGGCTGTATAATTCTGGACTTACTCTAACTGTATCGATTCCTTTAGAAGTGAGCTCCACGGATATTAGTGACCCACCTTTACGTAGAATGTAATTCTTCTTTTAATGATTGTGCATACATTGAGTTAAAGAAGAAGAACGTGTGTCTAATCTGGCAATGTGGTTTCGGGTATTTATCCAAGGGAAAATAGACTTTTCCGAACTCTCTGAAAGAGCTCAGCCGTAAAATTTCATCAGGATCTTAGATTGTTGAATTGAATTATATTTGTGATGGACAATTCCTCGGGATGAGGATCTTTTATAGGATATTTCCTTTACTCTCAACTTTACCAACTCTGACCTTTTCACTTAATATCAGACTGATTTCATATCATTTCAGTTCACACAAAAATGCCGTTGTTTTATGTATGAACTTCGGTTGTTACAGTTGGAAATAGTCAGCTGTAGCTCACTCTCTCTCTCTCTCTCTCTCTCTAATAGCCACGACAATGAAACAAATCACCAATATCAGTTTCGTCTATTAGAGGTTGGTATTCCATCTCGTAACTGTTAAAGAACTGCATGATATTATTGAAGAGTAATTTCTCATAAAGTCTTCTTGTGCATTTCATTCCGTATCATGTATCGTCTATTCTCTTCTCATCTCATATCTCGTCTCGTCCCTTCTGTTTCCTCTCTTCTTGTCTCCATTTACGTCCCGTCTCCTCTCATACTCGTCCCGCATCATCTCTTATCTCGTCCCATCTCATCTCTTACCTCGTCCTGTTTCATTGCTTACCCCGTCCCGCCTCATCTCGTACCTCGTCCCTCCTCATCTCTACCTCGTCCCGCCTCATCTCATATCTCACCTTGTCTCACATCTTTTCGTTTAACTCGTATCTAGTATCGCCACAGTCTAGTATATACAGTCGCGAAGCTCAATACGTAGTAAATATGCAAACATTAGATAGTTGCTCGCCACTAGGATCGCTAATATCGCCTCATTATAGGCAATGCAAAATAGTACCGTCACAGTCTATTGTTTCTAGCACCCTCAAAACTCAAGCTTCGTGACTGTATATAGTAGACTGTGGTATCGCCTCACGTCCAGTCTCGTATCTCGTTTTGCCTCATCTCGTACTTTGTCTTTCTTCACCTCGTACGTCCTCTCTCTTCATCTCGTATCTTGCTCTTCTCACATCGTACTTTGTGTCATCTTATATCGTATCTGGTTTCTCCTCATCTCGTACCTAGTATAGCCCCATCTCTGGCCTCGCTTCGTCTCATCCCAAAACGCGTCTCGGCTCATCTGGTGTCGGGGTCTGTCTCATATCTTATCTCTTTTCGTCTCTTATCTTAACTAATGCCACCTTTGATTGTTGATATAGCGGTTTAGTAATATAGATGTATGTGTTAAATACATTACACTTGCGGTTTATGGAAATGTAAATTGTACTTGTTATTTACACAATTTTTATTGTTTGTGGTTCATTTCATTTACTTACGTAAACATAAAACTCAATACGAACAAACTAGACTTAGGATTCACTCACACTGAGAAGTTTTTGTCAAACTTGTTTATTAATTTTGGTGTGAACGTACATTACACTAATATTACACTTCTTGCTTCAGTGTACTTGCCTAAATTCGACTTACATTCGAACAAATTATGCTTAAGCTTAAGTCACGGGATATAAAAGAGTCATGAAACATTTCTAAATATTAAATTCATTTGAGAATAAGTTTATTATTGTGGTAGGATGCGAATAATAGCTTACAATTCATTACAGTTACTTGCACAAATATACATTGGAACCCCCATTTACAAATTAAAATTAAACTCAAGTTACCACTTTCAATAAATTAGATTTGTACCAATATGAAATATATAACTAATTGTGTTTACTTTTTTAAGCTTTGAGAAACTCTAACAAATTCAATTTACACTAAGAAAAAATGAGTAATTTTTAAAGCAAACATTGAAATGTTTAAGTTTCTTGTAAAATCACTGGAGTAACTGTAGATAAATTGAACACGGACCTGTATTAAAATCAAAATATGTGACTGATTACATTTATTTGTTTAATCATTGAAATTACTACTTACAAATTCAATGTATACTAAGATAAAATATATAATTAAACACACTAATTTAAGCATTGAAACCAATTTCAATAACTTAAATTTGTATCAAGAGGAAAATATGTAACTAATTGCATTTACTTTTTAAGCATTGATAATTTTTTTAAATCAAAATAATTATGTGCTTGATTACATTTATTTGTTTAATCATTGAAATTACTACACACATATTCAATTTATACTAAGATAAACTTACTAGTTTAAGCATTGAAACAACTTTCAATAACTTAGATTTATATCAGTAGGAAAATATGTAACTAATTGCTTTTACTTTTTAAGCACTGACCATTTTTAAAGTCATTTCCACTGAGGTAACAATAATTCATTAATTGCATTTTAACATTGTATTTAAATAAATTCAATATAGGCCTATAATAAGATAAAAGTGTGAAATTTATTACATTTACTTATTTAAACATTAAAATTAGTGCTAGCAAATTCAATTTACACCCAGCTAAAATATGCAATTAAATATATACTGTACATATATACTTGTTTAAACATTGAAACCACTTCGAATGAATTAGATCAAAATATGTGTTATTAATTGCATTTACTTTTTTAAGCATTCAAGCTTTTACCGAATTCAATTTATACTAAGATCAACAAATTTATATTAAATAAGACATGTATTTTTAAGCTAAGGTCGAAATGCAGATTTATTTTCTTGTGAAAGCTTTGAAACCACTTTTAAATACATTCACCAAGCCCAACAATAAGGTCAAACTGTGTAACTGATTAGATTTACTTGTGAAAACATTGAGATTACTGCTAACGAATTTAATTTACAGTATATATGCACTTGTTCAAGCATTGAAATTACTTTTACTATAGTACATTTATACCCAGGTAGGAATATATAATTAATAACACTTATTTCTTAAAGCGCTGACAAATTTTAATAAATTCCATTTTCACTAAACCAAATATATAATAATCTCTAATAAAATTATATTTACACGTTCAAGCATTAAAACCACATGCAATAAATTCGATTTTCAATAAGATTGCGTTTACTTCAAAATAGATATGTTTAACTAAGATCACAATTTCTGAGCAAGTTACAGAAAACACTTTAAGGCTGTTCGACATAAACTAACTTTATAATTGATAATTCGTTAAAACGATCGACATAAAAAAGTAATGGTGTATATTTTTGTGCTGAATCTTCTCCATTGATACGAGCATAAATATTATTAAGAAATGCCAATACTTGGAAATAAAGAAGTTATGTAAAAACATGCGATTATTAAGATTATAACATGGAGTGTTTTTGCAATCTATAGGCTTTTTACGCCTCTAGTAAACTGGACAGAATAGCGAGCTGTTCGCTCATTACTTCATACACAACACTTTTGAGCAAATATAAGGACTGTAGGCTTCATACATGGCGACGAACGGCTGCATAAACAACAACGTGGTAATAATTATCCTAGCCATTCTAGTTTATGGATAGAGTTTGTATGGTTTTTTTTAAATATAGCCTGCTAAGAATCACAGTAACTTAATTTCTGTTGCCTCAATTCGTCGTCTTTGTTGAGTTGTTAACATCCAGTTTTTGGTTTCGTTAAACTGTGGAAACTTGTTTATTTTAATTTCCATATAATTTGAAATTTAGTGTTAGAGGTTGCAATCCAAATAATAAAAAAGAATTTGTTGTAGGACTTCATTTAATAAGCTACATATTTTTTTCTTTAAATTCTCTGCATCAAAAAATCTAAAAACTTTTCTTTTATTTGTGAAAATGTCTAAATTATATTCTTTTACAATATTACTTTAAAGATTCTGAAAAAAAAAGTATTTCTTCGTGATCACTTACCAGTCCATGGAAAATTAAGTCTGGTGTTAGTTATAAACTACGTGTGGGTTTCGAGGCAAGTTTTCTGGGGTGCCCGAGTCTGGAAACTATTGATAATCATAGATAAAACTGATATACCCATTTACAGAGAATGAATCAAAGCAGTTTACCTTTAAAGCTGCTTCAATACCAATTCATAAGAACCAGAAGAGTGGGAACGGCAAACAAACGTGGGCGGGAACAACGTGAAACCTTTGAAGACTGAAGGGACTGTAGGATCTAATCTTAGATGATCAAGACGTCGCATTGAAGCGATCTTGAAGAAACTCTATTTGGACTAAAATCAGTATGTATAATCAAGTACACTTCATTGTTTATACATTACAGCCAGAAGGAAATATTTTCATTTCCACAGACACGACAGTTTCTGCTCAACTACAATTAAGTTTTTGTGTGGAGAAACCACTTTGATCAAGTTTGGTTTGCACTACGTCAGGATATATGAATAATTGATTACATTTAATTGGTTAAACACTAAAAGCACAACAATTTGTCGAGTTTCAATGATACCACAATTTCTTAGCTATAATATTTACCTATTTTTCTTAAACAATGAAGTCACCATCAACAAGTTCGATTTAAACAAACTTTTCCTCCTTGTACGTACCACCAAAGTGATGAAAGCAGATAACTGTTTATATACAATTTTCAATTGTCATTTAAGCCACTCAGTGGGATATAAGCATCTGTCAATATAATCCAACTTCTGAAAACGAGGAAAGAATCTAAATGCATGTAATCACTAGTACAATGTATGTCTTTACATTCCCTGGGACTTCTACATGTCTGTTTGACACTGCAGAACAACATGGATTTCGGGTCTTGCTTCAAACACATATTATCTTTACAAACAAAATAACTGTAAGCTTGATTCAAAGCGGAGAACAGCTGCAGAATCAGCAACATGATGCCAATCTTACTTGTCATTGTTGTTTCTACTTCAAAAACTGCTTCCTAATTTCAGAGATGGAAGAAAACTTCAAGCTGTAAGTTTGATGCATGTGTGTACTTCATTGAGCTCGAACACCAATTAGCGCCCCTAACATCACACTTCGAAAATCTCTTCACAGAATTTAGTACCTTTGTTGTTTATATACAATTGAACACGGAATTTGGTATGTTTTACAATTAAATTTATATTATAATTAAACAACACCATAAATAATTGATTTGCTCTTCAACATGGATTTCAAATCATATTATAGTTCATACAACAGTGAATAAAACTTTGAGTGGAATCTCTTCAAACATTTTGATGTGTTACGTATTATTGATTATTTTTGTCAGTCGTTGTGCACGAAGAGATTCAGGGACACCGTTGATGTTGTGTTGAAGTCTCAGCCCTCAAGATGATTGCTGTATCTATGGCGAATTTGATTTGTCCACATTTTTCTGAAAATGGAAGAGTTGTTGAGTTAAGAAATATTGAATACAGTTTATATATCTGATAGACATTATATTACCCATAACCATAATTACGACTACAACCTTAAAGTAAAGTAAATTTACCCCTGTTACAGGTGAAGGAAGCCCACAGGCAACAGTAACGCATATTAATACATGTCTAGTAGATACTGAAACGTTTTTGGAATTTAAAACAGTTTTTATGTAAAGAATTATCTCATTTGTTGACGTCATGCAGTGTATAACAGAAGTGTGAATGCAACTGAACTTCAGGGAACAAAAGTGTGAATGTATTATTCAGAGTTTCTTATCGTAAAGATAACAAGAACCTGAACAAGTTCGTTAAGTGCGAGTAAGTATTCAAATATTTTATCGGAATGTCTTCTTTTTGTATCTGAAATTTATTCTGTCTTTTAAAAATGTAACCATTTGCTTCCTTGTTTCTTATTACTATTTATTACATAATTTTTTTTTTGCAAAGTGTTGAACGTACTTGAAACCACAGTTTGAAAAGTTTTCACATAGTTACTTGCAATATTTCCTTTATTTGTTTAATGATTTATTTTATTTATTATTTTATTTATTTATTTATTTCACTATTTTGTTCTGTTTTGTATCTGGTTATAACTTTGTATAATTTCATTTTATTTATGAATTTTATTTCTTCCATGTTTTATTTTCAATATACAGGATGTTTAAAAAATACGGGGCATATTTTCAGGTATGTATTTCCCACATGTAGACAATCAAAATAGTTCATTACAACATGTGTCCGGAAATGCTTCATTTCCTAGTTATGGCCTTCACAACATTGAAATTCACCGGAACGTTTTTCTTTCCGCAGGTCGTTGTCATTACAGAAGATGTTCAAAATGTTCACCTCCTGCTTGAATACAGACCTCACATCGATGTCTCATTGACCTGCGAACACGATCCCAAACTCCAGGAGTATTGCGTATGTCCTCAGAACATGCCACAATTCGATTCCGAAGGCATTCCAAATCAGGCACCGGAGACGAATAAACCAATGATTTTAAATGGCCCCACAAGTAGAAATCGAGAGGGTTCAGATCAGGTGAGCGTGGAGGCCAAGCAATTGGGCCACCTCTACCTATCCATCGATCCAAGTACCGGCGAGCCGTACGACTGAAGTGTGCAGGAGCGCTATCATGCAAGAAGTGAATGTGTGACGATTGATCAGTGGAGTGAGTGTCTTCTAAAACATGAGATATGGTGTTTTCCAGGAAGTTTGTGTACGCCTCCCCCGTAAGTCTGTTTACAAGTACATGGGGTCCAACTAATCGATCACCAATGATACCGGCCCACATGTTGAGGGAGAACCGCACCTGGTGATGAGATGGAACAGTTGCGCGTGAGTTTTCATACGCCCATACATGCTGATTGTGGAAATTTGTTATGTCATCTCGTGTGAACTGTGCTTCATCTGTAAATAATACTAAGGCAGGAAAGTTCGGATTTACACCACACTGGTGCAAAAACCACTGACAGAACCTAACTCGTGCAGGGTAATCTGCTGGTGACAGGACCTGTACACGTTGCAAATGATAAGGATACAATTGATACTCTTTCAACAGTCTCCAGACAGTCGTATGAGGAACATTGACTTGCAACGCTACCCTTCGTGTGCTGATAGAAGGAGTCATGTTCACAGCCTCCAGAATCTCCTCCTGTACTTCTGGAGTTGTAGATCTTAGTCGTCCCCTTCCCAAACCAGGAGAATTAAATTTTCCATACTCGCACAGACGGTAATGGAGACGTACAAATGTCTTCCGATCTGGACATTGTCGCTGTGGGTACCTCTCCTGGTACAAACGACGAGCCAGCGCAGCATTGCCGTCCGCCTTGCCGTACATGAAGTGTATCTCAGCCAGCTCTTGATTTGAATACATGTCGCACAGTCTAACGCCTACACAACACTGAATGTAACCTTCGCCTCGGAATGAACTGTCAGAGTGCCCTCTTAATGTCTTCTTTGACGGCAACGACCTGCGGAAAGAAAAACGTTCCGGTGAATTCCAATGTTGTGAAGGCCATAACTCGGAAATGAAGCATTTCCGGACACATGTTGTAATGAACTATTTTGATTGTCTACATGTGGGAAAATATATATATATATATATATATATATATATATATATATATATATGTGAACAGTAGGTAAAAATAAATGAGATATACAGAGTATAAAAATACAAGATAATAAGACCTGATCATATGCAAATAGGATTGTATCTATTTTAGTGAACCCGCTAATGAGAATGTATCCTCAATATTGATGATGATGATGATGATGATTATTATTATAATAATAATGTAACAATAACAATAATTTATAGTTGTCCTGAGAAATTTAGACAAATTACTAACTTACATTTACACAATATTACAGTGAAATTTGTGTATCAAATTTACAATTTTATACATCTTAATTACACAACTTTTAACACTGTATCACTTCGGAATATGTATGATAAGAACTTTCTTGTGTTAAATTTTAACGTACCTTGTTAACATGTTTCGACCTATTTTCGGCCATCTTCGGAACTGGTCGTTGTTGCTCTTGGCGCCTCTTGTTTCCTGTGTGGGTGCGTTCGTAGTGTAGAGTCAAAGAGTGTATGTATTTTGAAATTGAATTGTGTGTTGAGAATATCGTTGGGATGTGTTTTCGTGTGTCTGTATATTTCATATTGTTCTAGTGTGTTGAGTTTCTGGCTTTTTGGTTGGATGTGCAGTATTTCCATCTCTGTGTTTGTGTCTCTGTAGGTGTGGTTGGCATTTGTGATGTGTTCTGCATATGTGGAGGTAACACCACAACTTCTACATAGGACAGACAGGCAGATCATTTCAAACACGTTACAAAGAACACATCAGAGCCGTAACAAAATTACAAAACACCTCCACATATGCAGAACACATCACAAATGCTAACCACACCTACAGAGACATCAACACAGACATGGAAATACTGCACATCCAACCAAAAAGCCAGAAACTCAACACACTAGAACAATATGAAATATACAGACACACGAAAACACACCCCAACGATATTCTCAACACACAATTCAATTTCTAAACACATACACTCTTTGACTCTACACTACGAACGCACCCACACAGGAAACAAGAGGCGCCAAGACCAACAACGACCAGTTCCGAAGATGACCGAAAATAAGTCGAAACATGTTAACAAGATACGTTAAAATTTAAAACAAGAAAGTTCTTATCATACATATTACAATTTTACTTACAAGAATAGGTTGTAAACATTTCCTCAAGCGTCATTTTTGTAAAAACTTAAACGCATAATGTTTCTCACAGATAATTAAAATTATTTGTATATTTCACGCAACCATAACGTCATTCAGTCCGTATTTCATATCCAGCTTTGCTATATAATCAGTCGATATGCATGAAAAGAAGCACGAGGTGCTAGAGCAATCTCGAGGTGATTTGCAGCTTTGATTGGTGTAGCAGAATTGCATTGAGCTCGGACACTGTTGCTGACACATTCCTTTGTAACAAACCATATTCCCATCTGTCGGCATGACACTCGATAACGTAAGGCTTAAAAATACGACGTAAACCAGACCCTTCATCATGAATTGCGAGACTTGAATTGTGCCCCAAGACTAAAAGACCGTAGCCTTTGTTCTGTGGTCTCCTATGTCTGTGGTTCCTCATTTAAATATCACTCCTTCGCTGCTTTGTTGACGTCAAGAAGAGCGACTTCGTACCCTTGACATTCACGGTCCGATGGATTACAATGATTATATTTATTTTTTCTCTTGCACTTCCTTGTTTCTTCAAAATAGTGGACACCATTTATTTAAAATCCACTCACTTTGCCAGTTTAGCACTTCTTTATTGCTACGGCATCGAATTCTGACACTGGAAACCCGTGTTCATATCCCGACGATTTTAAATATGATTTGGACTGAATTTCTCGGAGCATTTTAATTTTCATGAGAATAATAGTAGGAGAAAGAAGAACAAAGTGCATAAGATTTGCTCATGATATGGCGTTGTTATCAGAAGAGTAGATGATACTAAAGGATATGCTACTGGAGCTAAATAACAGCTGTGAGCAGTATGGGATGAAGATAAATGCAAACAAGACAAAGATCATGGTCATAGGAACAAAATACAGAAGATAAATTTTCGAATTATAAATGAGGCAGCAAAGCAAGTGAACAGTCGACTGGTTGGCGAGTTGGTATAGCGCTGGCCTTCTATGCCCAAGGTTGCGGGTTCGATCCCGGGTCAGGTCGATGGCATTTAAGTGTCCTTAAATGCGACAGGATCATGTCAGTAGATTTACTGGCATGTAAAAGAACTCCTGCGGGACAAAATTCCGGCACATCCGGCGACGCTGATATAACCTCTGCTGTTGCGAGCGTCGTTAAATAAAACGTAACATTTAACATTTAGCAAGTGGAGTCCACACCTGTGGAGTAACGGTCAGCGCGTCTGGCCGCGAAACCAGGTGGCCCGGGTTCGATTCCCGGTCGGGGCAAGTTACCTGGTTGAGGCTTTTTCCGGGGTTTTCCCTCAACCCAATATGAGCAAATGCTGGGTAACTTTCGGTGCTGGACCCCGGATTCATTTCACCGGCATTATCAACTTCATCTCATTCAGACGCTAAATAACCGAAGATGTTGATAAAGCGTCGTAAAATAACCTACTAAAAAAAAAAGCAAGGGGACAGCTTCAAATACTTTGAGTGTACTATAAGCAGTAACATGAACTGCTGCCAGAAAGTCAAAAGGAGTACAGCAATGGGCCAGAAAGCCTTTAATAGAAAAAAGAAGCATCTTCTGCGGACCTCTGGCAAGAGAACTAAGGAAGAGACTAGTGAAGTGCTTTGTATGGAGTGTGGCATTGTATGGGTCAGAAACATGGACATTACGACGAAGTGAAGAGAAGCGAATAGAAGCATTTGAAATGTGAATATGGAGAAGAATGGAATGTGTGAGGTGGACATACAGGATAAAAAATGAAGTTTTGATGGAAAGAGTGGGTGAAGAAAGAATGATGCTGAAACTGATCAGGAAGAGGTAAAAAATCGGCTGGGTCACTGGCTATAGAGAAACTGTCTTCTGAAAGGTGCACTGGAAATAATGGTGAATGGGAGAAGAGTTCGCGGTAGAAGATGATATCAGATGATAGACGACTTTAAAATATATGGATCATATGAGGAGACAAAGAGGAAGGCAGAAAATAGGAAAGATTGGAGAAAGCTGGGTTTGCAATGAAAGATCTGCCCTTGGGTAGAACACTGGATGAATGAATTTGTAATAAAAAGTGACAGATTCTTCGAACCCCTATAATTTCGTGAAATGTTTATGCTGTTCGTGATTGTTATTGTGAGCATGGTTCCATTTGTAAGGATGTTTGGTATTTGGAATAAAATTTGATATTTATTTTCATTTCTTCTTTTCATACTCCCCTCATTAACGCTTAAGCAGTCCCGCTGGGCGTTTTCAACACACCAGTCATTATACGGAGCTGTTAACTACATATTGAGTAAGCCTGTACTTTTGAAACTTTCAGTATCTTTCTTAGACTTGGTAAGGCAACAATAACCGTAAACATATTTGAAATCGGAATTCGTATACTGTAGATAATAACGGTTTAAGTGGTGTGAGGGTGACGAAGTGTTACAATAATGCTATTGTAAATAATAACAATGACTAAACTGATCGTACTAGTGTAACGAATAATAACAAAGGATGTTAAATAGTGACTGTGCGCACAGAAAAATCAAGAAAGCGGTCTGGAAAGGAAGATAAAAAAGTAGATTGTGGTTAGTAGTGAATAGACGTTGGAATATTTGGGAATATAACAATTGGAGATTTAGCCTTCGAAGAGGTGGAAAAAT
This sequence comes from Periplaneta americana, assembly GCA_025594305.2. Lineage (NCBI taxonomy): Eukaryota > Metazoa > Arthropoda > Insecta > Blattodea > Blattidae > Periplaneta > Periplaneta americana. The sequence continues at coordinate 23,296,817 of JAJSOF020000011.1, read as the reverse complement.
TCTCATATCTGGAAGTAACAGTAACAAATATAAATGACACTCGGGAGGAAATTAAACGCAGAATAAATATGGGAAATGCGTGTTATTATTCGGTTGAGAAGATTTTTTGTCATTTAGTCTGCTGTCAAAAAATCTGACAGAATTTATAAAACAGTTATATTACCGGTTGTTCTGTATGGTTGTGAAACTTGGACTCTCACTTTGAGAGAGAAACAAAGATTAAGAGTGTTTGAGAATAAGGTTCTTAGGAAAATATTTGGGGCTAAGAGGGATGAAGTTACAGGAGAATGGAGAAAGTTACACGACGCAGAACTGCAAGCATTGTATTCTTCACCTGACACTTAGGAACATTAAATCCAGACGTTTGAGATGGGCAGGGCATGTAACACGTATGAACGAATCCAGAAATGCATATAGAATGTTAGTTGGGGGCCGGAGGGAAAAAGACCTTTGTGGAGCCCGGGACGTAGATGGGAGGATAATATTAATGTGGATTTGAAGAAGTAGGGTATGATGATAGAGACTGGATTAATCTTGCACAGGATAGGGACCGATAGCGGGCTTATGTGAGGGCGGCAATGAACCTGCGGGTTACTTAAAAACCACTTGTAAGTAAGTAAATAAGTAAGTAAGACGTTGGAATATTACATGTGAACCAATATTGAAATATTACCAATACTGTAAATTAATTATAAAATTGTGATGGATAACATATTAAAGTAATTTATATAATTGTATAACTAAAAAAGAGCGATATTTTAATTGTTCAATAAAAAAATAGCCCATAAGAACCAATTATATTTGGGGTGTCAGCAACACCCCGCGCAACTCTTAATGTTACAAAGTTAGGCGCGATTATTTAAAGAGAGACTGTAGTTCCATATCTTACAATGTTAAATTTCTCAATTTTGGGTACACTTTTCTCAGAAGTTATAACAGATACAAATGTAGAAAAAATAGGGCTTATGTAACTTACCTTTATGTATACAACTGGTTAAATAAAATTAAAATACCACTGAGCAGTTGGAGAAAAACATTCATTGATAACAATTTTTGCTTTAAAAATTACTACAAATTAATTTTTACTTTTGATGAAGACAGAAATAATAATAATAATAATAATAATAATAATAATAATAATAATAATAATAATAATAATAATGATTTATTTTAGCTGGCAGAGTTAAGGCCGTAAGGCCTTCTCTTCCACTCAACCAGAAAAAGTGTATATACATATGCATGAACTTACAAAGAATTCAACAATTTGATTTAGATGAGAGTTACATGTATACAAGAGTTATTTACGAATTGAACAACAAAATACTATGAACTATTAATTAAACACTGAAATAAACTGTGTAGCAGAATTAAACTAAAATACATAGAATGTTAATATATTTCAAATGATATTAGATAATAGAAAGAGATTATTATGAGACAATTTTGAAAATACAGCACAATCAGGATGATGTCTAAAGAAAAAAGTAACAGTGTAATCAGTGATAGTTAAAATCAGTATGATTGGAGTGAAATGCTAATAAGGTTATCTTTTAAGCTGTTCTTAAAGGTGTTTATTGTCTTGCAGCCCTTAATACTTTGTGACAAGGAATTCCATTGACGCGAGGTGGATACTGTAAAAGATGATGAATAACAAGATGTTCTATGAAGAGGTATACTTAGCGTGCTACAGATAAGTGATCTGGTATTTACGTCGTGGTTAGAGTATAGATAAGAGAAACGAGACGAAAGGTAATTTGGTGTTGAGGTGTGCAGAATTCGAAAGAGTAAAGACAAAGAGTGTAAAGTTCTGCGTTCTTTAAGTCGGAGCCACGAGAGATTTGCGAAGGACGGTGATATGTGATCATATCATCGGATGTTGCACACGTATCTGACGCACATATTCTGAGCTCGCTGTAACTTGACTGACAGTTCAGAATTTAGGTCACTTAACAAAACGTCACAATAATCGAAGTGCGGCATTACTAGGGTTTGTACTAGGGTAAGTTTTAGTTGCTGGGGCAAGAAGTTTCTCAAGCGACTCAAAGAGTGAATGGAGGAACAGATTTTTTTTATCGTTTCTTTAACTTGAAAATTCCAACTTAGATTATTATCAAAAAAGAAGCCAAGATTTTTTACGACAGTTGAATAAGGGATTAGCGTGTTGTTAAGGGTAACAACTGAAAGATTACTGTTATTAAGGGAGTTAACTGAACGCTTATGTCCAATAATTATGGCTTGAGTCTTACTTGGATTAAGTGCGAGTCCGAAATTGGCCGCCCAAGTGGAGACAGTGGCTAGAAATAATCTTATTATTTTAACTTAGGGGAGAAGTGGGTACAGTAAGACAGGGAGAACAGTGAGACAATTTTTATTAGATGGTAAATTTTGATGTTGAGATGTTGGTGACAGTGGAATTGTATGTTGCATATAACAGTATTTTCATACTCGATTTGATTCTAATTATACAGGTGAGTGATGAAAAAATAATTCGTAATTTTTCACTCTAGAAGTAAAATTTTGGCTTGTGTTCAATGAAGGTTATATTGGATATACAAATGAGATATAAATATGAATGTTTTGTTACCTAATACTATGGTATTTGAGATTATGTTTGGCAAAGTTTCGTCTTTCTTGTTTTAATTTTGAAGTGATTGCGTCATTTTTAAATGAACTATGCGTAAAGAGAACAGTGAGACATGCCATTAAAGAGTACACTGAGACGTCTCACTGTTCCCATGTACCAGTGATTTGCAAAAACAAACTGTAAGTATATTACATTTACCAGTAACTAACATTAAAAATGAACATACTAGTAACGAATTTAGGAACTGTAGCTTAAAATAATGGATACATTATATTTTAATGGTCTCATAAACAAAAAAAATATTCACAACATTTAAGAAAAAGTAAAAAAAAAAACAATAAAGAATTATATTAAATTAAATTATATTATATTATATTTGTTGTCATCAAAAATTCATTTCATTTTTTCGCAGAAGTTTGAAATGTCATGGAAAATTCACTTTTCCAAATGTTCCAGATGCTTCAATGGTTTCGAAGTCAACATCAAAATGATTCTAAATAAGCCTACAGAACATGTCAAGGTAAAGAGATAGCAAGCTTTCCTTTCTTTTGAAATAAACGTAAATCATTTCAATGTCCGTTCATAGACACTGTGGTGTCTCACTGTACCCTCCTGAATGGGAACAGTGAGACATTTGCATTTTTTTTTTGACAAACACGTATTGTATATTATGTCCTTTATCTACTAACATTTTTGTTTATGTATTATTGTACTCCATGTTTTAATGTCTATTTCTATTGCACTTGATTTTAAAAATACTTGAATTATCACTTGCATACATATGTCTTAATATTTTGTGTCTCACTGTACCCACCACTCCCCTACTGTGTAGAATGCCATCACATTGATATTGTGTATTAATTTCAGTCTTCTGGGTACAATACTTTCTGAGAAAAGTGCATTAATGTTACAAAAATAAGAAAGTGCAGAAAAATGGTGTCAAAGTTTCCATATCATGCAATGTTAAATTCCTCAATTTTGGGAGCACTTTTCTCAGAAGCGATAAAAGATACAAATGTAGGAAAAATAGGGAATATTTAACATACTTTTATGTTTAGAATCGGCTGAATAAATTTAAAATTCCACTTAGCGGTTGGCAAAAAAAAAATCATTGATAACATTCTTTGCATTAAGAATTACTACAGTACTTTGCTCAAGATAGGGCTAAAAGCTGACAGAAGAAATAAAGTTATATGATCATTTTACACATATTAAACTACCGAAAAACGATAAAAACAAAAATTTCATTTTCTTTGTCAAAATTCAGTGTACAGATTCCCCTTAGGGATTAAAATACAAGAAAGCAGAGGCAGTGTCACGGTTTAGTGGCGAGACCTTACGGATACGGTTGATGAGGTCCAGGGTTTGATTCCCGATTAGAACACCGGAACTATTTTTAAGGGGATTATTCCTATGTTCGTCCAGGGTCTCGAATTTAGGTTAGATTTAGATTTAAGATCTCTCCTGGCACCTCATAATCGTGATCATTCTATGACATCATTTGGGTAATGTAACTCAGTCTTCCATGCGCCCCAACCTCAAAAGTTGGTTACGTCAAGTCACTACCAGGAGAGAAGACCAGAATTGATGAAAGACAACCTGGTGACATTAGAAAAAAATAACTAAAAACTCTTTGCTTTAATTTCGCGTCACTATTGTTGGGCTTTTGGCATTATTATCAGTAGACTTCGTGGAATTGCCACGAGAATCGCAAGGTTTATTGTGCACGCGGTATAGACTGTATGAGAAGGGGGCGTACAACGGATGGATTATGCCTCTAATGTAAACACTGAGCAGTATACTGCGGTTACAATAAAACTTGTATCCTGTATTCAAGAAATATAATGAATGATCATTGAAGTAGGAAATGTCTAAACATGTAAATACACAATATTATTTTATAGTGAGATATATTAACTCTTAAAATTTAATGTAAGATACTCCCATCATCCTTGAATATGTGCATTGCAGTGAAGAGTTACGTACATTTTGAGCGACTGCAAAGTAACTTTTTTCGATGGTCACTCAAACAGTTTTTATTTTGGGAAAATGTACTTTCGACATCACACTATGTAATACGTACATATTTGAAGAACGGAAAGTCGCTACTTTTTAGTACAGCAACTTCAGATATCTTGTCGTGATCTGATGGTACATCATTTATAATACGAAGTTGTGAATAGGCATAATTTTTAGCAATAATGTTTCTCAACTTACATTTCACTTTTTCTGAAATTAGTGAATTGTTATTTTGGATAACGGTTTGTGATACTTTATCCACTATATTAAGGGCTTCTGAGAGTTGTAGTTAAGACGATTCTAACAGGATGATGCTTTTGGACACGATTTTAAAATTAGAATCAATGAACAGAATATCTTCCAATAGCTGTTCAGAAGGCAATGATTTTACAGCTGCAGCAGCGGAACTGTCTGTGCTATCCAATACATCAATTACCTCCATTATTTTGCAGTAATGTTCTACATAATAATTAACAGCACCCAACCACGTTCCCTAACGGGTCAAGACTGGCTGCGGGGGTAAGGGTATTCCAGGGGCAATTGTTTGGAACAGCAACACTATCATTGTAGTATGTTTGATTGAATTCTTGTCTGCACTGAACAAAATATGTTAAGCTTTGACTATTCCAACCACAGTAATGCAAAAACAAGTGCTTACATAGGTATACATTAGCTGTAGCTGCTCTATCTATTTGGACCGGTCACAACTGTTAACATGAACTGCTTATACTACGAGACCGGGCGGTCGCTCACCTCCTCTATACTACCGTACATCGGCAACCTGATTGCATGCTGCTTGTGGCAATTCAACGAAGTCTCATTATCAGTATTAAGCTTTTCGTCTCTTCGTCAACTACAGCTAGACATGGATTGTAGAGGAAGTTTGGGAGAAATTATGCCATCAGTTGGCGGACGCAAGAATGAAGATTCTATTTTATATAAATAATCTATCATATTTGTAAATTCAATAAGTCGATTATAGACTTGTTTCTAATTAACTTCAATAGTATTGAACCATAAATTACCTAAAATCAAGAAACCAAGTAGATTTTCTTTGTGTTCTATGTATCTTGACTAGAACCAGAAGGCTAAATGAAAATAGGCTATAATGAGTGAAATTAGCTAAACAAGTAATATGTTAAGATAAATGGAAACAAAGCACAGTCAGTATTTTTCAATTACAAGATATTACAATGGTGGTGTCAGAAATCCTGATAAATTTGGGTATGGTCATTGGTGGGAGTCGAAAGCAGTAGCCGACTGTTCTGCAAGTCATCTGACATAAGTTAAAATAAAGTTAAACGTAACCTAACTTGTGTGCAATAAGAAACGCGAATAAAATAAGTGGTTTTGTAGAAGTGGGATCATAACATATCTGGTGATCGGTAGAACTGTAAGTTAGATATACTTTTGTTTATAGTAGGCGTTATTTATAGCCAGTGAGGGCAGTGGGGGGAAAAACCAGAGGCGGTATGCTACCCCAAGATATTCCTCTGGAATACCTCGATTTAAAAATAGGCATATCCCCTCCCTTACAACATGGACATAAATGATGTATACAATAAATTGTTTCGTGCAGTCAGTAACTCGAATCTTTGAAGCTTACGCAACATATCAAATTTCTTAATAAAATCATTTCAAGTTACGTACTTCAGTTATTTACTAGCTCATTTTACAGTGTCCTTTGAGACTTATCATTTAAAATAATGTTAAAGCTTCAAAGTGCCTTACTTAATTATTAATAAAAAGTGCAAAAAAATGACACAGTTACTAAATTGGCAACAATGGCCACCATAAGGTACAGAGCACAGCCTTCTATACTTGAAATACTATCGTTGTAAACATTCCAGGGGTTGAGCTTGTCAAATAAGCGTGTCTAAATACACAGTGAATACAGTTCCACAAGGCTGTGGTTTAGATTTACGAAGCAAACAGATAGTACTCTTTGTTGTGAAGAAATTTATAAACAAATTTTTACGATCACATTTTTTCAGTGATGGTATGTCATTTTTCACTAACGGTATGTTTTCTGGCAATAGAAACCAGTGGCGGTATTCCATACCGGCGCATACCGTCTCACTTCCCTCACTGTTTATAGCACAGTATAGTCCTAGGTTTATTACATTTATTAATTAATAGTTAGAATTAATTTTACGTTTATTTTATCTATATTATTTATTGCTATGATTATTGTAATTTTATTGCTGTAATTATTGCAATGTCATTGTATATTATATATCACTGCTACCGAGTGTAGGATACCTAATTGCAGTGTTAATACATACATACATAAATACATACATACATACATACATACATACATACATACATACATACATACATACATATATACATGGCGCCATGATTTGGATATTCTCAGAATACTATAATACAACAATTATCCATAAAATTGTGCAGATATAAATGCGCTTTAATATAAATAAAATATGCAAATTCTTGCGCTGTTAACGGCCAATTCCCCTTGAACTCAAGTAAGAGAAAATGTCGGAAACATAGCTACTTACCGGAGTAAGATCTGGAACTTTCCCACACAAATTATCACTCAAGTAAAATTTTAACGTAGAAAGAAGATTATTGAGAAGATTGTTAATTTTGTTTCTAATCAGTATTGAAAATTCTTCATGCAGTCGTAATGTCCATAGGCCTAATCAACCTAATCCGCTTCATCCGCCTCATTTGTTGAGTTGACCACAGAAACCATCGCATGATGCTGCTGAGCAATCCCGGTCAGAGGTGCACTTATGAGCGGTGTTGCAGAAGTGCGTTGTTCCCTGACATTGTTTTTGACACATTTGCAGGTAACAAACCACATTCCCACCTGTCTCGCCGATACCCATTAACAGCAGACTTAACACTACGACTTTAAGCAGATCCTTCATCTTGAAATGCGTGAAGGTTCGATTCTCCTTCCCACTAACAACGTAGAAAATACTGACGACCTGTCTGTCTCTCTGAATTTTGAGCGCTACGGCACCTACACTCCCACATTTAAATATCACTGATATGACGACAAGAATGACGACTTTGTAATCTTCATCACCTTCACAGGTGGATAATTAACTTGTATTTATAATTGTCGGAAGAAAAATAAAGAAGGTTAAAGTGCGAATACTAAATAGAGGTAGTGGAACAAGTGGACAGCTTCAAATACTGTACAGTAACATGAGCTGCTGCCAGGAAGACAAAAGGACGATATAAATTTTATTTTAGTAGGTTATTTTATGACGCTTTATCAACATCTTAGGTTATTTAGCGTCTGAATGAGATGAACATGATAATACCGGTGAAATGAGTCCGGGGTCCAGCACCGAAAGTTACCCAGCATCAATATAGCCAAAACTTAAAAAAAACAATGTATCACCGGGTCCTGATAACATAAGTGCTAAAATACTTAAGATGGTTATAAATTATATTGCCACACCTCTAACTCATATTTTTAATTTATATTTTCTAAATGGAAAATTCCCAAATAACTTTAAAAATGCAATTGTGAAACCTATTTTTAAAACAGGAGACAAAAGAAATATGAACAATTATAGACCAATATCATTACTTTCATGTATTTCAAAATTACTAGAAAAATGTATTAAAGTTCGATTAATTAACTATCTTGATAAACATAATATATTAAGTGATAATCAATTTGGTTTTCGAAAAAAAATTCAGTACAGATAATGCAATATATCAAGTTACTAAAAAATTGTTAGAGAATTTGATCAAGGTAACAAATGCATTGGTATTTTCCTGGACATAAGAAAAGCATTTGTTACAGTGAAACATGACATCTTAATTGAGAAATTAGATTTATTAGGAATCAAAGGTAATGCTTTAAACTTAATAAAATCGTATCTTAACGACAGAATTCAAATAACGAAAATTGACAATTATTCAAGTGAACCTTTCATTATTAATATAGGTGTTCCCAAGGCACAGTACTAGGTCCTATTCTATTTTTAATATATATTAATGACTCATTAAAAATTGACTTACAACAATACAATGGTGTTCACTATTCTTATGCAGATGACACAGTTTTACTTTTTGGTGGAAAAACCTGGCATGATGTATATAATAATTCAAATAATGGACTTAAATTAATAAAAAAATGGTTTGACATAAATGATCTTTCTATCAACGAAAGTAAAACCATCATTATTCCATTCTCATCATCTGAAAAATGTAACAAACCTCCTACATCTATATTAAGTATTAAATTACATAATTTTGATTGTTGTCTTATACAGTGTAAATATTCGATTATCAAAGAGTCCTCTGAAGTTAAGTATTTAGGCATAATTTTCGATAATCATTTAAAATGGAACCAACACATTAATTACCTTTGCAATAAATTACTTAAAATAGTATATTATTTTGTTTTATTGAGGAATTACTTGTCAATAAGTTTATTACGTACAATATATTTAACTTTATTTCAATCGGTAATTATGTATGGAATTATAGGATGGGGTAGCTTATATTTTAATAAATGATCCTACATTTTGAAGCTTGGAACCCAAAGTTTTTCAGAAAAATAGTAGTTTTCAGTGAAATGTCAATTTTCCTACATCATTTCCCTATTTTCCAAAATCCATCTGTCGTCAGTTTTGAGAAATAATGGCTTTTCAAAATAAAACAAAATACAACACACTAGAATAAACAATATTACACGAAGGCCATGACCTGCAGGATTGCTGACATGTTTAGAGTTCAAATTCAATTGGTTATTAAAAACTTCTCAAGGCTTACAAAAAATAATTTACAGGTCTGATTCTGTGGTGTGTAATTTTCTGAATACAGCTTTGTATCGGATATTAAAATCTACAAAACCTGAGGTGATTTGATGACATTATTAACATTAGAAATGAAATATTATTATAGTTAATGCCATGATGTGACTATTTTTCACTAATTATACATATTAATGCTATATTGATGATATGAAAGTGAAATGTTTTGGGGTTATATAAGTAGAGAATATATGAAATTAGATCTTCATTTCTATCATTTACTTCATTTCTATATAAAACTACAAAACTTACGTAAGATAATAAGTATTGTTATTAAAAGGAAATATTTTTATAGCTATTAATCACGTGGGGTTGGGTCTTTTTCATATACTTAATGGCAGTGTAGTGTAGATATTTATGTGCGTCATTCTTTTCAGTATTGGCTCGAGAGAGCGCAAAAATTACAGTTCCTAAGGAAAGACCAAAAGGTATTACTTACTGATAAAATAAAAGGCCTAGAAAATTTTGTAGTCTCCCGATCATTTCAGCAAGATCTCTTAGCAGGACAAAATGATTTTACCCTCTACATTTCAAGCTCTACATGCAACAGCTAAACCAAGATGCTATGTCTATTGTTCTAAAGCATAGAAAACCTGCCTTTTTTAACTTTCACCTACAATCCACAATGATCTGAAATAGCTATTGTTTTACTCCCACATGAAAAACCCACTGATCGTCCTGACATTGTTACTTGCGTTTTCGCGTTGAAACTCAAACACTGAAGGTGGATAAATTCAAGAAATAGTATTTGGCATAAAAAACATTCAGAGGGAGTATGTTTCATTGTAATGGAAGCAAATAACTTTCAAAATGTCTGGTATTCTTCATTGAAAATAAATCTGAAAAATTTTCTATTTGAACGTCTAATGAACTTATTTTGTAGCATTTGCTGCACAAGCCACTAGTTTAAGTTATAAATAATATGGAACCTATAAATCTTGAATATAAATAGGCTAACACTAATAGATATTAATTTATTACCAGTATTAGGGGAGAGTCGGGTAGTATCGGACATCGGGTAATATCGGACAGTGCGTTTCTTTCATCTACCACCATATTGTAGTACCTGAATGACATGGTTACGTTTCTCTATGTGACATCACAGAAACGTAACCATGTCAATCAGGTACTATCATCGTGTGGTAGATGAAAGAAACTCACTGTCCGATATTACCCGATGTCCGATACTACCCGACTCTCCCCTAAGCCATTCAGTGATTTGTATAATTCATGTGTGTTCTTCCTTAAACTCAAAGAACAGTAAATGTCGATTTTTTTTTTTTCACTTGGCACTTTCTTCCTTTAGTTCATAATAACATAAATTTTCTTAAAACTCGTTAAATTGAAGACGTATTCAGTAACACAATACTATAACAAAATTAGAAACAAAATGGCTGTGAACTTATGCGTGAGACTATTTGGAATTTTACTTACCGGAATAGGATCTCGAACATTCCCACACACAAATTTATTCTTGTAAATTCTTAAATGTATAATTTTCTTCGTATTCAATATTGGAAATATTTCTCGCAACCTTAAAACCAGAAGATGTTTCGTATTTGCTTATTATAGCACATGGTACAAGTTGCAGACTTCATCAGGACATTTGGCATCTGAGCACTCCTGTTCAGAGGTACATGTCTGAAAGGTGTTGCAGAACATAGAATCCGAACATTGTTTCAGACACATTTCATTATAACAAATCACTTTCCCATATGTATCGACAATACTCATTAAGAGCACGCTTGAAACTGCGATGAGAACCAGACTCTTCATCTTGAGCTGAGTGAAGTTTCGAGACAGTTTTCCACTTACAATAGAAAATACTAGCAGCTTGTCGGACTATTTTAAGGTATCTAACACCTACGCTCCCGATATGAATATCACTGATATGACGTCATGACATGAATAGCAACCGCGCAATCTTAACTTTCATAGGTTGATAAATATAAGTTACCCTTTTTTCTTCTTCTTTTTTTTTTTTTTTTTTTTGTAAAATGAAATTCTATTTTACCATTTTTCTTTTTAAATAACTTCCAGATACAAGTTTTTATACTCCAACAAATCAGCAAAGGATACAGTTTCAAAATCTGCATTGATAAGATATTATACAATGCTATTTAAAGGAAACACAGTAATCAGTTCGAAAATAGTATTACCACAATCTAATATATACAGTCACGAAGCTCAATAAGTAGTAAATATGCATCCATAGATAGTTGCTAACTACTAGAATCGCTAATATCGCCTCATTATAGACAATGCGAAATAGTACCGGCACAGTCAATTGTTCATAGCACCCTCACAACTCAAGCTTCGTGACTGTATATAGTAGTATTAATAGTATTTATTTATTTAACCTGGTAGAGATAAGGCCATCAGGCCTTCTCTGCCCCTCTACCAGGAGATTCCAACTATAATATGAACAATAAAATTACAATTAGTATTGAATTTATAATTACAATTACAAATAACATTACAATTAGTATTAAATTTACAATTACAATTACAATTACAATAAAATCAAAGTACAAAAAGATTACCTGACTAATTAAAGCTAGATAATTTATCATAGAGAAACAAAGAATATTTTATATTTACTGAATTACAAATTAAATCTAGAATAACAAAATTGTATAGCGATTAAATTACTGGATATTGAAATATTTTGTGATAGATTAAGGAAACTATTTACAAGAAATCAATTACGACCAAGTGCCTAATAAGTTTGCGTTTGATTTTCCATTTTATTTCGACAGTCCCTGATGCTAGCAGGTAGCGAATTCCAGAGTCTTGGCAGGGCTATTGTGAAAGAAGATACTAGACTGTGGCATTACTGTATCAAGTTTTAAGGAAAGTTGCACATTTTAAGTATCTAGGCAGTTATATAATATAATATTGATGAGGATAAACAAATAACCCATAGTATCCACTAGTTTAAGGGGAGGTTGAAGACTGAACCACCAAAAAATGTAATTTTTCACTTTAAATTCAGTTAAATCTGCAGTTTTTTCTGAATCCAAATATATACATAGGGGGATCGGAAAGTAACGCACAACAATAATTTTTGTGGCAACGTATATAATAGGTGAGCAAAACGAAATAATTCACAAGAAAGCTACAGGTTTTACATATTTTTCAACGTAGGAACCAAGTCTCTTGACACATTTCTCCCAACGTGGCAGTGGCGGACGGTGGGTTTGAAAGTTGAGGAGGCCAAGACGTGACTGATGAGAATATAAAAATATAAGGCCTGTGACGTACCTCATTACCAAGCGCAGAATTTATGCATTTCAAGAAACTAAAATTAGGTTTCCAATCTATGTTTTAGGATTTCTTTAGGATTTTAAAGCTTATGTTTAGGAATTTATATAATTTTACGGAGAAAAAATAAAAATAAACAACATACTGTTAATGTAATATTATAACGTCTTGGTAAAGATTGCCTCTCTTTAGGACATTTTAAATCCTAACCTACGAATGAAGTATTTTTAGGTCATATTACATTTAAAAATGTTATTCGTTGCTACATAAAACGATTAAGAAAAGCAATATTTCGAGGGTAACGAGATAGCAACAAAATTGATTCGAACCTAAGAATCCGGAGCTTGCTCATTACTGTTATATAGCGTAATTTTACAGAAAATTCACTCTACGATCCTATTTCTTCGCAAACCGATCAATTAGATCACAACATACTGAACAACTGCTACTAGAAGAAGCTAGAGACAAACCTGCATTTGTTTCTAAACTCTCGATTTATTTAAGATACTATATAAATAAATATATCTCGTAATACAAAAGAAAAAATAACAGGAACACGCGCAAACAAGAGAAAATCCCGGGTAGCTCAGTGGGAGAGCGTTGGTACGTTTAACCAAAGGTTCCGGGTTCGATACCCGGCCCCGGAACAATTTTTCCCTCGAAATTATTCAAGAGAAAATCTACCAACATAAAAGAAAACTTCTACGCAGGGAGAGAAAACTAACAAGTGACTCAATTTTCTGAAACCAAGAAGAGAGAAAGAGAGAGAGAGCTTCCAAATACAGCCGAAACCAGCTGTGACTACTGGGTGTTCATTTCAAAGTGTGTCATGACGTCACTGTTGTGAATCAGCGATTTGAAGCGAGTTTCAGCTTTTATGTCAGAGAAGTTGCCTATTAATCAAGGCGTTCAATCTGAACTTGAGAACGTGTACGGTATAACTTGAACGTCGTAGCAACAGATGGCGGTCTGTACGGTCTGTGTGCTACCATAATCTCTTTCGAACTGTGTTTTGCGCGGCCAAGTCGTACGCAGGGTATTTGTTATCATCGGTTGCGTACGGCAACATTCCACAACACAAATCAAATGCTCCGTGTCCATGTTCACCGTCGAAGTTAATGTCAACAAATACGTAAGTAATCGTCTTAACCCTCTCCACATATCCCGACAGTAAGAAAAAACCCACCTCAGTACATGTTTCGAAACAGTTCACATTCCTGCCACTACCGGCGTTACCATACGTATCGGTACATTCTCTTCAGAATGAACGCCGTACTTGCTAGGCAACTTCTCTGTCACATAGGTAATACACCTCTGCGGAAGTGTAGGAAGATTGAATTCTCTAGGCTCATCGACTAGCCACATGACGGCATACAGCGAGCCATGACACACTTTGAACTGAACACCCAGTATAAGCAGTACAGTCATCAGCGATGGGTAGGACGTCTTCAATTTCGGCTCCCCTCGCGCGTTCTAGTCAAGTTTAAACACTCCTCTAACCAGCTATCTTATTGGTTGAACTGCTGTTGTCATGGTTACCAGGGAGTAGAGTGATGTAGCCAACTCCTCTCTCCCGCTCTCGCATAGACACTGCAGGCTGCTAGATGTCGACTATACAGGTTACAGCGCTATCTGTTATTTTTCGGTACGAATTATTTGTACGATCTACAGTATAGCGAGCGGGCGTCACCAACTGGATGTGGTCGACTTGACGTAACTTACATATTAGTCGTAGTGAATAATAAAATTAATATAAAAGCAAAAGTGTTCGTCATTTGCTATAACATGTCTATGATCTTAATTCAGCTGGAATTAATACTATCATTATGTTCTGGTAAAATATTAGGGGAGGCACTGGCCTCCCTTGCCTCCCCTGAAAATCCGCCGCTGCTACGTGGCACCAGATTCAGTACACCTCGTTCATAAAATTCCGTTTTCTAGGCGTGCGACTGATTTCACTTCTTCATCCGAATCGAAACGTTGGCCTCCTAGAAATTTCTTCATTGTTCCGAAGAGGTGAAAGTTATACGCTGCGAACTCTGGACTGCAGTGTGGGTGAATACCGCCTCAATGCCTCTTACATTGGGTGGTGTTGCAACGGTCACTGGCCGCCCGGAACGTGCTTCTCGGCGGCCCTCTTTGAAGAACCTGCACCACCTGGCGATGTTGTTACTGTCCAGACAATCAGCACCATACACCTCCAACATTTCCCTGTGGTTTTCACTCAGATTTTTTTGTTTTACCCACAAAAAACGGAATACATCTGACTGTTCTTCACAAGTAAACGATGCTAGCACACACGCCATCTTTACTCAGTAGTTACCGCTCATTCCGCTAGGGTGACACCTGATCGAGCCATTGCTGTCTGTAGCGCAATATTCAAACTAAATATGTGCCAACTTTGAACGTCCTAACCAAAAATAGTATTCCGTAAAAAAATTGAGTTACTTTTTGATTTTCCCTCGTACAAGGCGAACCATAAGTAATGTCATTAATATCGGAGGGTTATTCTTTGATATACAGGTTGTCCCATTTATTTTGTGCACCTATAACTTTTTTGTTTGGATAGGTATTGGAATTTTTGTTCTTGAGCATTACGTTAGAACGAGGGGGTAACATGAGTGTGGAGATTTGGTGCATGTAACTACATTATGGTACAAGATACACGTGACGTCTTCAATTTTTCAAATAGCACCACATATTTTAATCATGTTACATTGATTACACACATTAAGATGAGTTCAAAAATGTACCACAATGTCACCTTCCTAATCAACAACAACAACAACAAAACGAAACAAAAACGTACTTCCAATGTGATAATGTTATGCTTTGAGAGTCACTGAAGATGTTCCAAATGATGACCATTCACATTAATGCACGTTCGAAGGCTTCCTCGAAAGACCGTATGACTGCCAGGCATGTTGCTGGCTGAATGGACACACAAGCCTGTCGAATGCGTTGCTGCATGTCGTCTGGTGTTGTCAGAATGTTCTGGTCCTTTACAGTTCCTCACAGGAAGAAGTCGAGTGGCGACAGGTCCGGAGAACTTGCAGGTCACTGTACGTGGATTGTGGCTCGACAGTTGTTGTGGTTTGTTTACATGTTAGACAGCAAACACACAACACACGACGTGTACGGACGTCAGTCGTCGTTAATGCGCAAGATGAATGGGGCACCACAACAAACGGCACATTCTGATGGCATTCATTTTGCATTTTGTTGTTGTTTTTGATTGGGAAGGTGACATTGTGATACATTTTGAACTCGTCTTAATGTTTGTAATCAATGTAACATGATTAAAATATGTAGTACTGTTTGAAAAATTGATGACGTCACGTGTATCTTGTACCATAATGTAGTTACATACACCAAATTTTTACATTCATGTTAGCCCCTTGTTCTAACATAACTCTGAAAAACAAAGATTCCAATACCTATCCAAACAAAAAAGTTATAATATGTGCACAAGATAAATGGGACATCCTGTATAGTGTCCAGTGCGTAGAACCGGGTTCGATTCTCAGCGACGGAACGAATTTTCCTCCGTTAATAGAAAATTGCATAGAATATTTTGTGAAAGCCATTGATTTAATTCCCAATATGCTCAGTGAATTTAAGAGAGGAGTGTAATAATAATAATAATAATAATAATAATAATAATAATAATAATAATAATAATAATAATAATGATTTATTTTAGCTTGCAGAGTTAAGGCCGTAAGGCCTTCTCTTCCACTCAACCAGCAAAAAGTGTATATACATATGCATGAACTTACAAAGAATTCAACAATTTGATTAAGTGAGAGTTACATGTATACAAGAGTTATATACGAATTAAACAACAAAATACTATGAACTATTAATTATGATAATAAATGATTGAAAGAATTTTGCCCTTTAAATGTGCAGGAATTAAATCCGAAAAAATGCAACACTGGAAAATACCTTTGAAAAACGAAGAGTTACATTTGTTTGGATCAAATTTCTGCACATTTAAAGGAAAAACTAAAATTCTTTCAATAATTCTGCAGTGCCTGGGGAAAAGTGACGTAAGTCAGTTTCCACAAACCGTTTTTGATAATTTATTGACAACTTAAGGAACATCTGCTCGCTTGGAAAAAAATACATAAGTATTTCTCATATTACAATAATTCATACAGGAAAAAATAAAATCGACATAAACCAGTGTAAGTTTGTCATATTTTGAAAACGTATTTTTTTCGATTGGAAATGTTAAGCATTACAAATCATTATTTTTATATGATAGTAATGCAGATAGGACATTCCCTGTACCCTAAATTGTAACATATGGCCCCTGAGATGTATGAAAAAATATTCACACTTCTGCCTCTGATAGTTTGTGAGAAAAGGTACATTACAAACTAAAGTTTTCAGTTACCGAAAAAAACGTAATTTGAAATAACTCACCATTTGACAATAATTTAAAATGGAACCAACACATTAATTACCTTTGTAATAAATTACGTAAAATAATATATTATTTTGTTTTATTCAGGAATTACTTGTCGATAAGTTTATTACTCACAATATACTTAACTTTATTTCAATCGGTAATTATGTATGGCATTATAGGATGGGGATAGCTTATTTAAATCCAATTTTTTAAATCCACTTTATTTGTTACAGAACAAAATAATTTAAAAATGTCTACATAAACCTATTGATTTTACACCTGAAAAATTGTTTTTAGACTTTAATGTTCTTAAAATAAGACAAATTTATTATATTGTGTTAATAAAATTCATACATAAAATCGAAATAATTTTGAATTAACAAAATGTATCAATTCTTTAAGATTGTTTGAACCAAAATGCAACACTGCTACAGTATTTAATCATAGTAATAATTTAGGCCCAAGAATAGACGACAAATTTATATTTAAATATCCTAATCTTGTCAATTCCAATAATTCTAATATTAAATTAAAAAAGTTATGTATGAATTTGATAAAATTTGAAAAATTGAAAATTTAAATTTATATATTCTTATTGCGTAGTACACATAAGGCAAATTGTATTATATACTTCTTAATTTAAATTCAGGATTCCGCCCCTGAGTATGAGTTCTACTCTTTCAGAGACAAGCTGAGTTTTTCTGTTTATTTATATTTTAAGTTACAATCATTAGCTAAATAAATAAATAAATAAATGGGTGCGTGGGAGGATGGATAGATAGATAGATAGATAGATAGATAGATAGATAGATAGATAGATAGATAGATAGATAGATAGATAGATAGATAGATAGATAGATAGATGGATGGATAGGTAGATATGGGTAGACAGATATGGATAGATAAATATAGATAGATAGGTAGATAGATAGATAGATAGATAGATAGATAGATAGATAGATAGATAGATAGATAGATAGATAGATTGATTAGGATAGATAGATAGATTAGAATAGATTAGGATAGATAGATTACGATAGATAGATAGATAGATAGATAGATAGATAGATAGATAGATAGATAGATAGATAGATAGATAGATAGATAGATAGATAGATAGATAGATAGATAGATAGATAGATAGATAGATAGATAGATAGATAGATAGATAGATAGATAGATAGATAGATAGATAGATAGATAGATAGATAGATAGATAGATAGATAGATAGATATGGGTAGACAGATATGGATAGATAAATATAGATAGATAGGTAGATAGATAGATAGATAGATAAGGATAGACTAGGATAGATAGATAGATAAGGATAGACTAGGATAGATAGATAGATAAGGATAGATTAGGATAGATTAGGATAGATAGATAGATAGATAGATAGATAGATAGATAGATAGATAGATAGATAGATAGATAGATAGATAGATAGATAAGGATAGACTAGGATAGATAGATAAGGATAGATAGATAAGGATAGATTAGGATAGATAGATAGATAGATAGATAGATAGATAGATAGATAGATAGATAGATAGATAGATAGATAGATAGATAGATAGATAGATAGATAGATAGATAGATAGATAGATAGATAGATAAAATAATTCATCCATGAATAGCTGCTGCTAGAAAAACTGTATATTCTACAATGCCATTTCAAATTCTGTGATAGTCTACCGTATATTTAAAACGGTATTGTGAATAAAGAAAAGCAATTCTAACGGCTGGAGGATCATCGTGTTGCCCACACGATATATCCGTTCTGGTTGGATGATCGTCCACCTCTTATGGGCAGCAGTCGGATGGTCGACCTTGGCCTTCATTGGCTATCGCGCTACTGGACTTGTTATATAAACTAGTAGGTTCACTTGAACTGAAAGCTACAAGTCTGCATGCAGGACAAATTCAGAACAAGCTGTGCCCTAGGTCAGGGATGCATTGCTCTCGCCTTCGCCGGGCTGGCGCCTTTCGTAATTGCGTGTCGCAGAGACAAGCTCTCAGTGAGACATGTAATGCATTATGAGGAGAGAACGGAATTTTAGGCTCTAAAAAGTTGCATTTCAAAATTCTAGGATTAAAAGAAACTTCCACACATTTCACATTTTACAAGGCTACACATGCATACACAAAATGTAGATATTCTGTCTTTAAGTTAATGGTTTTCATTCACCAATCACATTTCCACAGTTCGCTTCACAGAAAATGATCAGTATCTGTTGTAGCTATTGTGTCTATTAAGATAGATAGATGGATTTATTGAACTACTTCGATTAATTAAAATGTGTCTCAGTGAAACGTACAGCAGAGTCCGTATAGGTCAGTTTCTGTCAGATGCGTTTTCAGTTCACTGTGAGCTAAGGCAAGGAGATGCACTATCAACTTTACTTTTTAACTT
Organism: Periplaneta americana; assembly: GCA_025594305.2. Classification (NCBI taxonomy): domain Eukaryota; kingdom Metazoa; phylum Arthropoda; class Insecta; order Blattodea; family Blattidae; genus Periplaneta; species Periplaneta americana. The sequence goes on along the minus strand of JAJSOF020000011.1, from coordinate 23,277,311 downwards.
TGGTCTAGACTAGAGTATGCCATTAGAAAAGTCCAGGATAACAGAGAGGGTTTGGAATTGGACGGGTTACATCAGCTGCTTGTCTATGCGGATGACGTGAATATGTTAGGCGAAAATCCACAAACGATTAGGGAAGACACGGGAAATTTACTTGAAGCAAGTAAAGAGATAGGTTTGGAAGTAAATCCTGAAAAGACAAAGTATATGATTATGTCTCGTGACGAGAATATTGTACCAAATAGAAATATAAAAATTGGAAATTTATCCTTTGCAGAGGTGGAAAAATTCAAATACCTGGGAGCAACAGTAACAAATATAAATGATACTCGGGAGGAAATTAAACACAGAATAAATATGGGAAATGCCTGTTATTATTCGGTTGAGAAGCTTTTATCATCCAGTCTGCTGTCAAAAAAATCTGAAAGTTAGAATTTATAAAACAGTTATATTACTGGTTGTTCTTTATGTTTGTGAAACTTGGACTCTCACTTTGAGAGAGGAACATAGGTTAAGGGTGTTTGAGAATAAGGTGCTTAGGAAAATATTTGGGGCTAAGAGGGATGAAGTTACAGGAGAATGGAGAAAGTTACAGAACTGCACGCATTGCATTCTTCACCTGACATAATTAGGAACATTAAATTCAGACGTTTGACATGGGCAAGACATGTAGCACGTATGGGCGAATCCAGAAATGCATATAGAGTGTTAGTTGGGAGGCCGGAGGGAAAAAGACCTTTGGGGAAGCCGAAACGTAGATGGGAAGATAATATTAAAATGGATTTGAGGGAGGTGGGATATGATGATAGAGACTGGATTAATCTTGCTCAGGATAGGGACCAATGTCGGGCTTATGTGAGAGCGGCAATGAACCTTCGGGTTCCTTAAAAGCCAGTAAGTAAGTAAGATGGATTTATTGAGTAATATTATACATACAGATTTTTATATTATCATAGTTTTCTCTAAAATCCAATTCACGGGTCTTCTGACCGTACGTGTTTTGTATCTAAAACAAGTGCTAGTTTGTAGGTTTCACCCCCCCCCCCTCACCTATGAATATATCCACTACTCTCTGAAAGAGCACACATATTAAAATGAAAATGACACATAAAACATATTATAAAATATATCCTAACCTAAAACAGACATAAAAGTGTATAGTTGGGTAGACACTATTATCCCTTCCTCAGTTTGTGTCACAAACTTCAACAGCTGAAGTTCTAAAATCTAATCTTTCTCGCCTTCAAGAGGAACAAGCCAATCTTTTGTTCGTATTCTCTATTCCCCATGAGGTCAAGGCATGCAAGCGAACTCCTATTCTGACTTAGCATCGAGGGTGGTAGATATTTTCTCCGTACATGTTCCAATTCGACACACTGTAATAAAATATGTTTATAGGAGTCCCTTTCTCTGCAAATCGGACAAAGGCGCTCTCCTTCTTCGTTGACAATTTTATTACCCTTCCATGCCCCCAATCTTAGCCACGCTAAACCTGCTCTGCTGTCTTTGTACAGGTGCGTACACACTTAGCGAACGAACAACGAACGAACGACAAACGATTGCATTCGCTGATTGAAATCGGTATGTGTGTAAGTCGCAGCAAAGGTAAACCGATCTTTTGATTTGCCTTCGGATGTCATCCGTCGCTTGTCGGTACATCAAAGGAAGTTGGTATTCGTTGTGGACGGGATTTGCCACTAGTTGGTAGTTCGTAGCAGAACGCAGCGCTTAGTTCAATTTCACCAACAGGATGTCGAAACTGGAGTGGACGGAAGACGCTGTTATAACTCTTATTAATGCATGTAGGGAGCAGAAAACTTTATGGAATCCCAAGCATCCTACTTACCACAATAAAGTAAGAAAACGTGATGTTTGGGAAGCTATTGGAAAGATATGCGAGTCAAACACGTGCAAAATTTGAAAATTATTTTTGTTTATTTATTTTCAGTCGATACATGTTTGTTGTTTATTGTAGGAAGCAGAAGTCAAAAAGAAAATTGAATCCCTACTGACATCACTGCGGAGGGGAAGACAGAAGTCCACAAAAAGATCTGGAATGGGGAGTGATGAAGTGTACGAGTCAACTTGGTTCGCGTATAAACATATGTCGTTCCTTTTGGACAAATTCACGCCCAGAAAAACAAAGTTCCAACCTTGTGGTCACAAAATTAATTACTGGCACTGAAAAGTGCCTTTTCGTAAGCATGATGCGCATTCGACACATACAAATCTCTCATTTTAGTATTTTAAGATAATTATTATCAGTGAGGTATCAGTGTACTGAAACTTTGCCCTGTCTTGCAGTAGTACCTTAATAAAATCTTCCAGTTCCTCAATTATAGCTGTACATACTTCTGGAATAATCCTGATAATTAGCTGTTTCGACACTTTGAATAAATATATTAAACTTGTATACGAATTTCCTGTAGCGAGATATCGAAGTGTTAATGCTAGTCTGTCCTGAATAGGTATTGCTTCTCGCCAGCCTGTGTCTTTCTTAGAAATTTTTGGCCTTATTTTGCACAGTAATATTTCGAAGTCGGTTTCTGAAATGCGACAGAAGTTGTGAAACTGTCCCGATTCCATTCGACGTAAATCATGAAGCAAGTCAGTGCCTCTATATTGATTGTGACTTTCGTAGAGTGGCGTCTGCCACCATCGCCTTTTGGTTTTTAACTTTCTTTTTGTTAAACTGCCTATATTATAATAACAACGGCTGCGCTTGCTATAGTTATATTTCCGTCTGCTTTTATTGCGGATAATCAGCGAACGTGAATGTTTTCTGACAATTTGCTGATGATTTGAACGTTGCTCCAAACAGCGAACGAACAACGAAGTTTTGCTTCATCATTCGTTCGTTGTTCGTTCGCTAAGTGTGTACGCGCCTTTACAACATGGCACTCAGTTGGACAACGGAAGTTGGCCGCATCTCCCGAGACCTCAATCGCAGGTCCAATTCGTCCCAAAGGTGCTCAATGGGATTGAGATCAGGACTCTGTGGAGGCCAGTTCAACCGGTGAACATTATTGTCTGCATACCGCTGCATAGTAGCCGCCAACTTCCATTGTCCAACTGAGTGCCATGTTGCAAGAGGAATGGCGACGCATTCCAGTGGATATCCTACACAAACTAGTGGAGAGCATGCCTGACAGCGTGGTTGCTGTTATAGCAACAAGAGGTGGTACCACGAGGTTACAAAGGGGCAGAAACTGTGCTCAATTACATCTTGGTAGATAAGTGTGTACGCACCTTTACAAGAGTTTATGTAGTCACACCTCCCCAGTTAAGCATGCCATCTGAATGTAAATGTAGTGAGGACTTTTCCGAACATTGGAGCTCAATCTCTTGCCTCTCGATATCAATTAATCGCATCTTCACATTACGCCATATATTCCTTCTGTTATTCTCTCCTTTCTCCCACACCCATCCCATTCCTATATGATGCAGCCCCCTCTGCAGTTTATAAACCCACCCCTTTTCCCAACCCTCTCTTTGTTGAACTTTGTAGCAAATCGACCGTAGAAGCGACTGATCCCCAAATATAATTTTGTCGCTCACTGCTGTACTTACAAATAGTGAAAAAAAGAGGTTATTATCTGTCTTGGAATGTAAGAGAATGCTTATTCAGGTACAACCCAGCGAGGTTGTGTTAAATTTCTGACAGAGAGAGGAAGAAATAATAATAATAATAATAATAATAATAATAATAATAATAAGAATGATACAGTAATAATGATATTAATACTATAATAACAATAATAATAATTAGTATCATGAATAAACATTTCCTATCGGAGGCACTTAAACTACTTGCATCTGGCCTCACGGAGGATTTCTGTCACCAGCCGCTACTGGTTGAAATTATTACCAATCAATGATGTTTTTGCTCGTTTTCGAGCCATGGCCTCCCCAGCTGCTTTCCTCTATTCTTCTCTATTTCTTTGCTGCTTTCCAGTTCTTTATGTGAAACAGGATCACAGCGTCCTTTTCAAACATGTTTTCCCATCAGGTTCTGGGTGTCCCAATCTCCAGCGTCCTTCCAGAGCTTTCTTTGATTTGAAATTATTACCGAGTACAAATATTTGTCATTAAATATAAATTAAGTCTAGGTACCATTAATGTAAACAGTGACAAATTGTTATGTATATATTTAGATAGTAAGCTAAATTCGAACATCCACACTAATACAGAGAGAGGCAGCGAAAAGTTACCGCGCTATGCAGGGGACGTTGGAGAACAGATTGCCCGCAATCCATTGCTCGAGTCACCGGTAAGCTGTAGCAGTGCGGGCGGGCGTTCAGTTTCATCATGGTAGGCCTAAAATTCCCGAGTGGTGGGGATGGAGTGCGCGGACAGCGGGAAGCGTACGAAGTGTTAGTTGACGAGTGGAGTCACAAATAACACAAATAATGTTCAATAACAAAATGTAGGAATGCAACACTACGTAATAACGTGCGCTCAAGAAACATGTCTCCTACATAGTGCGGTAACTTTTCGCTGCCTCTCTCTGTAATATGATCAATAAATTATCAAAAATATTTTATATCATAAAAAAATTGAAATTATGTACACGAGCCAATTAATTGTTGCATATATATTTTGCATTCTTTCATTCACAGTCAACATCTGGGGCTCTTCTATAAAGCTAAGTAAGTTTTTTTATGACAAAAAAGGCAGTAGAATGAGCAGTTGGGATTAAAAGAACAGATTCTTGTAGGATATTTATTTCAAAGAGCTAAAAATCACTTTTCTGCGATTGTTTGTTTTCTAAATAAATAAATAAATAAATAAATAAATAAATAAATAAATAAATAAATAAATAAATAAATAAATACATAAATAAATAAATAGGTAAGTAAATAAGTAAATAGGTAAGTAAATAAGTAACTAAATAAATAGGTAAGTAACTAAGTACGTGAGTTAACTAAGTAAGTAAATAAGTGAATAAATAAATAAATAAGTTAATAAGTAAATAAATAAGTTAATAAGTAAATAAGTAAATAATTTAGTAAGTAAATAAATCAATAAGTTAATAAGTAAATAAATAAATAAGTTAATAAATAAATAAATTAGTGAATGAATAAATAAATAAATATTTATATAAATAAATATTTACTTACTTACTTACTTACAAATGGCTTTTAAGGAACCCGGAGGTTCATTGCCGCCCTCACATAAGCCCGCCAGCGGTCCCTATCCTGTGCAAGATTAATCCAGTCTCTATCATCACACCCCACCTCCCTCAAATCCATTTTAATATTATCCTCCCATCTACGTCTCGGCCTCCCTAAAGGTCTTTTTCCCTCCGGTCTCCCAACTAACACTCTATATGCATTTCTGGATTCGCCCATACGTGCTACATGCCCTGCCCATCTCAAACGTCTGGATTTAATGTTCCTAATTATGTCAGGTGAAGAATACAATGCGTGCAGTTCTGTGTTGTGTAAATTTCTCCATTCTCCTGTAACTTCATCCCGCTTAGCCCCAAATATTTTCCTTAGCACCTTATTCTCAAACACCCTGAACCTATGTTCCTCTCTCAGAGTGAGAGTCCAAGTTTCACAACCATAAAGAACAACCGGTAATATAACTGTTTTATAAATTCTAACTTTCAGGTTTTTCGACAGCAGACTGGATGATAAGAGCTTCTCAACCGAATAATAACACGCATTTCCCATATTTATTCTGCGTTTAATTTCCTCCCGACTGTCATTTATATTTGTTACTGTTGCTCCCAGATATTTGAATTTTTCCACCTCTTCGAAGGATAAATCTCCAATTTTTATATTTCCATTTCGTACAATATTCTGGTCACGAGACATAATCATATACTTTGTCTTTTCGGGATTTACTTCCAAACCGATCGCTCTACTTGCTTCAAGTAAAATTTCCGTGTTTTCCCTAATCGTTTGTGTATTTTCTCCTAACATATTCACGTCATCCGCATAGACAAGAAGCTGATGTAACCCGTTCAATTCCAAACCCTGCCTGTTATCCTGAACTTTCCTAATGGCATATTCTAGAGCGAAGTTAAAAAGTAAAGGTAATAGTGCATCTCCCTGCTTTAGCCCGCAGTGAATTGGAAAAGCATCAGATAGAAAATGACCTATACGGACTCTGCTGTATGTTTCACTGAGACACATTTTAATTAATCGAACTAGTTTCTTGGGAATACCAAATTCAATAAGAATATCATATAATGCTTCCCTCTTAACAGAGTCATAAGCCTTTTTGAAATCTATGAATAAATAAATAAATATATAAATAAATAAGTTAGTAAATTAATAAATAAATTAATAAGTTAATAAATAAATAAGTTAATAAATAAATGAATGAATAAATAAATGAATAAATGAGTAAATAAGTACACAGTTGTAAATAAAAAAGACACTTTTGTATATATTGTATTCCCTTACACAAAGAACTACATTTTTATCTTATTTCACGTATTGATATTTCTAATACCTGTATATCAAATAATTCTTGTTATAAGGTTATTACTTTTGTGATGCTTATGGTGATAGGGGTCGGGCAATGGTTCGATTCCCGCTTAGGTCAAGTACCTTGTTGCATTATTCCGAGGTTTTCCCAAACTCTAAGGCAAATATCGGATATTCCCACAGAATATATTCCCCTACCCATCTCACTATCACCAGTTCAATCGACACTAGATAATGGTGTAGTCGATACATCACGGTTAAATAATAACCGATATAGTTGCTTCATGAGTGATGCCTTGTTGGTGTCAATTGTGGGTTTCAGACCTGTCTTCGGACAGTTGAATAAACAACAACAACATAGTTGTAACGACAATAAAAATGTCACGAATTAGAGCTTCAGGCTCCACTTCTACCTGCCGTCCGCGCCCTTCCTGTTTCTTCGTCCTTGTAAGGTGTAATTATACACGTTTTATTTTGGTACTCTGTCGTTCGCTCTTTATACACGCTAATACCGGTTTTCTTTGTGATTCTTTATATGTTAACACCGATGTTATCATACTTATAGCTATTCTTACAGTGTTTGGTTTCTTTTTCTGTTGTTTTTTTCTATAGCCATCTTATGTCTGAAAAATTTCACCATGGTCGCCTCAATTTTTTTTTGTTCTCATTAGGTTGATACATCAAGTCATACCTTTTCTTTTCTTTTTTTTTTTTTAGCTAAATTGAGAATTGTAATCCACTTTATTTATTACAGAAGAAAATAATTAAAACATGTCTTCATAAACCTATTGATTTTCCATCTCAAAATTTGTTTTTAGACTTTAATGTACTTAACGTAAGATAAATTTGTTATATTTTATTAATAAAATTCATACATAAAAATCGAAATAATTTTGAATTGTATTCCCATAGTTATGGAACAAAAGGTATGAATTCTTTAAGATTGTTTGAACCAAAATGCAACACTGTTACAGTATTTAATCATAGTAGTAATTTAGGCCCAAGAATATATAACAAATTTATATTTAAATATCCTAATCTTGTCAATTCTAATAGTTCTAGTATTAAATTTAAAAAGTTATGTATGGATTTTTATAAAAATTGAAAAATTGTAAATTTAAATTTATATACTATAATTGCACAGTAGACATAAGACAAATTGTACTGTATACTTATTAATTTCAATTCAGGAATCCGCCCCTGAGCACGAGCTAAAGTTTTTTCTATATTTAATATATGTTATGTTATAATTATTAGCAAAAAATAATAAATAAATAAATAAATAAATAAATAAATAAATAAATAAATAAATAAATAAATAAATAAATAAATAAATAAATAAATAAATAAGTAAATAAATAAGTAAATAAATTTACTTAACGTGAACAGTATATAGAAACTAATCAATAATAATTATGCTCTTCTGCATTATTTGAAACTGAAGTCTAAATTATATATATTTATAAAGCTTGAAATACTGTATACATGGAAATATGCTGTATAAAATCTTGAAATATGTACTATAGTATAATTATGCATTATACATTTCTAAAAATAACACCTCGTAAATATTTTCACTTTTAAATAGCTTAAATTCCAACTGAAAGGACTCTTCTGAAGAAGAAGAAGAAGAAGAAGAAGAAGAAGAAGAAGAAGAAGAAGAAGAAGAAGAAGAAGAAGAAGAAGAAGAAGGAACCACGTTGAAATTCTGAAGATCACCTGAAGATATCCAGTGGTTTAAAGTTGAAAAAATTGTAAAGCCCTTTTGAAGAGCAACTTTGTTATTAAAGGAACCGTTATGAGGGTTGTAATAGAAAATTAGGTTCACTTATTAATTGAGTTATTTTATGTATTATTATTGTGTATTTTAATTGTATATTATTTTTATTGAGTGTAATTAAGTTACTTCTGCTACCGGGTGTTTGCCCACTTGCAGTGTAAATAAATACATATAGCATAGAAGAAAGATTATTTCTTATTGAAGAAGACGGTGGTCATATTTAATTTGTTCGTATATTAATGAAATTCCATTTATTTACGAACAAATTGGTGTTTTTATTTTTGTGGAATCTAAAAATTTGACAATTTTGTACCATTTCAAAATAGGAACTTGCTTTTGAATAACCTTTTATAGGCCTAGGCCTATGTTTACTCTTTGGTGGTTACATAACCTTCGCTTCTGAATCTCAGAGGTATAGTTCTCTTTAATGAGAAGTTTACATTTTTTTTGTTGGTAATTATGTTTAATTGTAGTGAGGTCATTAACATTATACCTTTTTATTTCCGAAAAGTAGGCTGGGCACCTACTTGGATTCGTAAATTGGCAGTTTCGTTGCGTGCCGGCACCGGGGGTGTATTTATCCAGAGTAACATTAAACCACAATCTGGTCTCAGTTTAATACTGATGAACCCAACCGGTTCTGCAAGGTGCAGATGTGTGTCGCCCGCTTCAAATCCGGCCCATGGGGCACTTTATAAGTACGTGCGCTTATTTCAACGGAGACGGATTTTGTAGACGATTCGACCATGATGCGGATCAGCTGCTTCATTCTGGTGCTTCTGGCGAACGTGATGATTGGGACGTGCAAACTTTGTAAGTAAAAAATAAAAAGAAACATAAACATAATCTAATTTGTGCTGTCCAAATTCATTACCATTCCCATTGTGTGTCAAAGATAAAAAATATTACACTGTTTAGGTATACTTATTTATTTATTTATTTATTTATTTATTTATTTATTTATTTATTTATTTATTTATTTATTTATATATTCTGGTAGAGTTAAGGCCATGAGGCCTTCTCTTCCACACTACCAGAAGTGAAATAAGATATTTCAAACAAAACAGTTGAATAATTTCAAAGGAAAAATTGTTTCGGGGCCTGGTATCGATCCCGGGACTCTTAGTTTAGCGCACGAATGCTCTACCAAGTGAGATACCTCAGGATCTATACATGACACCGTCACAATTCTTCTGTCTACAGGGACATCACTTTATTTTTACCAACATTTTTAACATTAACCTGGCTATACTCGAAAACACAGTTGCCCCCTTCCATTACAGGAGTTTGATGTTACTAGTGTCCACACCTGTGGAGTAACGGTCAGCGCGTCTGGCCGCGAAACCAGGTGGCCCGGGTTCGAATCCCGGTCGGGGCAAGTTACCTGGTTGAGGTTTTTTCCCTCAACCCAATACGAGCAAATGCTGGGTAATTTTCGGTGCTGGACCCCGGACTCATTTCACCGGCATTATCACCTTCATATCATTCAGACGCTAAATAACCTAGATGTTGATACAGCGTCGTAAAATAACCAAATAAAATAAATAAAAAATGTTACTAGTGCAATATGTAAACAAATCATTTTCCTAGGTATACGAGGAGAGAAAAGTAGTGTATCCATTTATGTTATAGGGAAATACGATCATCACTTTTACGGGATTTATCAAAATACAGTAGAGTAGTAACATTTTTTTTTTCCAAAAACTCAACTTTTCAGGCGGCTATGTTCGTTATGTAATGTCCACTTTATTTAGCATATTAATTATTGATGTTAACATACAATATAGAGAATGCATTTACATTGGGGGGTCATAAGTAAAGGGCTGTAAGTGCATTGAAGTTACTTTTGAGAAAATGGGGTTTAAATATTTAAGCTTTCGTAAAATCGGTGAAATTTTTATTTAAATTTTAATGTGTGATGCGATTAAAATATCCCTTTGCCACTAAAATTTTAGATACTTTTGCTTACACTGGATGCACTTAACTCATGTTATTACAAATGTCACTAGCATTCCTTTGCTTCTAGCCACCTCAATTCAAAAAAGCTAATCTGAATTTTTAAACAAGTTGCTGAAAATGGTTGTCGTTCATTAAAATGCAGGCTTCAGTTCTTTGAGCATATTATTAAAAACATTTTGAAGCATATTCTCTGAAATTGAATTTATCGTTTCTTGAATATAATTTTTAGTACGATCTTATTAATATAGGTTCTTTCTTCTATAGAAAACGCAATTATATTTATGAAACACACTATACACTGCAGTGTTTACTTCACTGCTTGAAGACTTCGAATGCAACAGCGACCGTAAGTTTGTGTGTCTGACGGAGCAAGGACATTAGTGAAGGGGTGGGAGTGAAGTACATTCAGAAATGCAGATACAATAGAAATGCAAGTAAAAATAAAATGATGTCCCTGTATATCCACATAACTGAAATGGGTTGACCAAGACGCCAGAAACTCAACTTCCCAGAACAATTTTTCCCTTGAAATTATTCAATCCTGCTTTAGAGGGAACTTATACCTGTAGGCCAGATTTTCATAAAAAAAGTTGAATGCAATTTTGCTCGGTTTTGCTTCCTTTTCGAGATAAAAATTGTTTTATATGAAACATTTCATAGCGTATTTTCGGAAAGCCATTGATTTAATTCCCGATATGTTCAGTCAATTTAAGAGACCAGTATATTATGATAATAAATTATTTAAATAATTTTAGTTTTGTTCTTTAAATATGTAGAAATTAGATCGGAACAAATGTAATATTTTAAAATTCCTTTTCTGAACGAAAAGTTGCATTTGTTCGGATCATATGTGCACATTTAATGAAAAAAACTAAAATTCTTTCAATAATTTATTACCATAATACACTGATCTCTTAAATTGACTGAGAATATTGGGAATTAATTCAATGGCTTTCCCAAAACATGCTATGAAATGTTCCAAATAAAACTATTTTTATCTCGAAAAGATAGCAAAAACCGAGCAAAATTGTAATAAATTTTTTTTGTTTGAAATATCTCAAAGAATAACCCCAGAAATGAATGACATTGCTTACGGTTCACCTGTAGAATTATGTATGTATGTATTAACACTACAATTGGGTATATACCAGGTGGCAGTGATAAATAAAATACAATAATAACATTACAATAATTATTATGTTAATAAAATTTACAATAATTACAGCAATTAAAAAATAAAATAAACGTAAATTTAATTCTAACTATAAATAAATAAATACATGCAATAAACCTAGGAGTATAAATAAAAACTATGCTATAATAACGCCTACTAAACCTAACTTAGGCTATAAGTACTTCTATTAAACCCAACTATTATCAACTTAAGTAATTACGTATCACCTTAATTAATTACATATGGACTTAATTAATTGCATGACATAACTTAGATAATTACACTGCACCTACAATTAAATTTTCAGTTTAATATTATATTGTTCAATAAGCGTCCCTTATTCTCGACTCACATCTTGACATTGAATTGAAGCGTGATGCAATCTTTACTATAGACCTAGTAAGTTTACATTTTAGAGAAATTAAAACAGAGATTTGAATGTTGTAAATTTACGAAATTTAAAAGGAAACTAATCCTGATTGGAAGACTACAATGAAATTTAAGGTAGGTACCAGTTAGTTGTTATTTGTCTTAACTCAAAAATAGTTCATAAGTCTTGTCTCAATAATAATAATAATAATAATAATAATAATAATAATAATAATAATAATAATAATAATAATAATAATAATAATAATAATAATAATAATAATAATGCATTAAAATAAACTATACTATTATTAGAGAATTTACAGTTATTTAGGTATAGGTTATTTTATTCTTTCACTAGACACACTTAATTTTTTTTATTTTAGTAGGTTATTTTACGACGCTTTATCAACCTCTTTGGTTATTTAGCGTCTGAAAGAGATGAAGGTGATAATGCCTGTGAAATGTGTCCGGGGTCCAGCACCGAAAGTTACCCAGCACTTGCTCATATTGGGTTGAGGGAAAACCCCGGAAAAGACCTCAACCAGGTAACTTGCCCGGACCGGGAATCGAAACCGGGCCACCTGGTTTCGCGGCCACACGCGCTGACAGTTACTCCACAGGTGTGGACGACACACTTAAATCTTACAGCAAATTGTTTTTATTTGTCCAAATTCCATTACCCTAGGTCCAGTTTAGACGTTAAACGCAATGGAACGGTTTTCCTAAATACTGTCACTTTTTTAGTTTCATAATATTTTCATATTAAATTTTGTACAATAGAAAATAAAAGAAAAAAAAAATAGTTTTGCGTCGACGAGAAATGTTCTCTTAATATACCTAGGTGATCACTAGGCTTCGAGACTTCGGACCCGATAGAGCAGTTCAATGGGAAATCTGCATAACGGCGTACTGAGTATAGTGGTAAAGCGTACAGTGGGTGGGGGTACTGTAGAATGAATGCCAACAAATACGCAAAGGAAAACGCTCTGGATTTGAAGGTTCTGATGAATAATTTGGTTTTCATACAAACTGTGTCTGAAACTATTACACGGTTAGAAAAGTCAGAGCAAGAGATGCCGGAAGCCCTCAAATTAGTTGAGGAAATGACACAGAGAATTAATGAGACACCAAGTACACCGGTTACTGAACGTGTAAAACAGAAGTGGAAATCAATTTTATGTAAAAATAACGGATATGGAACATTGTGTTATATAAACAGCAAATTAGTGGACATAGAGTCACCCGAGAATGTAGGACTTCTCTTAGAGACTGCAATGATGTTAGGTTTTTTCGTTTTCGTCCTATAAAGTCATGCGACGTAGAGCACAGCTTCTCACAGTACAAACTGTGTTTGGTAGACAACTGAAAAAATTTACGTTTGAGACACTGAAAATGTATCTTGTAGTACACTGCAATTCGGTACTGTAACTGCACTTCCTAAAGACGACCAATAGGATAAATGAAGAAATTAAAATTGCTACATGTTTATTTCCACCATTAACACTGTGTATAATTAAACACAAATGCTTACAAAAGACAGGAGAATAAATGCTTTTCACATTCTTTTGACATTGTCATTGTGTAATGTATATTTACTTTCAGAATGTACATGTGTGTGTATTTCCCCATACTACCGTACTCTACTCTAAACAGCAACGTTGTTACCTCAACACATCTCTACCTACCTGCAGCGAGTCAACAACCTATAGTGCATGCACAGTAAACTTATTGTTTCGGGTCCAAAGTCTCGAAGCCTGGTGATCACATGTCGGAACTGATTCGTTCGGCGCGTTCGGATTTTTATTATTTACATTATTTTAAATGGAACATCGCCCAATTGGCCGCATCGCCTCTGTCCGCATGAACAGACTCCGTTCAGAATTCTAGTCAGAGAGTTCTAAATGGATTTCCATACGGGCCATGACGAAAATAAAGAATGTCATGAAAATCATATCGATTGCAAGCCCTCCAATCGCTGTAATATTGAAGATATCAATGAAATGGATGATGTGGAGCTTATTTTGTTAGTCCAAAAGTATGAAGAGCTCTAAAATTTTTCAAATCAGGATTATAGTAACATAATACGCAAAAAGGACATATGGGATGAGATTGGGAAAATAAACAATCAACGAAGTATGTTTAATTTTCATTTTTCTCAAAACTTATTTTTATGACTTATCTCCCTTTACTCAAACACCATCGAATTAGCCTTTTCTATAGCTTAAGGGAGAAATATAGCTTTGAGTAGGTACTGAAAAGTTGGTGAAATTCAATATTTTTTTCTCAGTAAAGAATAATTCTGTAATCTTGAATTTTCACATGCTGAACATATAGGGCCTACTATTTCTGCAACTGAATATTATTTTCAGTGTTAGTGAAAGTACTCTACGAATACAAAATAGTACCATAACTTTTGATTATTAAAACTATTTCTTTCATAACTGAGACGGTTTTCAAGATACGAGGTGCGTCCAGAAAGTAAGTTTCTCTGAGGTAGTTTAGAGAAAGAAAACATAATTTCATAGAAAGATGTATTGGAACAAATGCAGTAAGTGTTGAGCTATTCCTCAACATATTCCTCACCCAAATTTGGACATTTGCCTTACCGTGGAATCAACTTTTGTTTCCCTGTGTCGTAAAAGTCTGCCGTCTGGGATCGAAACCAGTGTGTGACAGCCGTCTGTATCTCTCTGTCATTGTGAAAATGATGATGATCGGGTAGGAATGTCTTGAGGTGTACAAAAAATTGAAGTGGGAACCAGATCCGGGCTGTAGGGTGGGTGTTGAAACACCATCCAGGGACATTTCTGCAGAAGATCTGTTGTCCGCACTAATACATCTTTTTATCAGTGATTTATTAGCCCTTTGATACAACTTGATTGTACTTAACCGCCATACATATTATTTTACATATTATTTTAATGTACCGAAGTACATATGATATTTCCATGCAGATATTCTGCGTCATCATAAGATGAAAGAGTAATGGAACGGAGAAAAATTCTCTCCGGCGCCGGGATTTGAACCCGGGTTTTCAGCTCTACGTGCTGATGCTTTATCCACTAAGCCACACCGGATACCCACCACGGCGTCGGACGGAATCGTCTCAGTTTAAGTTCCAACTCTTGGGTTCCCTCTAGTGGCCGCCCTCTGCACTACGTCATAGATGTCTATGAACGTAGGACCGAAGTCCACACATGTGCTGAGGTGCACTCGTTATGAGTGACACTCTTTCATCGTCTACTTAACCGCGTTTTTCAGATAGTTTACTTTATTTACTTAATTCTGTAAACGGGCCACTGGCTTACCTCAGTCGACGGAGGAGTTGCACTCGGGCGTGGGTTCGATTCCTGCTTGGGCTGATTACCTGGTTGGAGATTTTACGAGGTTTTCCTCAACCGTAAGGCGAATGTCGGGTAATCTATGACGAATCCTCGCCCGCGTGTTACGAAATACCGTCTCTCTATCACAACAATTCCATCGACGCTAAATAGCCTAGTAGTTCATATATCGTCATTAAATAACCAACTAAAAAATTATGTGAACCTAATTGTTCATTCTGTTGTTTTTTCAAGAATTTAAAATTTTATAATATGGAAAATGAAATAAGTAACACAACTAGTTTTTTCGTGAACAATCTCATTAGCTTTCTTAACGGTTTCCATAGTAGAGATGAACAAAACTAACTGCTGCTCTCGCTCGCTGTGTTCGTTGCATTTGTCTTTCGAGTCTCGTCTCGTCATTCTCGTGCGCTTCGAGTCTCGCTCATCATTCTCGAAACAGCATTTGGTCGACGTGGAAAGATTTCGTAACTTTGAATAACATACATCATTGAAATAAATAACATTATAAATGTTGAAATGAGACAAAAAGACAAAACAGAACAGTATCTTAGTTATCAAAATGTTCTGGTTCTATTATATAATATTACTTATGGTTATGTAAATAGAAAGAAAACAATTCTTAAATAAATTTGCATTTCTAAGAAACATAAAACATAACGTTAATATCTTTTCACTTGAGATTGCACACTCGATCTCAAACATATGAAAAGAAAATTCCTAGCCTTTTAATAAGGACCTAGTAATTAAATAGTAGTAGTAGTAGTAGTAGTAGTAGTAGTAGTAGTAGTAGTAGTAGTAGTAGTAGTAGATTTATTTTGCCTGGCAGAGTTAAGGCCATGAGGCCTTCTCTTCCACTCAACCAGGTTTCAATAATATACATGAAATACAAAATTAGATTACAAAACACAAAAGAAAATACCTTAGAAATTACATAAAATAGAGTAGAAAATTACAATAGTCAAGATCAGTTACATAATATAAAGTTACAAATAGTCAAGATCGGTTACATAATATATAAAATAAAGTAGAAAATTACACGTAATCAAAATAAGTTGCATAACATAAGGGGAATACACACACACACACACACACACACACACACACACACACACACACACACACACACACACAAACACACAATTTATAAGACCTAAAATGCTCGAGATAAATTCGACGATTAATTCACTTGAGATATACTGGGTGTTCAGTTCAAAGTGTGTCATGGCTCGCTGTATGCCGTCATGTGGCTAGCCAATGAGCCTAGAGAATTCAATCTTCCTACACTTCCGCAGAAGTGTATAACCTATAAGGCAGAGAAGTTGCCTAGCAAGTACGGCGTTCATTCTGAAGAGTACGTACCGATACGTACGGTAACGCCGGTAGTGGCAGGAATGTGAACTGTTTGGAAATACGTACTGTCGGGATATGGGGAGAGGGTTAAGACGATTATTTACGTATTTGTTGACATTAACTTCGACGGTCAACATGGACACGGAGCATTTGATTTATGTTGTGGAATGTTGCCGTACGCAACCGATGATAACAAATACCCTGCGTACGACTTGCCGGCGCAAAACACAGTTCGAAAGAGGTTATGGTAGCACACAGACCGTACAGACCGCCATCTGTTGCTACGACGTTCAAGTTATACCGTACACGTTCTCAAGTTCAGATTGAAGAACGCCTTGAATAATAGGCAACTTCTCTGACATAAAAGCTGAAACTCGCTTCAAATCACTGACTCACAACAGTGACGTCATGACACACTTTGAAATGAACACCCAGTATTATACAGTTAATATACTAATAGGAGAATACATGTGGGTTGCAAGACATAAAATGTTGATTAGCAAAGTCTTACTAAATGGCATACAAATACAAATGATTAAGTAATATATCAAGATAATAAAAAAGAAAAGAAAAAAAATAAGAACTTGGTCATTTAAGACTATTTAGAAACTTCCGCAAGAGTCTAGTTCTGTTCAATAAAAACATTTCTAATAAAGACTGGGGAACGGATCATTATACACTGAAAGGTAGAGATGTTGTTTCAAATAGGCTACTTGATTGTTTATACATATATATAACAGTTGCCAAAGTAGATATAACAGTCAGTTATAAATAGCTGTGGCGATTCAAGACTGCTTGACGTTCGGGACTTCGGGAGTGATCAATCTTGACGTCTCGAAACACTCACAAGCAGTCTTTTCGTCAATGATGCGACGTATACAACATTGTCGTGCGGGTTTTCGGCTTTGCGGGCGCTGTTAGTCTTGCTTTCTCGATCGTTGTTCATTTCTATTCCATAGGCTTACGTTACGATTGTCCATTGTTCGCCGCCGTTTCAGATTGTTGTTCTTGCTCATAATACCTGAAACAGCTGACTGACTACTCAAGTCAGTTTTGCATAATTATAATCTTTTTTTTTAATTTTAAAATCTTGTTGTTACTCTTTATCTACACATTTGACTACATTAAGGCCCGATTGTATAAAACTCCCTGACTAAAGATCAACTTTGATCGAAGATCGAAAAGCAAACCGAGTTCAGACACTTCTTCTATTGTATAAAACTTTTCTGCAATCAAATTACCTTGGTTCAAATGCAATCTAAGTTCACGTGAAAAGGATTTGGCAACATCGCATAAACAAGTGAAATACGTGATGCGCGGACCATGTTATACAGGTTTGTTCAGTGTTGCCAATCTAGCGACTTTAACTCTTTTTTAACAACAATTTCTTTTAACTTTTATATTGCTTAAATAGGGATTTAGTGACCTTTTTAGCATCCCATAGTGACAAAATTTAATCTTTCTTTGTTGGTAATTAGAAATCTAGCGACTTTACAACTACTTTTTGGCGACTTTCCGTATTACACTCTGTTGGAGACACTGGTTTTTTGTGCAATGTAAATAATGGCGGACAATAAGAAGAAGGTCGACTGTTCTCCAAGTTGTTATCATGTTATGGTGTTTGATACTGCTAAACATAATAAAGCTTTATAAAACGACAATTTTCGTTTAGTAATACAGTTAATTGAAAATTTATGAGTGTACCTATCATATCCATTAATAATTAATGGTTGTTATAAACATAATATAATTATAGGTTATGTTATTTGATACTGCTGAACACGATAGAGCGTTATAAAATATAATAACGTTTGTGTATTAAGGCAAGAAATTGAAAGAAATATATATAAATGTACCTAACATATCTATTAATATTAATAATAATGGATATTTTATTTGCACAATCTGTCACTCGTATATTTCAAACAGAAAAGAAATAACTGAACTTGGATCATCTAACTTAATCGGAGAAATTTCTTCAGTCAAAGTTGACTTTAGTTTGAGACAAATTAATCTCAGATTAGACTTTATACAACACAAAATTCCAAGTTCAGCTGAAACAAGGATCAATTTAATCTCTGATCTAAGATTAAATGGTTTATACAATCGGCCCTAAGTAGTTTGAAGAGCGTGTATGTTAATGACTCTTGGCCTTGTGTGTTACGCAGAATAAGCGAAGAGGTCACCTAAGAGGAAATGTGACTGCACATGTTTCTTCAGTTCGAATAGGCCTACATCTGTTTACCCGTTAACCTTCGACATGTTATAACAGCGAACCATCTGACATGCGTCAATATGTCTTGATTGTGACTGGCGGAACGGACTGGATATCTTGCTCTGCAGGTTGGAAAAATCGGTTTCCTCGTGGGACGATGGCGATAATAATTGTGACACGGCGAATTGTTGAATATGTAATATGAGAACATAAAAAGGGGAACCCCCGATAAAATAGTGTAAAGAGAATGACATTACTTTTATCATTATTAAATGCATTCCGACATAACTTTGTTCGTCACGTTGTGGATGCCATTTCTGTCTACGTCACATATCCACCATATTGCATTAGTAATATGCGTTACAAGAGCGGTATGTTGAAGTTTTCATGTTCGAGGAAAGGTTTGAAAAAGCGAAAAGCAGTTGAGCTTTTTTAATTTCCGAGAATTGAAAGAAAACATACCGCTCGTGTATCGTACATTATTTTGTGCGAAGATCGTTTATTACATACCTGAAAGAGGAATTTCTAATTAGTTGCAATGAAATCTCCATCTTGATTTCTGTTCAATGACGGCAAATTTGGAAAACAAAAATATCTATCTTCAACATTGTTGCTTTAAAATGTTTTCTGTGTTTACTATACTCCAGCAGGCCGTGATATACGTCTGTCTTTTTTTTCCCCCGGCCTCCAGTTATGGAGTGTAGCTGCGAATATATTGAATAAGCAGTCGTGGACGGCCGATAAGGGGTGGTCCTCCAGCTTGGGGGTTGGGCGAAGGGCTAACAACCCATCACCGTAAAAAACAGATAGAGTGTTAGTTGGGAGACCAGAGGGAAAAAGGCCTTTGGGGAGGCCGAGACGTAGATGGGAAGATAATATTAAAATGGATTTGAGGGAGGTGGGATATGATGATAGAGACTGGATTAATCTTGCACAGGATAGGGACCGATGGCGGGCTTATGTAAGGGCGGCAATGAACCTTCGGGTTCCTTAAAAGCCATTTGTAAGTAAGTCTATAAATGCGAACTTAAAACAAACGGTAAGGTTATGTAATGATTTATTTTCCGTTTTAATATTTTAACAATATTATTTATATAACATATTGCAGTAATAACATCGGCATCTGGAATCTTGTTGATTTTTTCACGGCTTCCTTAATCGAATGCAGTAACTTTAGTGACGTTGTAGAGTTTACTTAATTTTTGCAAATATTTAAAAACAATAATTAACAGTGCAATTTAGGTGAAATTGCAGTGGTAAGTTTCCAATTTATAATTATTACTATATTGAACGTCTCTAAAAATAATATGTTAAAAGCCTAAAGCAGTAAAATCAATATGTCACTAAGCGGTAAGAAAAGGGAAATTGTTATGTGTGTTAGGTTTGGAATACTGAATGTGGAATTTCACACTTTCCGCGGATTGGTTTTGTGCGGAAACCAAGCAAATACGCACGATCTCGCACAATAGTAATATACGTTACAAGAGCGGTATGTTGACGTTTTTATGGTCGAGGAAAAGATTGAAAAAGCGAAACGTAGTTGAGCTTTTTTAATTTCCGAGAACATGAAAATAAACATACCGCTCGTGTATCGTACATTATTTTGTGCGAAGATCGTTTATTACTTACCTGAAAGACGAATTTCTAATTAGTTGCAATGAAACATATTGCAGTAATAACATCGGCATCTGGAATCTCGCTGACTTTTTTACGGTTCCTTAATGTTACTTGTATCAAGAATGCAATAAGTTTCGTGGAGTAGTAGACTTTACTTAATTTTTGCAAATATTTAAAAACAATAATTAACATTGCAATTTAGGTGAAATTGCAGTGGTAAGTTTGCAATTTATAATTATTGCTATGTTAAACGTCTCTTAAAATAATATGTTAAAAGCCTAAAGCAGTAAAATGAATGTCGCGCTTAAGCGGTAAGAAGAGGGAAATTGTTATGTGTGTTACGTTGGGAATACTGAATGTGGTATTTCACACTTACCGCGTATTGGTTCTGTGCGGAAAGCAAGCAAATACGCATGATCTCGCACAAAATTCTTTACACAGACTCTCACATTCATAAGAGAATAGAAATAGAGGAGGTAGGATGGATACGATATCAGATGTCCGAATTTCCCAGGACATATCCTAATTTTAGGTGTGTTTTCTGTGTTGAGCCAGATACTGTAGAAAATCTTAAATTGAAGAATTGGGCCGAATAACGGTCAATCTGCTAACTGTGCAGGAGGAACAAAAATGTTACATCGTAATTCCGCTCATAAATGTGCTACATAGACCGTTATTCCATTAATATGTTTTGTACACTAAGCGAAGTATACGATCGTGTGTTATTGAAAGTCATATTACACATCATGGTAGTTTCTAACATTTTTAACTCCACAGAAATGCTACTGGGGAATACAGACAATAATAGTACATTATGCAACGAGCCTATAATGGTAGTATTTAAGACGCGAGTAAGTTTGTTTATGAAACGAGCGCAAGCGAGTTTCATAATCTTCTTACGAGCATCGTCTTTCAGCTCGCATCCTAACACTTTAAAAGTAGCCCACATAAATTCCCAAAGCCTTCTCTGTCATTTCAATGAAGTTCAGTCTATTTTCTCTCCTTTGTCTCTTCACGCTATTCTTATCTCTGAAACGTGGTTGAAGCCTTCCCTATCATCTTCTCTAGTAAGTTTAGATAATTACACCCTCTGTAGAAATGACCGAATTGGTAAACGCGGAGGTGGTGTTGCGATATATGTGCGATCGGACTTACCGTTTAAAATTGTCTACCAGTCTTCGAATGAAGTCTTAGAACATCCTGAATATCTATTCATCGAAGTCGGTGCAAGCAACAAAAAGTGCCTCCTTGGAGTTGTATACAAACCCCCTAAATCAGGATTCTTAAGTGATCTTGAAACACCTTTGCTTAATCTTGTGCCTCACTATGACCATACTGTTATTTTAGGCGATTTCAATACAAACTTATTAAATTCAAGTAATTACGCTACAGTTCAACTTAAGAACATGTTTGAGTCTTACAATATATCCATCCTTCCTTCCGCAGCTACCCACCACACCCAGGAATCGGAGACACTTCTTGACATTATTGCCACGACTAATCCTCAGTTAGCATTAACGAATGGACAACTACCAGCGCCGGGTATCTCAGCACACGACATAATCTTTCTAGAATATTCCTTGTATTGTCCAAAATATAAACCTCACATCACATCATACCGTGACTTGAAGCATATTGAGCATGATAAATTAATCAACGATGCATTTAGCCTGCCTTGGACTGAAGTGTGGAATTTACCAGACATTGACGACAAAATCGAAAAATTTAACGACCTAGTAATCCAGTTATACGATAAACACGCACCCTTGAAAACCAGACGAGTTGGTAGACGCCCTGCGCCTTGGATGTGCGATGCCATAAAATTACTCATGACAGACAGAGACACTGCTTATCGTAAATACAGACGGAGCAAGGACGAATTAGATTTTAATACTTACAAAGTTTTAAGAAATAAATGTAATCAAGCAGTAAGAAATGCTAAATTACGCCATGCACATTCCTTATTATACCTTCGGTCAGTGCGAAAGAATTGTGGCGTAACCTTAATAACCTGGGTCTAACAAAAGCAAAGCCTCGGGTAGATAACATCAACTTGTCACTCAATAGCCTAAATGAATATTTCGTCACTGCTCCACCTGAACCATTACATAAAAAAGAGACTCTTGAATTTCTCAGATCTTGCCCCCAACCTGTATGGGATAAATTCTTCTTTAAATACATTAACCCGACTGACGTAATGAAGACGCTGCGATGTATGAAATCTAAAGCCCAAGGTGTAGACAATATAAATATCACTCTCCTGTATAAAATAATAGATGTGATTCTGCCGACCGTCACCCATATATTCAATGCATCTATTATGACTGGGTCCTACCCTCACTCTGGAAAATGGCATTAGTGAAACCTTTACCTAAATCTAACACACCTTCTACAGTAAACCAATACAGACCGATATCAATTCTTCCCACTCTTTCAAAAGCATTAGAACATATTGTACACGGACAACTTACGAACTATCTCGACGAACACAAACTCCTCGATGACTATCAATCGGGTTTTAGGCATGGACACAGCACTACTACAGCCCTACTTAAAGTGACCGAGGACATCCGTGAAGCTATGGATAGGGGTGAAGTAACGGCACTAACTCTTCTCGATTTCAGCAATGCCTTTGGTTCTGTTGATATCGACTTGCTTCTTGCAAAGATGAAAACTTTGCACCTATCAGACAATACCTTGAGCTGGATGGACTCCTACCTACGGGACCGCCAACAGTGTGTTTCACTTGATAATCAATTCTCCCAATGGCGATACACAAAGGCGGGAGTGCCGCAGGGCTCCGTATTAGGACCACTACTTTTCTCTATCTACATTAATGACGTATCAAAGAACTTACAGTATTGCCGATATCACCTCTATGCCGACGACCTACAACTTTACATACATTCCAGACCCAATACGATCAATGAATCGATTGACAAGTTAAATTGTGACCTAGCCACTGTCTCCACTTGGGCGGCCAATTTCGGACTCGCACTTAACCCAAGTAAGACTCAAGCCATAATTATTGGACATAAGCGTGTAGTTAACTCCCTTAATAACAGTAATCTTTCAGTTGTTACCCTTAACAACACGCTAATCCCTTATTCATCTGTCGTAAAAATCTTGGCTTCTTTTTTGATAATAATCTAAGTTGGAATTTTCAAGTTAAAGAAACGATAAAGAAAATCTGTTCCTCCTTTCACTCTTTGAGTCGCTTGAGAAACTTCTTGCCCCAGCAACTAAAACTTACCCTAGTACAAACCCTAGTAATGCCGCACTTCGATTATTGTGACGTTTTGTTAAGTGATCTAAGTTCTGAACTGTCAGTCAAGTTACAGCGAGCTCAGAATATGTGCATCAGATACGTGTGCAACATCCGACGATATGATCACATATCACCGTCCTTCGCAAGTCTCTCGTGGCTCCGACTTAAAGAACGCAGAACTTTACACTCTTTGTCTTTACTCTTTCGAATTCTGCACACCTCAACACCAAATTACCTTTCGTCTCGTTTCTCTTATCTATACTCTAACCACGACGTAAATACCAGATCACTTATCTGTGGCACGCTAAATATACCTCTTCATAGAACATCTTGTTATTCCTCATCTTTTACAATATCCACCTCGCGTCAATGGAATTCCTTGTCACAAAGTATTAGGGGCTGCAAGACAACAAACACCTTTAAGAACAGCTTAAAAGATAACCTTATTAGCATTTCACTCCAATCATACTGATTTAAAATATTACTGACTACACTGTTGCTTTTTTCTTTAGACATCATCCTGATTGTGCTGCATTTTCAAAATTGTCTCATAATAATCTCTTTCTATTATCTAACATAATTTGAAATATATTAACATTCTATGTATTTTAGTTTAATTCTGCTACCCAGTTTATTTCAGTGTTTAATTAATAGTTCATAGTATTTTGTTGTTTAATTCGTAAATAACTCTTGTATACATGTAACTCTCATCTAAATCAAATTGTTGAATTCTTTGTAAGTTCATGCTTATGTATATACACGTTTTGCTGGTTGTGTGGAAGAGAAGGCCTTACGGCCTTAACTCTGCCAGCTAAAATAAATCATTATTATTATTATTATTATTATTAATTACTATTATAGGCAAGTTTCATACGACTTTTTATGCTCGACCATATTTCTAACTTCAAATTATTCATAAGTATTCATGTTATGTTTATGTAAGTGAGGAGCGGAACTGACCTTCTAAATTCTGAGATGTGCGCAGACGCGAAAGTATTGATTTTTTCCTTGGGACGAATGTGTCATTGACCTTGATATAATCTAGAGAATAACATGAACATTAGTCTTGATATAACCTGAAAATTGATTCAGAATTGAAAAACGAGATGACAAATTGAATTTATTTGAATATTATTTACAGTTAACGCTAATTATTATAGTAACAGAACATAACCTTCTGCGACAGTATTGGATTTCCAGCCCCCGTGACTTTTCGCTAGTTGTCTTTCGATTGCATATCCGAGAATAATCGATACTTGCTGTTTTATAATGGTGGAATGGTAATTTCTCATTGGCTGAACAACTGAACTATAATGAATAGGTGTACTTTAATGAGGTGCATTAAACGGCTACTACCAGGTGTATAATTACTACATTTCGGCATGGTCGAGTATAAACAGTTTTATACAATCAGAATATTATGAAACATACAAAATCAATAAAAAGGTTAAATTATGAACAAAATGATTATGACATTTATTGTTAAATGCTGTATATTAATATGAATTAACACCATGTAATTTATTAAAGTTACACTCAATATCATATTACGAATAGGCTAAGCACCCTATTGATCAAATAGTAACACTATTCTGAGAGTTCATTTTGAATCTAACCTTACCTGGGACACGCATATCAAACACACATGCAAGAAAGTATTTTCCTCTCTTCACTCATTAAAAAGATTGTATCATTATCCAGCTAAATTAAAGCAGACGCTTGTACAGACTCTTATTATACGATGAAAGAATAATGGAACAGAGAAAAATTCTCTCCGGCGCCGGGATTTGAACCCTGGTTTTCAGCTCCACGTGCTGATGCTTTATCAACTAAGCCACACCGGATACCCACCCCGGCGCCGGACAGAATCGTCTCAGATTAAGTTCCAACTCTTCGGTTCCCTCTAGTGGCCGCCCTCTGCACTACGTCATAGATGTCTATGAACGTAGGACTGAAGTCCACACAAGTGCTGAGGTGCACTCGTTATGAGTGACTAGTTGGCCGGGATCCGACGGAATAAGCGCCGTCTACGCATATCATATATATTATTTTAATGTACCGAAGTACATATGATATTTCCATGCAGATATTCTGCGTCATCATTATGCCTCATTTCGATTATTGTGACGCTTTATTCAGTGATCTCAGGATAGATTTATCCCAGAAACTCCAACGTGTTCATAATGCGTGTGTTGGTTTCATTTGTAATGTCCGCTACTACGATCACATTTCGCCTTCTTTCGATTAATTATTGTGGCTCAGGTTAAATGAGTGGAGAAAGTTACATTCCCTTTCTTTCTTATACCGAATTTTGCACACCTCTACTCCCTCCTACTTATTTGTCCGATTCCACAGTCTTTCTCGGTATCATAACTTAAATATTCGGTCACAATATGACAACACGCTAGAAATACCACTCCACACATCATCTCTTTATTCTTCATCTTTCACTGTTGCTACTTCTCGTCACTGGAATTCTCTGCCGCCTGAAGTCAAGAGCTGCCGAACTTTAATTTCCTTTAAATGTAAATTAGAAAAATATCTTATGATGAGTTGCCAGACCTAACGCGTTGCAAATATACAATGGAATGTGTTCCACTGTATTTATTTTTATTTTTTTGTTTCTTATTTTTATTGTGTAATCATGTAAATCGTGTTTATTTATCACTTGACGCCAATATGTATCCCACTGTCTTGTTTTTTATTATTAATCTATTTTTTATGTACATTTTATTCAATTGTCGATTTCTGGTTTAATTATGTGAATCCTACTTAATTGTAATCTAATACTAATATGTATACTAATGTGTTTATTTTTATTTTTACTGTGTACATTTTTTATTGAATTATCGGCTTCTGTTTTTATGTGATTCGTATTTGATTTTAACAACATTAATAATATTCCACTATGTTTATTTTTATTTTATGAGGTAAATCTTTTGATCTCATTATTTACTTAAATTGTATTAGTATGTAATTACTTAATTCCGATCGAGTTGTATGTTCAACTATGTAAGCAAGTTTTAATCCTGGTTGAGTGTAAGAGAAGGCCTTACGGCCTTAACTCTGCCAGGTTAAATAAAGCCATTATTATTATTATTATTATTATTATTATTATTATTATTATTATTATTATTATTATTATTATTAGAAAATAACTCCAGTATTGAGATGTAAGGACACCATTAATTTAATTAAAGTTTTAGCAATAACAAATGAATAAAGAAAATTAAATATTACAGTTGAAAAATTGTTAGGGGATGGAATTTGAACCCCTGTCCCGATTATTCAGTATCCATCCCAACAGATGGCTTATCTGTTAAGTATAAATTTTATTAATAATGAAGACAATAACAATCACAGTTTTTAAATGCTGCCTGTAAGAGAGTATTACATTTTAAACAGCTTCTTTCTGACATCAAGAGCAAGCACAACTCCTTACAAGAATTTCCACAAATCTGTTTCTGAAACGGAATACCGTGATAAAATTCTAAGATAAACTATAGTGGAAAAACACAACATAGACCAACTAGCACTGGTTAAAGTGTAAATTAAAGTACAACTAATAAAATACTGCAAAAATAACAGACAGAAACTTACATTACTTGGGGATCTTTCGCACTAACTTGCGACTTAGTCTTCCTTGTTGTACACTCAAGACCACTATCTATCAGCGACTTTCGTGACACATATTTCCACTTACTTACTTACTGGCTTTTAAGGAACCCGGAGGTTCATTTCCGCCCTCACATAAGCCCGCCATTGGTCCCTATCCTGTGCAAGATTAATCCAGTCTCCACCATCATATCCTACCTCCCTCAAATCCATTTTAATATTATCTTCCCATCTACGTCTCGGCCTCCCCAAAGGTCTTTTGCCCTCCGGCCCCCAACTAACACTCTATATGCATTTCTGGATTCGCCCATACGTGCTACATGTACTGCCCATCTCAAACGTCTCGATTTTATGGTCCTCATTATGTCAGGTGAAGAATACAATGCGTGCAGTTAAGCGTTGTGTAACTTTCTCCGTTCTCCTGTAACTTCATCCCTCTTAGCCCCATATATTTTCCTAAGAACCTTATTCTCAAACACCCTTAATCTCTGTTCCTCTCTCAAAGTGAGAGTCCAAGTTTCACAACCATACAGAGCAACCGGTAATATAACTGCTTTATAAATTCTAACTTTCAGATTTTTTGACAGTAGACTAGATGACAAAAGCTTCTCAGCCGAATAATTACAGGAATTTCCCATATTTAATCTGCGTTTAATTTCCTCTCGAGTGTCATTTATGTTTGTTACTGTTGCTCCAAGATATTTGAATTTTTCCACCTCTTCGAAGGATAAATCTCCAATATTTATAGTTCCATTTCGTACAATATTCTCGTCACAAGACATAATCATATACTTTGTCTTTTCGAGATTTACTTCCAACCCTATCTCCTTACTTGCTTCAAGTAGAATTTCCGCGTTTCCCCTAATCGTTTGTGGATTTTCTCCTAACATATTCACGTCATCCGCATAGACAAGAAGCTGATGTAACCCGTTCAATTCCAAACCCTCTCTCTTATCCTGAACTTTCCTAATGGCATATTCTAAAGCGAAGCTAAAAAGTAAAGGTGATAGTGCATCTCCCTGCTTTAGCCCGCAGTGAATTGAAAAAGCATCAGATAGAAACTGGCCTATACGGACTCTGCTGTAAGCTTCACTAAGACACATTTTAATTAATCGAACTAGTTTCTTGGGAATACCAAATTCAATAAGAATATTATATAAAACTTCTCTCTTAACCGAGTCATAGGCCTACGCCTTTTTGAAATCTATGAATAACTGATGTACTGTACCCTTATACTCCCATTTTTTCTCCAATATCTGTCGAATACAAAAAATTTGAATATTAATTTGTCCGCATCCTTCTTTTTTTTTTAGATTTGCTTAGTCGGTCAATATCTATCGCAGAAATCGTCACTATCTTGCAGTCGTTAATTTTACGTAATAAATCAACCGAAACTTGATACACAGAATTCAAGTACCCAGTATTCGTAAAAAGAACAAACTCCGTGCAATAACTCCCGATACGATGTAAACGACTGGATACGGTAGAAGTGACTAGTGACATAGACCGTTGGTCCAACCAAGAAATTCATGGTTGTAACTCGTGTAGAAGCGCCTCTGATACGTATATTGAAAAAAATTTTTGTGCGAGTTCGTGCGTATTTGCTAAGTTTCCGCACAAAACCAATCCGCGGAAAGTCTAAAATTCCACGTTAAGTATTCCCAACCTAACACACATAACAATTTCCCTCTTCTTACCGCTTAAGTGACATATTGATTTTACTGCTTTAGGCTTTTAACATATTATTTTTAGAGACATTCTATATAGTAATAATTATAAATTGGCAACTTACCACTGCAATTTCACCTAAATTGCACCGTTAATTATTGTTTTTAAATATTTGCAAAAATTAAGTAAACTCTACAACTCCACTGAAGTTACTGCATTCGTGATGCAAGTAACATTAAGGAAGTCGTGAAAAAATCAACAAGATTCCAGACTCATCATAGACTTGGGGAAAAAAAAAGACAGACGTATATCACGGCCTGCTGGAGTATAGTAAACACAGAAAACATTTTAAAGCAACAATGTTGAAGATAGATATTTTTGTTTTGCGAATTTACCGTCATTGAACAGGAACCAAGATGGAGATTTCATTGCAACTAATTAGAAATTCCTCTTTCAGGTATACAATAAACGATCTTCGCATAAAATAATGTACGATACACGAGCGGTATGTTTTCTTTCAATTCTCGGAAATTAAGAAAGCTCAACTATGTTTTCAAACTTTTCCTCGAACATGAAAATTTCAACATACCACTCTTGTAACGCATATTACTATTGTGACAGCTGTGTAAGACAATACAGAGCATTATTCCATTAAAAATTCGATTTTGAAAAATTGTAACATAGACCGTTATTCGGCCCAATGCTTCAATTGTCCTGCTTTTCTCTCTCGACAATTCTCAGTGAAAGGAACTGCCCATGTCTCGAGTCAATTAGAGGAATTGTGTTTGTAAATTATAATTTAAGACATCTATCTTGTATGAAATTCCACAATACGAGTATTTACTTGTGACAGACAAACAATATTCCTTGCTCAATCAAATTGGGTCATCAGAGAAGTAGGGTGGGTTGGGGTAATTTGGGTATAAAACAGCCTTATTTAAGCTTAGAGACCCATACCCCTGT
Source organism: Periplaneta americana (assembly GCA_025594305.2). Classification (NCBI taxonomy): domain Eukaryota; kingdom Metazoa; phylum Arthropoda; class Insecta; order Blattodea; family Blattidae; genus Periplaneta; species Periplaneta americana. The sequence continues at coordinate 23,247,549 of JAJSOF020000011.1, read as the reverse complement.
TACCATGAAACAATTTTCCAGTCTGTATTTATTATATGTTTACACTATGACCTTCTCGAATGATTCTATTGCATCTTCAAGTATGTTGGCCTTTTATCAACAGTAACCTCACTAGAGATTTTGATTTATCTAGAGAAAATCAAACCTCGAGTGGGATTTAATTGATTATTACACGATTAGTAGAAAGTATATAAAGATTAGAAGAAATAAAGTCTTCTAATACACTGCTCATTCGGTCTCAAATTTTGTTAATACTACTGTATCTCCTTTTTTTATATTGATTGTATTATTTTATTTCTATTTCTCTTTTTTGTTTGCAATTATATTCTTTATAATTAAAGAGACAATACTGTAAAAAAAAAAAAAAACATGCTGGTCATGCTTGGTATTCATCTCTTTAACATTTGTACCAGAGGTCTGCATCGGACGTTTTCGCTCGAGCGCCAAGTAGTTCATAGCATAATCCGATAGGTAGCGCACATGCATGATGGGTGAAATTGTCACGAGCGATAAATCCTCGAACGGTATAAACCGAGCGTTAGACATTCGTTCTTGTTACAGTGATGAACTGTGTAGTAACATCATAGATGTTTATCATTTCAAAACTTTGCAGCGTTTAACTAACCTTTCCATAGTACAACTACAAAACTTGCTTTAAAATGTAATATAAATGTTGTAGGTAAATGTTTTTTTTTTTTTTTTTTTTTTTTCCCCCACACAGGAGTGATTTTGTTTTTGCCATATCTGATAGATGTTATTGGATGTAAATGTAATTATTATAAAAGGAGAACACAATCACGATAATGCAAGAACTGTATCAAGTTTTATAGTAATAATAATAATAATAATAATAATAATAATAATAATAATAATCTCTAATAATTAGTGTATCAATCTTTGCGTCTGTGATACTTGTGTAGCATGATTATTCGTTTTATTATATTTTCTGTGACGTTATCTCTGTACTAATATTGTTATTAATCTACTGCTATATCAATAATATTTTGTAAAACGTTTCTACATTGTCGCAGTATATAGGCGGATCACTATGTATGGACCTACCATATTATATATGTGGTAAATCAAATATTGAATAATTATTAATTGGCAATAATAACTGAATATCGAAGTTTTTCATACTATTTTATTTATAACTTCATGTTCCTGTTTTGGTACGTTCCATTGACTGTTCCATTAAACGTTTGTCATAAACGCAGAAAATAAAGCCTTATTTTTACCGTGTGAGCAAAACATATGTGTATATTATCTGTCGCCTTCCATACAAGATAAGACATGTCGGTGAGATGACCTTGTACTTATTACGAGCGTATCACGACCGATCATATCTCACTCGAGGGTGCGACACTCGACCGAGTTCAAGCGAGCGATTTAACTCCAATGCAGCACTCTGATTTCTACATATGCAGGTCTCAGGAAACAGAATATCCCATTACGATTTTGTGTAACAGGATAGATGTTGAGTAAGCTCTTTCGTCTTGTCTTGCTTTCAGTGCCGTTCATGAAGACTTGCACCCGCGGACCTGACCCGGAGTGGAGTGAATGTACTGATGCAGGAATGAAAGAGATGTACCCCTACTTTATGAACGGTAAGCAAAATCAACCCAAGTAACAATTTTAGACAATTCACTGACCTGTTTAGGACTACAAATAATTGTTTAAGGGAGGAGGTTAACATTTCGATAGTACAGGGACATCATTTTATTTTTACTTCAATTTTTATTGTACCTGAGTTTTTTAATATACTTCACTCCCACCCCCTCTACTAGTGAACTTCCAACCGATCTCCACACAGAACCAAGCGTATACAGTCAAAGTCGCCTTACGGTCTTAGTAAACACAAACAGTACTGAGTTAGAGAGTATAGTACGTTCCAGAAATATGTTCGATTTCAATATTGAATCATATTCTCGCACAGGTATTGCCGTCCGTTTGCCTATGTCGCATCCTGGTTTCCCCCACCCACTTCTGCCCGTCCCTTTGTGGTAGGGCTGTCTTAGCTCTTTTCTGAAAACATTAATTTCTGTTAGGAATTGGACGTCTACGTAATATTATACAACTGTTTAAAATAACTTAAATAAAAAGGCCTCGTTAAGTAATTAACTGTCACGTGATTTCCCTCCTTTCTACGACTCTCGACAAAACCACTTGATCGGATAATAAATAGCATGTCTGAATAATTTTATCTTTTCGGATCGGACAGAAGTGAAGATTGAATATACAGTACGTAAGGTACTCTTTTATAGAGTAGGTACAGAATTATTTCAACATAAGTTAGTAGTACGAAAAACGAAACTGGTAATTGGAATTAGGTACAATAGTACTGTATATAGTGCGATAATATGCAAAAAAGAATTGAAACCTGTATAGAAATGAACGGCCATCAGTTTCAAATATGTGTTTAAATATCCATATTATGATTATTTTTCAATTTAACTTCATTCTCTATATTGTACGCTAATGTGCTATAGATAGCATAATATGCGCTGCATAATGAATACGTCCGAACGGACAGCTCATTTCGAGAGTAAAAACACTTATTGTTAATATTTTACTGTATTTTGATTAAAGAAAAACCTAATGAAAATGATCAAACTCAAAATTGCGATATTTCCTACTTTACGTAAATGGATGAACTACTTTTCATCCCTCCTATACCTAGTAAAGTGATTTGTTTGTATCTTACGCCAGTATCATTGAACTCCAATGGAAGGGGTGTTTCCGGTTCACAACCTTTAAGCCAAAGGTATAGCCAGGTTAATATTATAAATGTTAGTAAAAATAAAATGATGTCCCTGTATAATTTACATTCACTTCTCCTTCTCTTCGAAATATTGAACTCTTCTATTCCTTCGTACAGTCGTCTCGCTTCACTTAACTTTCTTCCCACCATAATCTGAACACACGCTCTCGCCATGAAACAATACAGAGTTACGTTTCGTTATTGGAACGCATTGCTGTGAACGCGTGATCTTAGTCAGCGTGCAGTCAGCAGCCAGCGCGAGCGCTACGGAAATCAAAGATGCAGTTACGTAGAGCGACGAGTGCCGTTCACGAGCGTGCGGCTAAGTGTACTCAAGCGGACGGCGAAATTTTTTAAAATGTGTTGTAAGGTCTCCAAGACTGTAAATTAGGATGCAAAATTCAACTGCAAATAATTAAGTCGGTGAAAGTGGTGTGATTTGTAGTAATTGTTGTGGTAAGTGCGTAAGAATAATGTAATTTATTCTGCTTTCTTCTTTTACCTAGTTTAACCTCTCCCTTTTAGGCCCGTAACACACTGGCAGAGTTTTCGCCAGCGAGAAATGTGTTGCGAGAAAATTAAAAAATTGATAACATGGATTCAAATGGACGTCCACACACTGGAAGAGATTCTCGCTCGAGGCAAAAACCTCGCGCGAGTTTCTCGCTGGAATCGGTAGCTCAGCGAATTTTCTTGACACATTTATCCAAGATGTTTGACATTTATACTCTTTATAACGATTGAATGTAGAAAAAGATATAACAGGTGGCGATGAATTGTTTTGTTTTTATTTGAAAATGAGGAAAGATGGCTGATAATTGCAGTCAGAAACTTATCGAACTTGTACGATGTCACCCGTAGGCCTATTTATAGGATACACGGGGTGAAAACTATAAACACACGAAACTTAAAGAAGAAATCTGGAGACAAATATCAGATTATCTGAAAATAAATTTTATTTTAATGAAATTTAATATTATTAATTAAACATTTGAAATAATGTATCTATATGTCTTAACAGTTTACATAATTTTAATCAGAACCTAGCAATCCTCTATCATATAATGAATGGCAAAAAACTGTGGTCCATTCAACCTGAAATTATGCCTAAACGTATCATCATTCAAATCGAAACCAGTGTCCAAAACTCGCCCTTATTTTCGTAACATACAATGTGTTTTTCAGATATTTCTGGCTTTAATTTTAGGCCTACTTTTTCTTTTCATTAACAAAATATGTTCATGTAACACCATTTTCTCATCAACTGAATACTCAGATTCAACACAGCGTTCGTACGTAATTTGTAAAATACGGAAATATATTTACAGGTTATATATTTAAGGACGACAATACACGTAAATACATAAAGGTAAAAGGTAAAGGTATCCCCGTCACATGCCATGAAGGCACTTGGGGGGCATGGAGGTAGAGCCCCATGCTTTCCATGACCTCGGCACTAGAATGAGGTGGTGTGGTCGGCACCACGCTCTGACCGCCTTTTACCCCCGGGAAAGACCCGGTACTCAGTTTTATAGAAGGCTGAGTGAACCTTGGGGCCGTTCTGAAAGTTTGGCAACGAGAAAAAATCCTGTCACCACCTGGGATCGAACCCCGGACCTTTCAGTCCGTAGCCAGCTGCTCTACCAACTGAGCTACCCGGCCGCCCATACGTAAATACATAACCTATAATATTTCCTCCAACGAGTCATTACTATAATCAGAAAAAAAATGCTTTCTGCATGAAGGCAGTGCTAGATGATCATAGCGAGGTGTGATCTGTGATAGCGAGAACTCGCCAAGTGTGTGGAGGAAGGCTCTTCGCCTCTTTCTCGCAACACATTTCTCGCTAGCGAAAACTCTTCAAGTGTGTTACGGGCCTTAGATTCATTTATACGACCCACGCCACACGGGCCTTACAGGGCCGCGACCTGTCGGGAGAGGAATTATTCTATTGGATCACTTACATACTTTTTCGACCACACAAGGACATGGAGGACCTCCCCAGATGAGGGATCAGCTCTATGCCAGGGCCACCTCCGATACAACACAAACATTTAAGACATTACACAGCATTCACTCACACATATGAAAGGATTAAGGGAAGGATCGCCGTTCATGGCCGGATTTTCAAGAGGTACAATCCCGGCATTTGCCTGGAAATACCTGAGGAAACCATGAAAAACCTCAGTTAGGATTGCCGGTCCCTGGGATCGAACCCCGGACCTCCCGAATGCAAGGCCAGCTCTCTACCACGCCGCAGCCCGCTAGGTATAATGTAATTTTCTAGTTAAAAATAGGAAAAGATGTCTGTACGAAGCAACTAAGGAGTTCACAGCACATTTTTAGATTCATAATACTAGCTAATTAAATAAATGATACTACCGAATGGTTCATTCTCTATTTGTATTATTCCTTTACCTTCAAACTGCAGGAAAAACGTATTTTACGAACAACTTTAGATTAATGTAACTCTGAAAATATTGAGAATAGGAACTATGTTTATATGACATTTTTTGCTGAAACGTCTTCAGAAATAAGCTCCATTAATCCTCGTGAATCACTCTGTATATCGAGTTGTTGATTTTTTGCAGGAAATGAAGAATACAATTTTCCCATGATGGATCCACTACACGAAGATAAGTTTGTGATTAACAAGGGATCAGACAGATTGGGCATAACTATCGACATTACCAACGCAACAATTTATGGTATGAAGAATTCAACACTTCGATCTTTCTCGTGAGTATTATTATATTAATTATTTAGATTCAGGTACAGCACGATTCGGAATTGGCCGTGCATCCAGTTAACCCTGTGTTATTAATAATTTCTTACACAAGTGCAGGTCTTTCATTGAAAACTCAGCATTCTCCAATCTTCTCCCTTTTCTGCCTTCCTCTCTGTCTCCGCATACGATCCATATATCTTAATGTTGTCTACCATCTGATATCTTCTGCCCCGAACTTTTCCTCGTTCACCGTTCCTTCCAGTGCATCCTTCAGTAGACAGTTTCTTCTTAGCCAGTGATCAATTGAGGGGGTCAGAAGCAAAGGGGTACAAGTGACATTTCTAAAATTATGAATCAAATGCTTCCAGGATGTCGCTGTCTATGTTGCTGTAGTTGTGATTGGAGTTTGTGATGTGTTTTGCGTAGGTTGAATTGTTGTGTAGTTTGGTTATGGCTGTAATATGTTCCTTTCAACGTATTTGAAATGATCTTCCTGTTTGTCCAATGTAGAAGTCATTGCAACTGTTGCGTGACAGTTTGTATAGGCCTACTCTTTGTATTTATTCGTGTGTGTATTGTGTATGTGGTAAGATGTTTTATGCTCGACCATGCCGAAATGTAGTAATTATACACCTGGTAGCAGCCCTTTAATGGACCTCATTAAAGGACACCTATTCATTAAAGTTCAGGTTTTCCACCAATCAGAAAGCACCATTGTAGCAATATGAAAGCGCAAGTATCGATTATTCTCGGATATGGAATCGAAAGACAACTAGCGAAACGTCACGGAGGCTGGAAATCCAATACTGTCGCAGAAGGTTATGTGATGTTACTATAATAATTAGCGTTAATTGTAAATAATATTCAAATAAATTCAATTTGTCATCTCGTTTTTCAATGTCTAAATTAATTTCCAGGTTATATCAAGATATTGCACAAGGTCACTTCCGCTCCCCAGTCAGATAAGAATAATATGAATACTTATGAATAATTTCAAGTAAGAAATATGGTCGAGCATAAAAAGTTATATGAAACTTGCCTATAATGGTAATTAAGACGCTCGTATGAAAATTATGAAACTCGCTTGTGCTCGTTTCATAAACATACTCGCGTCTTAATTACTACCATTATAGGCTCGTTGCATAATGTACTATTATAGTGTGTTCTGTGTTCTGTATGCAATGTTGTATTTTGGTTTCTTGAAAGATGACACCATCAAAACTACAAAGACATATATACCGATATGAAAATACTACAACAAAAAATAGTATAGAACAGGGGTGCTCAACCTTATAAATATTGCGGGACATTATTTAAAAACAGAAAATGTTTTGTGGAGGGCCGCAGACATTCTCCAATAACAATAATTTACATAAATGTCTTACTAATTAGTGATTATTGTAATTTATACTAATTAATAGACTTCGTTGAATTGCCACACGTAGCATGCAATCAGGTTGCCGATGTATGTAGTATAGAGGAGGTGAGCGACCGTCCGGTCTCGCAGTTCATGTTAAGATTGTGACCGGTCAAAATAGATAGAGCAGCTGCAGCTAATGTATACCTATGTAAGCACTTGTTTTTGCATTACTGTGGTTGGAATAGTCAAAGCTTAACATATTTTGTTCAGTGCAGACAAGAATTCAATCAAACATACTACAATGAGAGTGTTGCTGTTCCAAACAATTGCCCCTGGAATACCTTACCCCCGCAGCCAGTCTTGACCCGTTGGGGAACGTGGTTGGATGTGTTAATAATAACATTACGGAAAAATAATGGAGGTAATTGATGCATTGGATAGCACAGACAGTTCCGCTGTTGCACCTGTAAAATCATTGCCTTCTGAACAGCTATTGGAAGATATTATGTTCATTGATTCTAATTTTAAAATCGTGTCCAAAAGCATTATCCTGTTAGAATCGTCTAAACTACAACTCTCAAAAGCTCTTGATATAGTGGATAAAGTATCACAAACCGTTATCCAAAATAACAATTCACTAATTTCAGAAAAAGTGAAATGTAAGTTGAGAAACATTATTGCTAAAAATTCTGCCTATTCACAACTTCGTATTATAAATTATGTACCATGAGGTCACGACAAGACATCTGAAGTTGGTGTACTAAAAAGTAGTGACTTTCCGTTCTTCAAATTGTACGCATTACATCGTGTGATGTTGAAGTACATTTTCCCAAAATAAAAACTGTTTAAGTGACCATCGGAGGAGGTTACTTTGCAGTCGCTCAAAATGTACGTAACTCTTCACTGCAATGCACAGATTCAAGGATGATGTGAATACCTTACATTAAATTTTAAGAGTTAATATATCTCGCTACAAAATAATGGTGTAGTTACATGTTTAGATATTTCCTACTTCAATGGTCATTCATTATATTTCTTGAATGCAGGATACAGGTTTTATTGTAACCGCAGTATACTGCTCAGTGTTTACATCAGAGGCATACTCCATCCGTTGCACGCCCCCTTCTCTTACAGTCTATACCGCGTGCGTAGTAAACCTTGCGATTCTTGTGGCAATTCCACGAAGTCTACTGATTAATAATACAATCCTGTTCAAATAATTTTTCTTTTTTTAATTTTAAGTTTGAAACTTTACTATTGGGCCACAACAAACATAGTGGCGGGCCGCGGGTTGTTTTTTTTATTTTCTTTAATAGGTTATTTTACGACACTTTATCAACAGCTCAGGTTATTTAGCGTCTGAATGAAATGAAGGTGATAATGCCGGTGAAATGAGTCCGGGGTTCAGCACCGAAGTTACCCAGCATTTGCTCATATTGGGTTGAGGGAAAACCCCGGAAAAAATCTCAGCCAGGTAACCCGCGGGTTGTGCATCGCTGGTCTAGAACGATATGAAATTTACAAACATACAAAAACACACCCCCCAGCACATCCTCAACACTCAAATCAATTTCAAAACACACACCCTTTTCGACACAATCATGAACACACTCCACCATAATACGAAACCAGAAGATAGCGCAGAACCTTTACTAGGATTTGGATAATGAAGAACAACCCTTCGAAACTAGTCAGCCAGGTAATTTCCTAAAAAGTTAACACAGTAAATAAGTTGTAAAGTTAATCAGTGATTTATATATGTGTTAAGGGAAGAGGACGATATTTTTTAAAAATTTTTTCCTATTTGGTGTAAAATATTAATGTTTTGTATGTAGATAGCCCATAGCTGTAGCAACTTAACCAAAAATAAATATTTTGAAAAAAAATTATTTGGTGGCCCAGATTTGAAAAAAAATATACCCAATGCAGGATTTTACTAAAACCGATATATCTAAACTATTTTTAAAGATAGATTCATCCACTTTTTTGCAATGTACTTGCTAAAGCATGCTCTACAATCTGTCTGTAACAGAATTTTGATATAGGCCCTACGTTTGTAAAATAAACAATTAAAATGTAATAACACATTTCTGATTTCCTTTCTTGCAAACAAACGGACGTATTTTTAAAAATGAAATCAATTAACAAACCTCTGTTGCAGATAAAAGTTTCCTAATAATCTAAAGAATGTGTGTTCTAAATTTCATGCATGTATCTTTAATAGTTCAGAAGTTATATCCATTTTTGTTTGGCAATGTAGCAAAAAAATGAAGTTACCATAAACCGATAAAAGGGAGCGAGTGATTTAAAAATCCATAGCGCAGGAAGTTTAAAAATGGCGTCTTAACATCCGATAAGGGCACAAATACCTACGAAATGTTATGCAATGCATCCAACACATATCAAAGAGTATTTTAAAGATTTTTTTCTTCAAAATAAAATTTATCGGAAACAACAATAAAAGTAGGTGAGTGATTTAAAAATCCATAATGCAGAAAGTTTAAAAATGGCGTCTCAACATCCGATAAGGGCAAAATACCCACAAAATATTATACTATGCATTCCACACATATCATAGTGTATATTAAAGACAATTTTTTTTAAATTAACTCATTTTTCACCAAAAAATACCATCCTCTCCCCTTAAAAGTGTATAATAGAACAATAAACAATTTTATTTCGAAAAGAAAGCAAATACGAGCAAAATTGCATAAAGCTTTTTTGTTTGAAATATCTCAAAGAGTAACCCCTTTGAAATTAATGACGTACTTACGGTTCACTCTCTGTATCTTATTAGTTGGAATGCAACGTTAAAGGAGGAAATAGAATCATCAAATACTAATGGTACTCGTCCACGGAGCTAGTTTTCTTTCCATTGCAATGAATTTCTAGCTCAAGTTCGCTATTTCAACGCGTAAACTGCCCAGCGAGCTGCTAGATTGCAGAGGCTATGAGGAAAAAGGGCACACATGACTTCTGGCTTGCAATACGATCCTTGCGTCGTGTATAGGTCTCGCAACCACGGATTACCGACGGAAGGAATGCGAATCAAACACTGCGATAAGGAAGAGCGGGCAAGAAGAAAGGTCACGAGGTAACTTGAATGATATTCAAGAGTACAGTCGGAAGAGAAATGACATCGATAGAATCAGTCTTGCGTTGTGATAGTTATATTACGACTCTAGTTTGTTCCATTGCATGTGAATACGTGCCTTGTCTCGCAAGGTATTATTATTTCATTCGTAAACATATGTTGCGCGTTTAATTAGCTTCGAATTTTTCTCTTGCTACATTCTTTATTTCCACAGCGATGTCCTCATTCGTTCATCTTCTTGGAAGAGACAGTACTTCCATCGGCCCACACCTCTCCCCCCACGGCGTGCCTACATACACACGTCAAAACAGACAGCAACGCCACCATTGGTTTTCGGTAATCGTTTCTTGCGCGAGCGATAAGGAAAGTCTGGCGCTGTCTCCTTCTGGTATGATCAGGTTAGAAATTATTGCAGCTGGCACAGCAAGTCTTCTGTACGATGCTAGATATTCTATTATGTTTATTGAAAAAAAAAAACTGCAGAAGAAATAGGAAATACTATAAGTATTGATATAAATGATAATATAATTTATTGTATTATTTACATAATTTAGGACCTAAATCTTCATTTAATATAGTACTACAGGGACATCATTTTATTTTTACTTCAATTTTTATTGTACCTGAGTTTTTGAATGTACTTCATTCCCACCTCTTTTACTAATGAAGTTCAACCGTCCTCCACACAGATGCAAAATGTTATGTTTTATTTAACGACGCTCGCAACTGCAGAGGTTATATCAGCGTCGCCGGATGTGCCGGAATTTTGTCCCACAGGAGTTCTTTTACATGCCAGTAAATCTACTGACATGAGCCTGTCGCATTTAAGCACACTTAAATACCATCGACCTGGCCCGGGATCGAACCCGCAACCTTGGGCATAGAAGGCCCGCACACAGATCCAAGACCGCATATAGAGTCATAGTAGCCTTCCGGTCATAGTAAACACTACGTTCCAAAAATATGTTCGCCTTTTCCGGTGACGAAAGAGCTTTGAATATTGAATCATTTTCGCACAGGTACTATTGTCCATTTGCCTACGTCACATCCCGGTTTCCCCCACCTGCTTCTATTCGCCTCTCTATAAAGGCTAGTGGCTGGGCTGTCTTAGCTCTTTTCTGAGAACATTAATTTCTGTTAGGAATTGGACGTCTACGTAATATTATACCCATACAATTGTTTAAAATAACTTAAATAAAAAGGCCTCTTTAAGTAATTAACTGTCACGTGGTTTACTCCCTTTCTACGACCCTGCGACATAACCACTTGGACGGACAGTAGATAGCATGTCTGATTAATTTTATCTTTTCGGATCGGGCAGAAGTGAAGATTGAATTTACAGTACGTAAGGTCTCTTTTATAGAGCAGATATAGAATTATTTCAACATGAGTTACTGATAGGAAGTGCGAACCTGGTAATTGGAATTACGTACAATAGTCTGTAGTGCGATAATATGCACATTAGAACTGAAGCTGTATCGAAATGAATGCCCACCATTTTCAAAAATGTGTTTAAATATCCATATTATGATTATTTTTCCATTTAACTTCATATTCTATATTGTACGCTAATGTGCTGTAGACAATATAATATACATTGCATGGACAGCTCAGTTCGTAAGTAAAAACACTCATTGTTAATACTGTACTGTATTTTGATTAAACAAAAACATAATGAAAATGATCAAAATCAAAAACGTGATATTTCCTAGTTTACGTAAATGGATGAACTACTTTTCTTCCCTCCTATACCTAGTAAAGTGATTTGTTTGTATTTTACGCCAGTATCATCGAACTCCAGCTGCGGAAGGGGGTAGCAAACGGTGTTTTCGGTTCTCAATCGTTAATTCAAAGGTATAGCCAGGTTAATATTAGAAATGTTAGTAAAAATAAAATGATATCCCTGTATATGATTATATATACAGGGTGCTTAAAAAGTATAGTATAGGTCGAAACTAGAAAGAAAGTTCTTATAAACATGAGTCCAGAAACAAATATCAGTTTCGACCAATGTTACCTTCTGTAAAAATATGCGACACTTTTTTAAACACATGATTTACATCAACACACTCCCAGGTCCAGCCGTTTAGCCTCTCTCTGAACGCTTCTGCGAGTTTATCCCTCAATTTGAGGGACAACATTTTCCATCATGCACTCAATTGCTGGAATAGGAGGAGACAGTTAACTGTAAGTTGCTCAAGCTAACACGAATCTCCCAGCTCTGCACTAACCCATCCGGGGTCCAATACCGAAAGTTACCCAGCATTTGCTCATATTGGGTCGAGGAGAGAACCTCAACCAGGTAACTTGCCCCGTCCGGGAATCGAATCCGGGCCACCTAGTTTCGCGGCCAGACATGCTAACCGTTACTCTACAGGTGTGGACGCCATTAATATTAAATATTATGAGGTTAATATGTAATGGGTAGGAATGGTTCTGATATTGTGAATTGGCACAGAGTATAATCAAGAATATTTCTTATTTTATTGAACATTTTGTCTTACATATTCAATTTTTTTGTTTAAGGTCAAAATGAAAAAATTACAATGGACACAAGAACGAGTAAGGCTACACCACCGAATAGGGATTATAAAGAATGGACACTTCGCGACGGTACCTTTGATGTAGCCGCACTGATTTCAGTGACCTAGAGCGTGAGATTCTGCTTTCTCTCTAGAGTTGGCGCTGACATTACACCAGCTAGCAGTTGACAAAGCGGGAATATAACATATATAATTAATACATCTAGGTACATTATGTACTCAAAATAAAACTGGATCCATAAAATAATAAATCCGTCATTAACTGTAATGTCTAGACTCTAGAGTTCCTTTATAATGAGAGTTGAGACGTTGACCCCAACAACAATTAAAATATGTAATGATATGATAGCACAAAAAAAAATGGAAAAACAAAACTCTTACGAGAAGTAAAACCATATACCTATATTATATTATATTACATTATATTATATACAAATATTAAACGAATTCGATACATAATTCTATAATGTATTATATTATTTTATAATATAATTGATTATATCTGAAATATAAAAAATTATTATTACAACTAGTTCGTCACTGAGAAATAAGGAAAAGCTGTTAACTTGAATTTATTTGAAGCAAAGCAATAAGGTAGGCGATGTTTGAATCCTGTGTCTCAACTCTATACTCATTTATTATCTTAGCCTATGCTCGATTACACTAACTTCTAGCGGTTGAAAGTAGAATTAAACGCTGGCGCACAGAGAAACAAAACACAGGAAAATTCGTTCAGTGTCCATTCTTTATAATACCATTCGCTGGCTACACTGTACCTATCAATGCTACAAGGTCAAGCAGAACGTTCTTGCGCCAGAGAATTCAGCGCGAATTTTATAGCGACATGTAAACATGTGCTGCAAGATCTTACTGACAGCTTCTAGCACTATACAGGGTGTTTAAAAATACGGCGCATAATTTCAGGTATGTATTTCCCACATGTAGACAATCAAAATAGTTCATTACAACATGTGTCCGGAAATGCTTTATTTCCGAGTTATGGCCTTCACAACATTGAAATTCACCGGAACGTTTTTCTTTCCGCAGGTCGTTGCCGTCAAAGGAGACATTAAGAGGGCACTCTGACAGTTCATTCCGAGGCGAAGGTTACATTCAGTGTTGTGTAGGCGTTAGACTGTGCGACATGAACAGTATTCAAATCAAGAGCTGGCAGAGATACACTTCATGTAAGGTAAGGCGGACGGCAATGCTGCGCTGGCTCGTCGTTTGTACCAGGAGAGGTACCCACAGCGACAATGTCCAGATCGGAAGACATTTGTACGTCTCCATTACCGTCTGTGCGAGTATGGAAAATTTAACTCTCCTGGTTTGGGAAGGGGACGACCAAGATCTACAACTTCAGAAGTACAGGAGGAGATTCTGGAGGCTGTGAACATGACTCCTTCCATCAGCACACGAAGGGTAGCGTTGCAAGTCAATGTTCCTCATACGACTGTCTGGAGACTGTTGAAAGAGTATCAATTGTATCCTTATCATTTGCAACGTGTACAGGCCCTGTCACCAGCAGATTACCCTGCATGAGTTACGTTCTGTCAGTGGTTCTTGCAGCAGTGTGGTGTAAATCCGAACTTTCCTGCCTTAGTATTATTTACAGATGAAGCACAGTTCACACGAGGTGGCATAACAAATTTCCACAATCAGCATGTATGGGCGTATGAAAACCCACGTGCAACTGTTCCATTCATCTCATCACCAGGTGCGGTTCTCTCTCAACATGTGGGCCTGTATCATTGGTGATCGATTAGTTGGACCCCATGTACTTGTAAACAGACTTACGGGGCAGGCGTACACAAACTTCCTGGAAAACACCATACCTCATGTTTTAGAAGACACTCCACTGATCAATCGTCAACACATTCACTTCTTGCATGATGGCGCTCCTGCACACTTCAGTCGTACGGCTCGCCGGTACTTGGATCGAAGGTTTCCTGATCGATGGATAGGTAGAGGTGGCCCAATTGCTTGGCCTCCACGCTCACCTGATCTGAACCCTCTCGATTTCTACTTGGGGGCCATTTAAAATCATTGGTTTATTCGTCTCCGGTGCCTGATTTGGAATCCCTTCGGAATCGAATTGTGGCATGTTCTGAGGACATACGCAACACTCCTGGAGTTTGGGATCGTGTTCGCAGGTCAATGAGACATCGATGTGAGGTCTGTATTCAAGCAGGAGGTGGACATTTTGAACATCTTCTGTAATGACAACGACCTGCGGAAAGAAAAACGTTCCGGTGCATTTAAATGTTGTGAAGGCAATAACTCGAAAAGGAAGCATTTCCGGACACATGTTGTAATGAACTATTTTGATTGTCTATATGTGGGAAATACATATCTGAAATTATGCCCCGTATTTTTCGAACACTCTGTACAAAAAATTGAAAATAGCGCGCTACTCTGGCCATGCGTGTAAACGTGATGTGATGTTTCTTTTGCGCTATTGAAAATAGCGTGCTATATAACTAGCATCGTGGACGAATACCTTAAATTTCTGTTAGCACTCGCGCAGTAAATATTAAAATTTACGAATGTTGTATGTGGAAAGGATGGATCTGGAGAAGGGACATTCTCGAGCTGCGCTCTTCATACCGGAGCTCAACATGACGAGCGACTACTTCCTGTCGGGCAGGATCCTCGGCTTGTTCGCCAATGGCAGTGGCGACGATGTGATGGAACTCCGTGAGTAACTCTTACATTGTTCTAATTGAGAATAATTCCATTCATTACAGCTGATATCTAATGTTTGATGAGCACAGGGTTGCTAAATATTTACAGGTTACAATATCGAATTTTCAGTCCTGGTTTTATTTCCATTTCTATTTATTTATTCTGGCGGATTTAAGGCCGTAGGGCAGAGATGGGCATCGTGCCTCACTTGGGAATTTCTGCCTCACTGACCTTCACAGAGCTTATTGCTCTGAGTGACATCATCTTCACAGTCCCCGTTCCTCCCTCACGTAACTCCTAGGCGTGAGCAGGTTCTATATCAGTTCCATAAGCAATATCAGTGGTGGCATAATGGCATTATCAAAGCAGTGTGTACGCGTTAGAAAACGATTATTTCATGAGAAATGAGAGGAAGACTTTTTTTACTGTTTAGAAGAGGAGAACATACGATGTTTGTTGTTATGGTCGAAAATCCTATTAGGCATTAATAAATTTAATATACAACGTCATTACTCCTTATGTCATAAAGAACATGCTGAATCAGAACGTAAGACAAATTAAATGTTATTTTTCATACTATTCCGAAGGAAATTTATGATCTTAACATTTGCATAGTATACAAATACGACATTATACCTTAAACACGCTGCATTAAAAGGTACGAGGAATTAAATGTTGTTTGTACGTATTAGTTCCAAAAGAAATTTATAAAAAAAATATCAAATGTGCGTAGAAAACGAAATATGGTTTTCTGAAATTATTTTAGATCGAGAATGTGCAAATCTATTAAGCAATCTTGAGAAACGCCAGAATATTCAAGAAAATAAACGTAGACAACGTTATGGAATATTATTGGCTAGTTACGCAGTTTCTCGCCTGTGATTTAAATCAATTCAACTACGGTGAAACAGTGAAGAGGTTTATGATTAAAGCTGCCGAATTAATTTTCCAAACTGAATAAAAGTTTTCGAGTCTCTCACGTTAACCAAGGGCTTTCCTAATAATTCGCCACTGACCGCCTTGGCGATTACGATAAGGTGACGCAGGTCACAGCAGTTTATATTTCCCATCCTACTCAGCAGTCTCCTCTCCTAGTAAACAAACTATTTCAAATCGAGTGCCTCACGTAACCGAAAATTGTGCCCATGTATGCCGCAGGGCCTTCTCTTACACTCCACCAGGGGCTTATTCCACCATTAAACCTTTTTCAACTTTTCGCTTTGCAGTTTCTGTTTCACAATAAATTTTCGAAACTGGTTCGCAAAGTGAAAAATGAGGAAATTCTTTTCAAATACATTACACTGCTCCGTCGATTTAATAGAAAAAGTCAATGTTCTTCTACTTAGATAAAAGACGCGAAGCAAGTCCACTGCAATCGGCAAGCATAACCTTTTCGTAGAGCAGTCTCAATCTATTGTCTCAAGCTACGCGTTCCACTGATTACGTATGTAAAAATGCTGACATATTTATTTTATTATACTTGTTGATAATTATTGCATTATATTACGGTTTCATTGATCCATTAAAATTATGAAGCCACTCTTCCATGATACAACTGGTCATGGAGGCATTTTTATTAAATCGCACAGTTTTACTTTATTTGCACTGTTATTTAACACTTTATTGGCATATTAACACAAAACTCAGAATAAATAAACGGAAATGTGAAACTAAATTGACACTACACTACAATTATTCACAGTTTTATCACAGTCTACTATACACAGTCGCGAAGCTCAATATGTAGTAAAAATGCAAACATGGGTAGTTGCCCACCACTAGGATCGCTACTATCGCCTCATCATCGCAGATCTCTCTCCTAGCAGACGACAAAATATGTTACACTTTCGTTGTCGTGTTCTTTTGGAGAAATTAACACCTTCCTTCCATTATTGAAATATTAAATGCATGAAGTTAATTTATTATTTTAATGAAGTATATTAAATTCCACCATAAACTCGAAGATACCTGCAAGAAATAGGTTAATTTGTTTATGCAAAACGAACTGAAATTTACTATAATCGCTTCACTCATCCAAAATTATAGCGATAATTAACTATGAAACCGATAAATATTAATTTGCATTTCCCTTTTGCAACAATAATAATGGAAATATGAATTAATGGAGTAACTTACGTGTACCGGTACTTGTAGTGTAGGCTTACGTAGTTAACAAAGTGGGATGAGGTTAAGCAATAATAATCACACCAGAATTGGAAATAAAACGTGATCAATAAATTTTATTGTAACAGCCTTTTTCTACGTCTCTAGCAAAGTAACAAATAAAAATAACAACAAAATTAACAGCTATAATTAAAAACATATCCTTTGAAAAAGAAAGTAAGCCTAAGCAATAATAATCCCACCAGAATTGAAAATAAAACGTGATCAATAAGTTTCATTAAAACAAACTTAATTTTTCTACGTCTCTAGTAAAATAGTATTATTCCAATTATTGTATTTTAGCCATTAACATTTTCATTATAACCAATAACGTACATTTCACAAGCATCAATGTGAAATACGCAACGAGCTAGCACTCGATGGAAATACGACACAGTCCAAAGTCGACCGTGGACAGTCTATTGTTTCTAGTTGCTAACCGCTTGGAGCGCTTTATCACGAGATTTGCAAAAAATCACCTCAAGCTTCGCGACTGTATATAGTAGACTGTGGTTTTATTCTACTCGCATTGTCCTTTATCACTGTATTGGCTTGTTAGCACAAAACTGAGAATAAATGAAAAAAAAATGCAAGAGAGTTGGAAGGAATAACGGCACAGGAGTTCAGTAACCTGTCCAGGTCCTTGATAATAAGCACAGAATAGTGACATGGTTAAAGAAGCTTCACCCCCAACGCCTGACAAAGATTAGCGAAAGTCTCCCAGATCATTGCATGTACAGTCACACAAAAAATTATATCATGCTTCGTACAGTATTATCGCAAAATTAAAAATGGTTTGAAAGAATTTAGCAACAGTTACGCTTAAAATTATTCGTTTTAGTCAGGTTTTTTTTTACCTAAATAGTGCCCAAAAGATTCCATTTTCGAGTTAGACAGTTTTCCGTTTTAAAGTATTATTTTACACAGGAAATCATTTCGTTCCAAAATTTATTTTTCGTTTGTGCAGGTTTCCTTCTTATAGAGGGTACGTTTTAGCAAGGTTTTACTGTATTACACTAATCAAACTTCAGATATATACAAACAATTATTCTTCCTCTGATACATATCGTCAAGTGAGATGTACTGCCTGATAATAGATGTACATATCAGCCAGAACCTCAGTCAGAGGGAGTGTAAATATTATGAGAACTTACAATTGTATATTATTGATATTATTATCTATCTCTATATATATAATTTGAACTGGTAATACAAATTACGGGAAAACGGCTGAACGAATTTTAATAAATCACTCCTCATTTTGAAGCTTAGAACCCAAAGTTTTTCGGAAAAATAGTAGTTTTCAGTGAAATATCTATTTTCCTACATTATTTTCCTATTTTCCAAAATCCATCTTTCGTCAGTTTTGAGAACTAATTGCATTTCAGCTCGGCCGACTTGATGCTCCCTTCGCGAAGCAAGCATCAAGTCGGCCGTGATTTCAGAATAAAACAAAACACACACTGCAATAAACAATAGGCTATTACACGAAGGCCATGACCTGCAGAATTGCTGACATATTTAGAGTTCAAATTCAATTGGTTATTAAAAACTTCAAAATAATTTACAGGTCTGATTCTGCGGTGTGTAATTTTGTGAGTACAGCTGTGTATTGGATGTTAAAAACTACAAAACTTGAGGTGGTTTGATGACATTATTACCATTAGAAATGAAATTTTATTACAGTTAATGCCATGATGTGACTATTTTTCATTAATTATACATATCAATGCTATATTGATGATATGAAAGTGGGGTTATGTAAGTAGATATAGAGAATATCTTAAATTAGATCTTCATTTCTATAATTTACTGAGTGGCGGCTGTATAGTATAACTACAAAACTTACGTACGATATTGTTATTAAAAATGGAATATTTTTATAGTTATTAATCAAGTGGGGTTGGGTCTTTTTCATACACTTAATGGCGGTGAGGTGTAGATACTGTACTTATATGTGTCATTCTCTTCAGCATTGGCTTGAGCGAGAGAGCGCAAAAATTACAGTTCCTAAGGAAAGACGGTATTACGTATGATAAAATAAGAGGCCTACAAAATTTTGTGGTCTCCCTATCATTTGTACAAGATCTCTTAGCAGGATAAAACGATTTTACTCGCTACATTTCAAGCTCTACATGCAGCAGCTATACCAAGATGCTATGTCTATTGTTCGAAAGCTTAGCAAACCTGACTTTTTTTTAACTTTCACCTACAATCCACAATGACCAGAAATAGCTATTGCTTTACTCCCACATGAAAAACCCACTAATCGCCCTGACATTGTTACTTGCGTTTTCGCGTTGAAACTTGAAAAATTGAAGGTGGATAGGTTTAATAAAAAGTATTGGGCATAAAAACCACTCAGAGGAAATATGTTTAATTATTATAGAAGCAAATAACTTTCAAAAGTCTGGCATTTTTCATTGAAAATAAATCTGAAAAATGTTTATTTGAACGTCTAATGAAATTAGTTCTCAGCATTTGCTGCACAAGCCACTAGTATACATTAATTGCTTATTTCAGTGTTTTGTATCTTGCTTCCCAGGTGATGTTAACGGAAGTGTGACAATGGATTTCGATGTTGTAAAGGAATTCTCTGAAGAAGACGGAAAGGAACACGAGTACTTCAACGTCACTAACATTGATGTGGATTTGGACATCAAGAAGGTCAAAATGGTGTTCAACAACCTCTTCAACGGAAACAAGTTTCTTGGTAAGTGTTGATTAAAAAAAAAGAATTTTCATTTATTCATAGTTTTCTGCCCAAGCGCGAGTCTTTCACTGCAAACCCAGCATTATACAATATTTCCATTTTTCTGCCCGCCTCTTAGGAAAGATACTTACTGAATCAAATTTATAACTTCCATTCTTGATGATATGAAATCAACGTATCTAAGTTTGTGTAATAAAAGACTGAAGTGTAAAGAAAACTGCAGATTGCAATTTTTACAGAAGTATAAGCAAAGACAGGATGCTACAAATAAGAAGTGAATACCTGTAGACAAATAACATGATGATATCGAAACAGAATAATTTTAACCTGATGCTGAATAAATGAAAACATTATTGAATGCGTGAATGAACGCAGCGGGCGTCGTACGCACGAAATGTCCGTATGCACCAAGTGTGAATGCATGGATGAAGTGGACGAATGTACATATGAAGTGCACTAATATAGTGTCGAATAGGACGAATATACGCAGTGGCGGCTCGTGCCTTTCTTGGATGGGTGTTCACAAAAAAAAAAAAAGAGTAATGAACACACTGATATATTCTCGTATAGCTGAGTCACACGTCAGAGATAACCCAGTTCTAATAGGCCTATGCATGTACCAAATCTACGCATATAAACCAAAGTTAAAACCATTAAACAAGAGTAGAGTAAAATTGAGTACCTCAGTGGAATAACGGCAGATCCCAACCCGCCGTCAAAATGCATGTTTCACTAGAATTTGTATACTGCTACGATCTAGTAATATATTGAGAAACGAGTTGTTATGTTTGGATATGTCATTCGGCTGTAATCTGTATTCTTTGCTTCTGCAAAATTGCTTGCCGCGCTCTAGCCTAGTGGAAGATCGGCATATCCCAACCAGTCTCAGAATGGCGTCCGTAACGAGTGGAGTGGCTAAGTTGCTGGCTGTTAAAACTAGAAAACGATCACGAACTTCCCAGGATTGGGTGAAGAATAAACGAAAAATATGTAGAAATAGAGGGGAGGAATAAGTAAATCCATCGCACAAGCATGTGTTAAAAAAGTGTAGGGTGAATTTGGTCTCGAGTTGTCGAATGTCCGAGTCGGTATGCCAATACAGTAGCCTTACCACAGAACAAAAAGACACGCTCTTTATGGAGTTCTGTGATATGGGGGACTACAACAGACAGAACACCTGCCTTTTTGGCCTCATTGAAAAATGTATGAAGAAGAAGGCTTATAAAAATACGAAGTGAATTCAGACTATTCGCAAAAAAAACTGGACTTACAAGTACTGTGTTCCTATTAACAATCGGCCAGAAGGCCCTGTTGTCAGTATTTTGACAGTACGGAGACTGCGAATAGTACGAGGTACCGTAAAGTGGGGATATTTCGGACGCAGGGGTAACATCAGACAGTAATTCAATTTATCATATTTTATGTTGGTAACACCAGTTCACCAATGGGTCTTTAAAAATGCGCAGAAACATACGAACATAGTATAAAGCGCAGAAAAGATGCTAAGAACTGGTGTTACCAACATAAAATATGATACATTGAATTACCGTCCGATGTTACCCCTGCGTCCGAAATATCCCCATTTTACGGTACGCCTAATATTAATGTTATTATTATTATTATTATTATTATTATTATTATTATTATTATTATTATTATGATACGTGTTTCCTGTGTGAGTTTTACGCGGTTTCCCTGTTCTACTTGAAAATATTAATACGACACCAACGTCTCCAAAGACGTCTCACACCTTCGCATGATCAGCGGATTCATCAAGCTATCCAAGTGTAATGACGCAATGAAACTCTTACCACTGATTCCTCCTGTTCATCAAGACTTTTTAAAAAAATTTTCAGCCTGTAAGGCCCGATTGCATAAACCATTTAATCTTAGATCAGAGGTTAAATTGACCCTTGTTTCAGCTGAACTTGGAATTTTGTGTTGTATAAAGTCTAATCTGAGATTAATTTGTCTCAAACTAAAGTCAACTTTGACTGAAGAAATTTCTCCGATTAAGTTAGATGATCCAAGTTCAGTTATTTCTTTTCTGTTTGAAATATACGAGTGACAGATTGTGCAAATAAAATATCCATTATTATTAATATTAATAGATATGATAGGTACATTTATATATATTTCTTTCAATTTCTTGCCTTAATACACAAACAATCTTATATTTTATAAGGCTCTATCGTGTTCAGCAGTATCAAATAACATAACCTATAATTATATTATGTTTATAACAACCATTAATTATTAACGGATATGATAGGTACATTCATAAATTTTCAATTAACTGTATTACTAAACGAAAATTGTCGTTTTATAAAGCTTTATTATGTTTAGCAGTATCAAACTCCATAACATGATAACAACTCGGAGAACAGTAACCTTCTTCTTATTGTCCGCCATTATTTACATTGCACAAAAAACCAGTGTCTCCAACAGAGTGTACGGAAAGTCGTCAAAAAGTAGTTGTAAAGTCGCTAGATTTCTCATTATCGACAAAGAAAGATTAAATTTTGTCACTATGGGGTGCTAAAAGGTCGCTAAATTCCTATTTAAGCAATATAAAAGTTAAAAGAAATTGTTGTTGAAAAAGAGTTAAAGTCGCTAGATTGGCAACACTGAACAAACCTGTATAACATGGTCCGCGCATCACGTTTTTCACCTGTTTATGCGATGTTGCCAAATCCTTTTCACGTGAACTTAGATTGCATTTGAACCAAGGTAATTTGATCGCAGGAAAGTTTTATACAATAGAAGCAGTGTCTGAACTCGGTTCACTTTTCGATCTTCGATCAAAGTTGATCTTTAGTCAGGGAGATTTATACAATTGGGCCTAAATGACACAAGTACGGGTGAAAACATCGAATTTATTTATGATGAGACAGCCTGTAATGCTATCTTCAATTTTGAATAGATACTGATACACTATGTGTATATCTATGGCACTACCGATTTGCAGTCGTATTTGTACATCTATCTTCTTACCTCTAAACCAGGTTTGATATATGTATGTCCTATACATCAGTAGTAATTTACAATAAACTTTAACTGCAATTATCTCACAATTGCTTTGAGTTGGGATCTGCCGTTTTTCCACTGAGGTACTCAATTAATTCATAGGTCTCACCTTCACTGCTGTTGTAGATGGTGTCGAAGATCTAGATTTAATTGTAGAGAAACTCCATGCGCCTAGTTTTGAGAGATGCAAATTTATCAATAACTTTATTATTGAAGTCTCTAATGTCGTTAACAAGTTCTTTTTTCCACTGCCAACATAGCCAATGTACTTAATCAGTCTTCTGTCATGGTGGGGAGGAATGTTTTAATCCTCTTTTAATTTAACACACAATTTCACTCACGTCCGTCTCCAAACATCAAGTGTTACTGTTTCAACTTTCAATACGCACCATTGCAGCTTGTATTTTCCTACTTTGCTGAACAAAAGTCAACAGAATCAGCTCCCGCGCGACGGTATTTTGAAAAGAAAGAGTAAAGAGAGAAAACGAGGAAAGAGGGAGAAAGGAACAGGATGCCAGATCCAAGGGAGATGGAGCATTTCTGTTTCTCTGTCACTAGCACGTTAAGACCTGTGCGAGCAGAGCTATTGTAACCATTGTAACAAACCAGAAAATATTCTCGCCTCAGGCTATTTCACCCTGCTAGAGAAAAATTGTGCGAGCTGCTGTCAACCTGTCCAATGGAGATTTAAAGACACACGACGCACGAACGGGACACTCTCTCGAGACGAAAAATGTAGGAACGTCGTTGCACAGTAATATGTATGATTATTGTTGGTTTTTAAGGTGTTCACGTGCTCCTGTACTCATATAGAGGAACCGCCGCTGAATATACGGACTGCTGGACGAATACAATATCGAATTGAACGAATGCAGTGTCGAAGTGGACGAGTGTACGGACATAGTGAACGAATACACAAAGTGAACGAAATCACGGGACGTGTGAACGAATTCAGGGGCGAAATGGACGAATGCACGGGCATTGTTTTTGTTATATTAGTTTAAAATGAACTTTTAGCTTTATATTCATACATAGTTTTCTGCCCAAGGACAGGTATTTCACTGCAAACCCAGCTTTCTCCAATCTTTCCTATTTTCTGCCTTCCTCTTTGTCTCCGCATATAATCCATATACCTTAATGTTGTCTATCATCTGATATCTTCTTTTGCCCCGAACTCTTCTCTCTTTCACCGTTCCTTCCAGTGCATCCTTCAGCAGACGGTTTTTTCTCAGCTAGTGATCCAGCCAATTTCTTTTTCTCTTCCTAATCAGTTTCAGCATTATTCTTTCTTCACCCATTCTACTAGGCGTAGCCTAGATGTCATTCAGACTTTTACCACAGTCTAGTATATACAGTCACGAAGCTTGAGTTTTGAGGGTGCTAGGAACAATAGACTGTGCCGGTATTATTTCGCATTGTCTCTAATGAGGCGATAGTAGCGATTTTTCTGTTAATCTATACTAATAATAAATCTGTAGCCGAAATTTTTCTGGTAATTTTCGATTTTCCAAAAATAATTGGTCCTAACATATATAATTAACCACCCTGAAACCGAAAATCGCTTTTTTGAAATTTTTGTTTGTATGTCTGTCTGTCTGTCTGTCTGTCTGTATGTTTGTTACCTTTTCACGCGATAATGGCTGAACGGATTTCGATGAAAATTGGAATGTAAATTAAGTTCGTTCTAACTTAGATTTTAGGCTATATGACATTCAAAATACATTATTTAAAGAGGGGTTATAAGGGGGCCTGAATTAAATAAATCGAAATATCTCGCTTATTATTGATTTTTATGAAAAATGTTACATAACAAACGTTTCTTGAAACATAATTTGCAATAAGTTTTATTCCTTTAAAAAGTTTGATAGGACTGATATTTAATGAGATAAATGAGTTTTAAAATTAAAATAACTGCCATCTAAGGCCGTGTAATGAATTAAAAAACAAATGACTTCGTTTATAAGGGGCCTTGGCCAGCAACAATAGAAAACTATGAAACATAGCCTACAGAGAATATTTCTGTGTTTGTATTGAGTAATATCGGAAGCTAAATTAACCGATTTGTATAATTAATTATTATTTCACCATTGGAAAGTGTAGTTTCTCTAGATGGACATAATGCTATAATGTTATTACAGTAACTTCTGATGTAATATATAATATAATATAATATAATATAATATAATATAATATAATATAATATAATATAATATGTTATATAATATAATTTAAGTTATTTGAAGGGTTCAGGACCATAGTGGGCCAAGCGCCATTTACTGAATACGTAGAAAACAAGGGTTAAAATTAAGTTATTACCATAATTCAATGGAAACCTATAACAAGTAATATAAAGTATACACATTAAATCTAAATGATGTCAATCTTCATTAAACTATGGTTGCATGTAATAAAAATTAAGAAACATGTTAAAGGAATTGTCATTGCACCAAATGAGCGTCTCTGGACCAAAATGATCGCATTTTAATTATTTGGATGCAATTTAAATTAAGTAAAATATTAAACGATTTATCCTTCTATCAAACACGAATGTTCCCTGGATCAAATGTCCTATTTTAATTATGTATTTACTTTATATTTATTTCTAACGGGTGCAGCGGAGCGCACGGGTACGGCTAGTATGGAATAAAGATTGAGCTGTAGTTGCTGATCTTACTAAGAAAAATGGTCACGCAAAATTTTATACAATTATCTAAAAATTGTGGCAGTTTTGAAAAATACAGTATTCACAAAATTTGTGATATCTTGCAGATTGCTGACTAGTAGGGCCTACTGTGTTTGCATGGCAGGACATTTTAATGCATAAACTTGGTAACTTTACAGATATCTTTAAATTTATTTCATAGATATAAAGCTAAACGTTCATATTAAATTACTATATGAGAAAATAAAAAAAAATCGTTAGACTCTCTAGAGTATATTTTCCAGAAAATGAACAGTAAACTTACAGATATTTTCTCCCTGACTTCTAAAAACCTCACAACACTTACACTGCTAATACTGTATGTACACACAGCTATCCTTATGTTAAAATGGAACTTTAACACTTATACACTAGGGAGAAGTAGGCCTATCCATTGTCGCAGCAATTTCATGTCCTCAACAGTAATTAACTAATTATTGGTTTTATTTCTGACATAATTTTTATATTTCTTGGAAATTATTCTTATTCTTATCACAGACAAATTTGAAATTATATAATAAATCTGACAAAACAAGAAAAGATGTTCATTTATGCATTTAAATATACAAAATAAAAATATATTATATGCATTTAAAAGGGAAAACCCTCAAAATATGCACTTATGCAAAATAAAGTTGGTTTTATTCGAACTTAAAAACCATGATCGGCAAAGATCCATGTTTACTATTTCACAGGGGCGAATGTTAGTCACGAAAGTTAGGCTTGCTCTCTTATTCAAAGAAGAAGATGGGAGGATATAATAATTCGGCAAAAACGTATTACGGCGAACGCCAGTAGGGGAAGTTATCCCCACCCGCGCCGCCCGGCAACTCGCTCGCATGCTCTCTCTATCTACTGTCTCTCTCTACTATCTGTCCCGCTTCGATGGATCACTGCCTACCACATTGTAATACGCATTAGACAATACGCGTTAGACAACTGTCCACAACCACAATGCAATACGCATTAGACAATACGCATTAGACAACTGTCCACAACATGTACTGACACAACACAACACAATGTAATGTGGTTTGCCTACCACATTGTAATACGCATTAGACTTATGCCACCCCGTAGTCAACCCCTACCAAGTGACATTCACAAGCCCACCAGTTTCTACCCACGCTATTCGGTCATTGTCCCCTTCTACAATACGTTATGGCAGTTCCCTTAAACATAAATAGATTCATTTTCCCTTCTACCCCCAACTCGCCTCGGTAGCCGAGAGGTCTAAAGCGTGAAAAAAAAGTGTGCGTTTAGGTTTAGTTACGAACTTTCTCGGATCGAATCTCCCCTTCTGCGAAGTCGTAAGAAAAAAAAAAA
This sequence comes from Periplaneta americana, assembly GCA_025594305.2. Taxonomy (NCBI): domain Eukaryota; kingdom Metazoa; phylum Arthropoda; class Insecta; order Blattodea; family Blattidae; genus Periplaneta; species Periplaneta americana. The sequence continues at coordinate 23,220,448 of JAJSOF020000011.1, read as the reverse complement.
GAGAGAGAGACATGAAGCAAGGAACAGAGAAGGAGAGGCTGGAGAGAGAGAGACTGACAGGACGAAGTTCCTATTTTGATTCGTAGATGTCGTTACTCATTTTGTTCCACTTTCCTACACCAGATGTCACCCCACCCTAAACCCCTATTTCCACTCTTTCCCGCTAGGGTGTGTGGTGAGCTTGTAGGGGAAAAGTGGAAAGGGGACGTGGGCGGAGCTTTGCGTTCGCCGTATTACGTTTTTCCCAATAATTCATAATTAATAAAATAATCAGACCCACATAAATAATTTATTTTATAATTATGAAATCATTATGAGTCGTGGATCATATTCGCTTATGGGATGTAGAAGTTCGATATGATATAACAAACATGGCCAACAAAACAGCTTATTTAGTTTTTACGACCCTGCCAACCAATGCATATTGTTGTATTGAGCTGCACTGAACGAGCGCACATATTGTCTATAATGTCTGTCTTCTCTTGAATAGTCCTTCGGGAAAATGGATTTAATAATAAGGTTTCAATAACACACAATTCCGAACTCATTGCATTACTTCAAATTAGTGTTTAAGAATTAATAATACAGCAGCAGCTAATACATGCATTCCGCTCATACAATTACATTGCACAGCACATTCCCGCTGTTAATACTGCTCTGTGTAACGTTAAATAGTCGTTGGTGTAGCTCTCGGACCAGAGCTTCAAACAACACATAACAGAAGCGTGTGCGCCTAGGACGGACTAAGGAGGAAGGCACTTGTGCGCGCATCATATTCTCGCTATTTCTACGTCTTTCCTGTAGCTCTGAGAAACGAGCAAGCGTTGCGATACTTGCGGTGTGCAACCTGCGGATGGTATTACGCCTATACAGTATTCCAAAAATCAAAATAAATTTTAATGTACGTAATCCCATTTTGAGAAATACACATTCTACGAAAATATTGGGTTTATACGTAAAACATGCAACTGCATGAAGTTACTACTTTTTAAAGTGATTTATTTTCAATGAAGTGATAAACTATGCTCTAGAATAGCAAGTTATACGTAAGTGAAACTAAATTAATTTGTACTTGATTTGTTAACAGAGGGAGAAGCAAACAATTTTCTCTCGAGGAACTGGCGCGAACTCTTCTCTTTCCTGGGGCCAGCTTTCAACAAGGCAGTTGCTGACGCCTTCAATAGACTTACAGAAGACGTGAGAATATATATGGCTCTGGACGAAGTATATCCTTACCCTTCAAAATTAAAAACTAGCAATGCCGTAAAGAACAACCCCGACAAAATCGATGACAACTCAAACAAAGAAAATGACGTTGTAAACGACAGTCCTGACGATTCCAGCAACAATAACAATGACCTTGAGAACAACGATTTCAACAACACCAACGACGAAAATAGAAGCGAGGACACAAATAACAGCAGTAACATGAACATTAGTGACACCAGTAGCAGCAACATGAGCAACAGTGACGTCAACAACGGCAACGACATGAGCAACAGCGAGGCCAACAATGGTAACAAGGGTAACGCCAACGCCAACAAAGATAACAGTAATAGAATGAAAGATTCTAACAAGGGTAATGAAAACGACATCAGTAATAGCAGTGGAAACAGCAACAAAGATGCCGAAAACGGTAATAAAATGAACGACACCAGCAGTGGTAATGAAAACAGTAAAAAAATTGCCAACAACGGTAACGAAAACGACATCAACAAAGACAATGCAAACAGCAACAAAGATGTCGATAAAGGTAATGAAAAGAACGGCACCAACAGTGGTAATGAAAACGGCAAAAAAGATGCCAACAATGATCAAGAAAACAACACCAACAATTCTAATGGTAATGAAAAGCCCAATAAAGATTCCAATAACTGTGACGAAAACAACGAAAACACCAAGAATGATAATGGAAACAGTAAAGACGAAGAAAATAATGGTAAGGATAAAGTCAACAATAGCCAGAGCACTACCAAAGAACCCGACACCAACAAAAAAGAAGCCAACAGTAATACTGACAACAAAGTCACCAATGGCATCGATACGACAACTAGTATTACGACTTCCAGTGTTTAGTTTTCAGTGTACCATGTTCCTGTATGAGATATTTATATTTAAATAAATATTTATTACAATAAATTATTATAAGAAATTATTTTCCTATCTGAAGTGATAAATGTCAATATATTATATTTTGCACCTGTAACTGTATTTGTCCATCCTATTCAACAATGAAACATGTCAACTAAAACACGTGCTGTAATGTCTTATGAGTGGGCCTATACCACAATAAGGTAAAACAATAAGGTCCGATATCTAGCTTTTATTTTTTATTTTCAAATAAAATCCATGTTACACAAATAATAACATAAACCACTCACTTGAAATTAAAATATTATCTATAGAACGTGACGGAGGCATGGGGTCATGGGTCACGGAGCGTACGCTTCCTGTCGGAAATAAGATTTCGCGATTATACTTCCGGCACTAGAGTGTATATAAACCAAAATACCACTTATTTCGATTCTTTTGCTACAAACGAAGACGAACTGCATTACTCAATATAATATCGTCTGAATATAATAGCACAAAATTTCAATATGAAAATTTCCCCAAACAAAAAAATTATGGCGTTCCAAGGTAAACAGCCAGTTAGGAGTAAAATTTGCATTGGAACCCATACGTTAGAACAGGTAAACTCGTTTAAATATTTAGGTTATCATTTGACATATTTACCTGTTACTGTTAAATCTGAAAATATTCAACATTTTAATGGAGCCTTAAGAACCATCAACCTGGTTTTCACAACCACGAAAACCCAAAAACATACTAGGTTAAAAGCATTTGAAGTTCTAGCAAGACCTGTCCTCATGTATGATAGTGAGGCCTGGACTCTCCGAAACTCAGATGTTTCACGCCTAACAATTGCGGAAATGAGATTTCTAAGGAGAACTGCCGGGTACAGCTTGCTTGACCACAAAAGGAATGAACTAATTACAAAAGAATTGAAAATTACACCTATTTATAAACATCTCAACCACTATAGACAAAAATGGCTTAACCATGTCAATAGAATGGACCGTTCCAGACTCCCAAGACAAATTCTCCGCTATATACCACATGGAAGACGATCTTTGGGACGCCCCCTGAAAAGATGGACGGAGACCGTAACAGGGCTCTAGGCCTAATACCTGCAAGGACGATGATGATGAAAAACTTACGCACTCACGTATGTAATGCAAGAATGTGCTGGAACTATATACCTTAATTTTCCATACATTCCTTGCATATTAACATAGCCATGTAAGTGGAACCAAGATTCGAAAACAAAATGAGATAATAAGATCAATTTCTTCGTCATGTGCTTTACTCAAAATCTACTCCAAAGAACTGCATCACCAGGTTTAAGTTTTTACACCACAGTAATTTTATACGGTTTTACCAGCGAATAGGGATTATAAAGAATGGACACTGAGCGAATTTTCCAGTGTTTTGTTTCTCTGTGCGCCAGCGTTTAGTTCTACTTTCAAGCGCTAGAGGTTAGTGTAATCGAGCATAGGCTAAGATCAAAATTGAGAATAGAGTTGAGACACAGGATTCAAACATCGCCTACCTTATTGCATAATCCAGTAACGCTTTGCTTCAAATAAATTCAAGTTAACAGCTTTTCCTTATTTCACAGTGACGAACTAGTTGTAATAATAATTTTTTATATTTCAGATATAATATAATACATTATAAAATTATGTATAAAATTCCTTTAATATTTGTATATAATATAGGTATATGGTTTTACTTCTCATAAGAGTTTTGTTTTTTCCATTTTCAGTGCTATCAAATCATTACATATTTTAATAGTTTTTGGGGTCAACGTCTCAACTCTCATTATAAAGGAACTCTAGAGTCTAGACATTACAGTTAATGACAGATTTATTATTTTATGGATCCAATTTATTTTATTTGAGTACATAATGTACCTAGATGTATTAATGTATTAATTATATGTGTTATATTTCCGCTGTGTCGACTGCTAGCTGGTGTGATGTCAGCGCCAACTCTACGCAGAAAGCAGAATCTCACGCTCTAGCTGGCTTGAAGGTCATTGAAATCATTCCGGCTACATCAAAGGTACCGACGCGAAGTGTCCATTCTTCATAATCCCTATTTGCTGGTTTTACTTTACGTAATTTGCCATTAGATTAATTAGCAAAACCAAGCATTATGTACCAAATCCAAAGATAAAAAATGGAGCAATTTAATAAAAAAACAGAAATTATTCCAGAAATCCCACGTAAATCTGCAGTAGCAAAATTCAAACTGCTTACAGAACAAGATTATTTGGCCAAACACTTGAATAAAATAGAAATTTACAAAAATTCAAATTGCCCTCTATGCAACAAAAAAGAAGAAATTACTGAAGATCATCTACAAACCTGTGAAGTTCTACCTGATGGATCCACCACAGAGAAATATTGGAGAGCAAGAACGCTAATGGCTTCGTTGTCAAAGCCCGGCATTAGATAACAACAACAACAACAACAACAACAACAACAACTTTACGTAATTTAATAGTGGAAGTGTAGGGAATTTCGATTTTCTGAGAAAGATGCCGGAGAGAAATTTAGGTGAATTTTCCAGCTGGTGTCCAGTGTCATTCAGAGTTTATTTTGTTACCATTGTATGTCGTGTGGTCAATATGGCACAGCAACACAGCTGAGACAATCCAGAATAGCACATGACAAGGGAAAAGAACCCAATACCATGGGCGGTAAGTAAATAAATAATTTAATACGGACTCATATTAGAAATGTAATCTGAACACCGACATCGGATCAAAGCACAATTTATTAAGCATTTTAAACATGAGATAATATGACTTAAAATTTCTTCAAGTAGATAGGGCTACTTCTTTCGTTTTCTCTAATACTAATTCTAAATGCCTCTATTGTGGGAAGTATAGTTGACAGAACGAGGAAAACTATGAAAATGTAACTATCAGAAAGTGATAATTACACTAACAAGGTGAAACGTGACTCACCGAAACGTTTCAAATTACGAGTAATTATCTTCAAACACATGCAGTATTTTATTGTGTTCTTATCAACCACACGATGGCTACCACGTTGAGAATAAAAACAACAGCCAATGAAATCTCGTGAGGGAAAGAGTTTCCTGTAACGCCAGTTAATAGGCCTAGCTCGATTACTTTCAATTGGCGAGTCAATCCAATTGAGATTTTTGCCTGCTCTTCCTGCCTCTGGTTAATTTCCTTTTTTTCCGTTTGTGAATTCGCCAACAATATTTTTGTATTTATTTACATGGAACAGAATGTAATGCCGTTTCCTACATATTATATTTTCTGAACATGACGTTTATTTTTATAGGTTATATAGCGCATTATGCATTTCTCCATTTGGAGTCTTTAAAATACAATATAGCAATCCATTCAGGGTTCAATTCTCTTGTTGATTTACGTTTTGCGATATGCATTGGAGCTCGAGGTCACCCTTGTTCAGCAAAGAAACAAATTGCCTGATCAGCCCCCAAGGTTGCCAGATTGTTTTCACAGAAACTCTCAATTATTTCTTTAAAAGTCGCCTTTTAAAGGAAAGAAAAAATCCAATATTTTAATTTCACTATTTTCTACTTTAATGAGAGATAAAAATCCTGTTAATTATAATACCTACAACAGATATATTGCGAAGATGTGTAATACATCTATCGATTCGTTAATAATAATTCATGAAAATGGTACTTCTTTCAAATCTTATAGACTACTTGCTCCTTTAGCATATTAGTGGCTATGACAGTCGTAATTATTGCAGTGTACTTTGTTTTATGAGATTGTAGGTGTACATTCCTACAATTGGACAATTTAAATCAATAAGTTAACTTAAATTATCAACTGATTTTATCGCGGTATGGCTGGCCACAAAACCGCCAACTGAATTTCAAATTTTGTTAATGACTTAACAATAGGCAATACATTTTATAGTTTAAATTTGGAGATGAAAGAAGCTAAATTTGTTTGTATTTTGATGAATCCTACACGTTACTTTCAAATCCGCTTTTTTGTGCCCTTATTTGTTACTGTACTTTTCCGACTCTCTCATTGCAATTGTACAAAGTATTCATAATGTCGCAGAAAGAAATATTGCAATACGCAGTATGAAAGAGGCAATAATGGACTCATCTTATCTTGTATAAATAATTAAACACACAAAAATAATATTTCAATTGATTTATTTTACGACGCTTTATCAACTGCGATGATTATCTAACGTCTGAGTGAGATGAAAGTGATAATGCTAGCGAAATGATTCCAGGGTCCAGCGCCGAAAGCTACCTATAATTTTGCTCTTAATGGGTTGAGGGGAAACCCTTGAAAAACATGAACCAGTTAACTTGTCCCAACCAGGATTTGAACCCGGACCCACTAGTTTCACGGTCAGACATGCTAACCGTTACTATACAGGGGCGGACAATAAGTAGACCTAGCTTACTATTGCTGTAAATAACATTCATACTGACAGCGAACAATACAGAAAAAAGGCTATTCAACTACAAAAAACTTTCCTTGCCAAAACTCACGAAATAATTATGTCAATTGAACGTAAGTTGCAACTTGCACTGCGTCTAGACTATACATTGGAGTTTCCTCAGAGAAGTGACGGAATGGGAATGAGAAAGCCCTTCGGATACACGTGGAGGCGTAACACTATGGTAAACATAGATGGTGACTCACGTCGGTTTCAATTATCGTATAAGTTATTAGAAGAAATCATTGATTCAGGGATAAAAGATCCATATCATGCTAAATACACGGACATCATTTTATTTTTACTTCAATTTTTATTGTACCTGAGTTTTTGAATGTACTTCACTCCCACCCCCTCTACTAGTGGACTTCCAACCGTTCTCCACACAGAACCAAGCGCATACAGTCAAAGTCGCCTTACAGTCTTAGTAAACACAAACAGTACTGAGTTAGTGAGTATAATACGTTCCAGAAATATGTTCGCTTTCATTATTGTATCATATTCTCGCACAGGTACTGTCGTCCGTTTGCCTATGTCGCATCCCGGTTTCCCCCACCCACTTCTGCCCGTCCCTCTGTGGCTGGGCTGTCTTAGCTCTTTTCTGAAAACATTAATTTCTGTTAGGAATTGGAGGTCTACGTTATATTATACAACTGTTTAAAATAACTTAAATAAAAAGGCCTCGTTAAGTAATTAACTGTCACGTGATTTCCCTCCTTTCTACGACCCTCGACAAAACCACTTGAACGGACAATAAATAGCATGTCTGAATAATTTTATCCTTTCGGATCGGGCAGAAATGAAGATTGAATATACAGTATGTAAGGTACTCTTTTATAGAGTAGGTACACAATTATTTCAACATGAGTTAGTAATAAGAAAGACGAAACTGGTAATTGGAATAAGGCACAATAGTATATAGTGCGATAATATGCAAAAAAAGAACTGAAACCTGTATAGAAATGAACGGCCATCATTTTCAAATATGTGTTTAAATATCCATATTATGATTATTTTTCAATTTAACTTCATTCTCTATATTGTACGCTAATGTGCTGTAGACAGTATAATATGCACTGCATAATGAATACGTCCGAACGGACAGCTCAGTTCGAGAGTAAAAACACTTATGGTTAATATTTTACTGTATTTTGATTAAAGAAAAACCTAATGAAAATTATCAAACTCAAAATCGCGATATTTCCTACTTTACGTAAATGGATGAACTATTTTTCATCCCTCCTATACCTAGTAAAGTGATTTGTGTTTAGCTTACGCCAGTATCATCGAACTCCAGTGGAAGGGGGCAGCAAACGGTGTTTCTGGTTCACAACCTTTAAGCCAAAGGTATAGTCAGGTTAATATTAGAAATGTTAGTCAAAATAAAATGATTTCCCTCTACATTTAGAAAAGTACGAAAGAAAATGGCAAGATTAAAAAAAATGACTAGGAGTTTTCATCCGCCCAAATTTCGTTCGACAAAATTTCTAGCATTCCAAAAATTCGCAAATCACCTGAAGTAAAAATTAGTCACAAAGCTTCGGAGTAGCCCAATCTGGCAACCCTGTCAGTCACTCTCCAGCTTGTTAGAGACGGGAGGTAGAGAAACTCGCGCTGGGCTGTTTTTACATACCCTTGTGAATAAAACGAGTAATATTTGCCTGCAATGGCCTAGTCCAATCAGCTATCACAGGGATTAATTCTATATCAGTGTCGTTAATATAGCGATTCTTCCATTAGAGCTGATGTATTCCTGTGTGAGGATAGCTGGTAAAATTGATAAATTTTGCTTTTTTCCTTAAGAGATTCAACTGCTTTTAACCCTCACAATGGCAAAATACTCTATTTTACATTACTATTACACTTTTACTACGTCATACTACTTTTGACCAATAAAAAGATACGGAACGACGTGTTTCAACCAGTCATGGCTGCTTGTCCTACAATTTTATCACCTCCCTAGCATTTATTTTTATGACCTCCCTAGTATTTGCTTTAACACCTCTCTAGCATTTGTTTCTTTGTTTACCAACATTATACTTTCAATAATTGTACGTTGTAAAACGATTCATGTTTATTTCATCATCCTTAATTAATTTTTTTTTCTATCATTTACGTTGTCTATATTATTTAAGTTATATTATAGCTTCTGCTGTATGAAATTATGGATAGTCACGTATCAGAGATTGTTTAATATATATTGATAATTAAAGTGGAATGTAACTGTTTTAATAAAAATGAAATTGAATCAACAAAGTCTTCTTGACTATTAATCGTTCATAAAGTTCAATGAAGATTGTATAGTTGGCATAACTGATAACAAGAGAACGACTCATCATAACACACTACTGTCATCTAGCGTAATATTTGTAATGATGAGATGGCACAATAATACATATTCAAGACAGTTTAGTAAGTAAATTAATATTTTGTTGTATTAGAGTATTTTATTTCTTGTAATCTTTATATACTTTCTTCTAATCGTGTAATAATCAAATCCCATTCGAGTTTTGATTTTACGTAGATAAATCAAAACCTATAGTGAGATTATTGTAGATAAAAATAAAATTAGCAATTTCTGAACAGTTTTAGGCCTACTGTATAGCGAGTTGGCAACATTATTCTTTATTATTTCTTTCTTTCTTTCTTTCTTTCTTTCTTTCTTTCTTTCTTTCTTTCTTTCTTTCTTTCTTCTGCTCTTTCGGGCTGCAATGCCTAATGTAGCTCAAGTGTGAAGTATTAAATAAATAAGTTATAAGTTTCTTTCTTTCTTTCTTTCTTTCTTTCTTTCTTTCTTTCTTTCTTTCTTCCTACGATCCTGCCTTTCTTGTTTTCATTCTTAGCACCTGAACTATTACACATATTACGAAGAATCTTCCCAATATCATTTCATTCTGCTACAATATCTATAGTATAAAAGAGAAGAATATCAGATTTTCAGTTCGTAAGATTCTGTCTCATAATTTTAATATAAAACGAAATGAAGTCATTGCGGCAGATTCGCAGTGAATGCTGGGTAAATGGCTATAAGGCTGGATATCGGGGGTTAGTAACTCGAGTGTTTCTGTGCGGTAAAGGTGAAGTGCGTCGAAACTAGAGGGCTGGTGACTGAAGGCCATCCGTTTTATGAAGACAGACTGCATCAAAACATCAAAGGTAGTGCGTCTTTTCCTGAACATATGCATTAATATTAAACGTTTTACTCGTGTAAAGGTTAATCTTTTTGATATTTTTAAGGTAATTTCAATGTTACAGAGCTTGCATTGTACATGATGCATATAAACGTTATGAGATTTTAGCGATAGGAAATGAGCATGATGTATCGACGTCTTTAAGTGTACAGATTCAGTTCAATGGAACTTTCCACTTACATGCTTCGTTATTACATTAAAGAGGAAGTTACTTTCTAAAACATGCTTTTCGGATTAAATTACTACCGACGTATGTGTAATACTGCGAGAGGTTTAATTTTTACGTACCTGTAGTAAAATACTACATGTATCTTCGTCGTCAGATGAAAGAGAAATAATGAAACATTGTACATTAGATACTGATCGGTTTAAAGTAAGTCACAAATTATTGATAAACCGTTATTTTCTGCATCATTTTGTATTCGTGTTTATTCCGAAAAGTTAGTAACAATTGAAAGTAAGCTTTCTGTTGAATCCCTATTTTTCTTATTGAGTTTTTTATTTTCTTTTCCATCTTTATTTTTATTTCATCTTCGTCCCTCTTTGTTTAATACTGCTTAATTTCTTGCTCTCTTTCTCTTCGTCTTCGATTCTTTTCTTATTTTTTAAAGCTATTTAACAAATATAATTGTTTCACGAACTATATCATGTTAATGTTATTTTTTTACCAATACAAATACGTCAAATCACCAGTCGATCGATAAATGACTCAACCAATTGGTCGACCAACAAATTCTACAGCCTACAGGGTTCTCCTTGTCCCTTCAACTGTGTTTATTCTTCTTCTTCTTCTTCTTCTTCGCGAGGATTGCGGGTTCGATCCTGAGCCAGGTCGATGACATTTAAGTGTGCTTAAATGCGACAGGCTCGTCAGTAGATTTACTGGCATGTAAAAGAACTCCTGCGGGACAAAATTCAGGCACATCCGGCGACGCTGATATAACCTCTGCAGTTGCGAGCGTCGTTAAATAAAACATAAAACTTTAACACACACTCTTCTTCGCTGTTATTTTAATTTTCTTTATACTTTTACACTTCGTTATACTGAACATGTTTATATAGTATTTTCTTCTCGGTCCACCTCTTGTTTTCTTGTCAAGTGTTTTCACTTTCAATACATTAACTAAAATTGTGTTATATCATATTGCATGGTCAATTAATTTTAATTTTCTTTTTTCAAAATTCTTAATTAATGTTCAATTTTCATTTACTCTGTTTGAAACTTCAGTATTTGAAAATTTCTCTCTCCAGCTGATTTTTTTTTTTTATTTTTTTTATACATTCTACGCTAGATCCATATTCCCGCAGTGTCTAAACGACAGTTTTTGGTTTTTCAGCTTATCAACTTTCGCTTCTATAATGCACTCCAGGTATTACCCGACCATTCTGTTTATAAAACGGCAGTTGCTTGTGCTAATACACAGCGCACCGTTGTTACGTCACCTGTGCAGTACGATCGCTCTCTTATTCTAGTCATAGACTATGTACTTCTCTTTCCCACAGAGTAACAACATAAGATCACAGTCTACTATATACAGTCGCGAAGCTTAAGGTGTTTTTTTTGCAAATCTCGTGATAAAGCGCTCCAAGCGGTTAGCAACTAGAAACAATAGACTATCCATGGTCGACTTTGGACTGTGTCGCATTTCTATAGAGTGCTAGCTCGTTGCGTATTTCACATTGATGCTTGTGAAATGTTCGTTATTGGTTATAATGAAAATGTTAATGGCTAAAATATAATAATTGGAATAATAATATGGGACAAGGAGGAGAAGTTTGTAGTGCTATAAATTGTAGCAACAGTAAGAGAAAGAGGCCAGAGTTATCCTTTTTCCGATTTCCGAAAGATTCAGAAAGGTTCCTGGGTTTCCACAAGAATGCTGTGCAGAAACAAAACTGTTAATTTGAAGTTCTTTGTGACTGTTAGAATACATTATATCCTTAAATTTCACAATGAAACTTTTCAGTCTAACCGAAAGGACATTAGATACCGGTTAAAGTTCTGTCACTTAGGCTGCTAAATTTCCAGAGAAATAAAGGTTAGGTCTACTTTTTTTGTCAGAGGATATATTTTTAATTGTAGCTATTAATTTTGTTATTATTTTTATGTGTTATTTAGTAAAGACGTAGAAAAATTAAGTTTGTTTTAATGAAATTTATTGATTACGTTTTATTTTCAATTCTGGTGGGATTATTATTGCTTAGGCCTACTTTTTTCTTCAAAGGATGTGTTTTTAATTATAGCTGTTAATTTTGTTGTTATTTTTATTTGTTGCTTTACTAGAGACGTAGAAAAAGTCTGTTAAAATAAAATTTATTGATCACGTTTTATTTCCAATTCTGGTGTGATTATTATTTCTTAACCTTATCCCACTTTAACTACGTAAGCCTACACTACAAGTACCGGTACACGTAAGTTACTCCATTAATTCATATTTCCATTATTATTGTTGTAAAGGGAAATGCAAATTAATATTTATTGGTTTCATAGTTAATTATCGCTATAATCTTGAATGAGTGAAGCGATTATAGTAAATGTCAGTTCGTTTTGCACAAACAAAAAATTATATTAACTTATTTCTTGCAGGTATCTTCGAGTTTGTGGTGGAATTTAATATACTTCATTAAAATAATAAATTAACTTTATGCATTTAATATTTCAATAATGGAAGGAAGGTGTTAATTTTTCCAAAAGGACACGACAACGAAAGTGTAACATATTTTGTCGTCTGCTAGGAGAGAGATCTGCGATGATGAGGCGATAGTAGCGATCCTATTGGTGGGCAACTACCCATGGTTGCATTTTTACTACATATTGAGCTTCGCGACTGTATATAGTAGACTGTGATAAGATCGCAGCGCTGCTGTTTACGTTCCACATATAAAATGATCACCTACTAAAACTAATCATAATTTATTTCCTTCATTTGGATGTTTATGTGGCAACAGGCTAATAACTGCGTCTTTGTTATTAATCAAAGCTTGATTAGGTAGCAATATAAACCAATTGTATTTTGTACTGTATATTCTGAACACATTAAAGCTGCCTGGCCCAATAGTAATCAAAACTTCTCAGTAACGTGTGTTACAGGTACTGTAGATACTGGACGAGTCGAATATTGTGAACTTGCCTGTTAGAGACGGATATTTGACTATTGTGTGGTGCAGTCATGACATTTGTTTCCTGCTAAAACTTTTGTGCATGTTTACTGTTAATGTAAGTTATTGATTATATTGAAAGCTACAGTATTGTTCATTGCGTGCAAATTTAATGATAAGACTAATTTGCGCGATAGTTTTAACCTTGCATAAAAGCATACACGTCTGCTTATGACGCTGACAGCTGAAAGTGTGAGAACATCCTCGTTCATATACATGTAAACGTATAACACATTGTTGGGAGTGGTGGATCCGGGACTGAAAGTTTATACTGATGAAGTTCTAGTTAGACAGGTTTTCATCTAAAAATAACTACCTGAACTACTCGGAGGCTAAATGTACGCGTTCACTACATCACACGCGGGCAGGGCATAGTTGAGCCCCATGGTCAGATAAAATGCAGCAGATAAAAAAGTGTCCCTGTTTTGTGGGCGTAGTTGCGCCCCGTTCTCATCAGGTAGAGAAAAGGGCATGGCATAGTTGCGCCCCGATGTAATAGATAGAGAAAAAGACACTACGGAAACTCGAGCCTCGTAATCAACCAACCTTACTGATTTCTTATGCGATTTAATATTCATTATCGATACTGTTAAAATGAACACCATGAAGTTGGCAGTATTTTATTAACTGTTTTTCTACTGTTTATGCAGTGATTATCGATAGCCTACCGTTAAAAAGAACACCATGAAGTTGGCAGTACTTTATTAACTGACATATTCAAATGAGTGAGCCGTTGGAATATGGGACCTTAGCAGTCTTGACATTTTATTAGTGATTTTCACACCGTCTGTGGCGTATAGTGAGGTTAATTTAAAATGAATGTTAAGTTTAGTGAAAAGGGTAAAGATTTAATAATTCACAATGGTTCTAAGATTCAATTTTCGAAACTCTGTACTGTAGGGTTAAGATATCAATGTACAAACAAAAAATACAGCTCATTTATTGTGTGTGAGCGATAAAAAAGTGTTATTTTAAATGGTAAAATTGATAATATGCTAGCCCTATCTGATTTCAATGCAGCTATCACTGTAATATTTGTAAGTAATTTGTTTATATTATGACAATCACTTTCGTGTGTACTATGCCCATCGGGGCGCAACTATGCCATGTCCATTCTGCTACCTGATTTCTTCGGGGCGCAACTATGCCATGTCCCTTTTGCTACCTGATTTCTTCGGGGCGCAATTACGCCATACCGTCACACGCAACATATATTTTAAGTGGAGTGCGTTCACTGTAACGGCTCAATTTCATCGACTCATCGGATTCCCTTTTAGGTGTTTGGTTTAAAACATAGGCCTACTGTATGGCGTACGATATTGACATTGAAAACAGAGGAATTTTGAGGTTAGATCTATTAATTGAGAGTGATAGCGAAGAAGAAATTCTAATTGCTTCATGCTTAATAATAGAAGGAAAAGAAACGAAAGAGGTATTGGTTAACTTACATAATATATGTAAGGAACGACTTGATTACTGTAATCAGAATGCCTCAAATTATTATATAATTCCTCTTAGTTTTCTACAAGCGGAAGTTCCATTTTAGCCCGACACTGAACATGGCATAACGTAATATTAACAGTTGAGCAATTACAATAATTGATTTATTAAAGAAGGCCATGATAGCACACATCGGAAAAGTTGCTTCTCCGAGAATCGTGGACGGATTTATTCATAGCCGACGCGTGAGATACGACGTAGTGAACGCGGCTACTTAACAATTATATAGTTTCATAGTTTAAATTACATGTCTAAAAATAATATGTATAGACAAGGTCAGTTCAAATGGAACAATTACAAATAACTTTATTGTCAAACGCCCGGCATTAGAAAACAATAACAACAACAACAATTACAAAGAGATTGTAATAAAAAAAATCGGTCAAGGTTATAAAAAGGATTTAAAATTAACCAACTATAGGTGTACAATTTGAGAGCAGCTCTGCTTAAATTAAAAATATGTGATTGAAATTTATTTGCACCCTTCAGTGACATTTGAAAAAAAAATGTTTGCGATTTAGCAAGTCTATAAGTTATATTAAAATCATTTCCTTATCTTGTGTGATAAGAATGAATATCATTTCTGAATGTTAAAGTTGGAAGACTGTTACAAAATTAACTCTAGATTATACAAATTTATTAAGTCACTAGCCGTACTCGTGCGCTCCGCTGCACCCGTTAGAAATAAATATAAAGTAATTACATAATTAAAATAGGACATTTGATCCAGGGAACATTCATGTTTGATATAAGGATAAATCGTTTATTAATGTTACTTAATTTAAATTATATTAAAAAATTAAAATGCGATCATTTTCATCCAGAGACCACTCATTTGGTCATACAAATTATTTTAGGAAATACAGGAAACGAATGTACAGAATAGCCTATCAAGTTTTCTGTGCATAAGAAGCTATTTTAATCTTATATATTTTGATGTACCGAAGTACATATGATATTTCCATGCAGATATTCTGCGTCATCATATGATGAAAGAGTGATGGAACGGAGAAAAATTCTCTCCGGCGCCGGGATTTGAACCCGGGTTTTCAGCTCTACGTGCTGATGCTTTATCCACTAAGCCACGCCGGATACAACCCCGTCGCCGATTAGAATCGTCTCAGATTAAGCTCCATCTCTTGGGTTCAAATCCCGGCGCCGGAGAGAATTTTTCTCCGTTCCATCACTCTTTATTTTAATCTTACCTGTCCTCGATTCACTCAGAAGTTACTGTAATAACATTATAGCATTATGTCCATCTAGAGAAACTACACTTTCCAATGGTGAATTAATAATTAATTGTACAAATCGGTTAATTTAGCTTCCGATATTACTTCATTTAATACAGAAACATTATCTGTAGGCTATCTTTCATAGCTTTGGATTGTAGTTGTCCAAAACCCCTTATAGACGAAGTTATTTGTTTTTTAATTCATTACACCGCCTTAGATGGCAGTTATTTTAATTTTAAAACTCATTTATCTCATTAAATATCAGTCCTATCAAAATTTTTCAAAGAATAAAACGTATCGGAAATTATGTTTAAAGAAACTTTTGTTATGTAACATATTTCACAAAAATCAATAATAAGCGAGATATTTCGATTTATTTAATTCAGGTCCCCTTATAACCCCCCTTTTAAATAATGTATTTTCAATGCCATATAGCCTAAAATCTAAGTTACAACGAAGTTAATTTATATTCCAGTTTTCATCGAAATCCGTTCAGCCATTATCGCGTGAAAAGGTAACAAACATACAGACAGACAGACAGACAGACAGACAGACATACAAACAAAAATTTCAAAAAGCGATTTTCGGTTTCAGGATGATTAATTATATATGTTAGGACCAATTATTTTTGGAAAATCGAAAATTACCAGAAAAATTTCGGCTACAGATTTATTATTAGTATAGATGATTGTTCTCCGTTCCTTGCGATTCGTCAGATGAGTGCGATACGATGCAGTGAACGCGTCCTTTATTCAACGTTTCTCATTTCGCCATCTGTCAACACTAATATAGGCACGAAAATGTAATTTTCTGTTTTTACGTACCAACGTGGTAAATCAGAACACCTATTTCATTTTATTATAGTGACAGGTCTTTGATTTTAGGAGAAAATCCACAAACGATTAGGGAAAACACGGAAATTTTATTTGAAGCAAGTAAAGCGATGGGTTTGGAAGTAAATCCCGAAAACACAAAGTATATGATTATGTCCTGTGATCAGAATATTGTACGAAATCGAATATAAAAATTGGAGATTTATCCTTCGAAGAGGTGGAGAAATTCAGATATCTTGTAGCAACAGTAACGAATATAAATGACACTCGGGAGGAAATTAAACGCAGAATAAATATGGGAAAGCCTGTTATTATTCGGTTGAGAAGCTTTTGTCATCTAGTCTGCTGTCAAAAAATCTGGAAGTTAGAATTTATAAAACAGTTATATTACCGGTTGTTTTGTATGGTTGTGAAACTTGGACTCTCACTTTGAGAGAGGAACAGAGGTTAAGGCTGTTTGAGAACAAGGTTCTTAGGAAAATATTTGGGGCTAAGCGGGATGAAGTTACAGAACAATGAAGAAAGTTACACAACGCAGAACTGCACATATTATATTCTTCACCTGACATAATTACGAACATTAAATCCAGACGTTTGAGATGGGCAGGGCATGTGGCACGTACGGGCGAATCCAGAAATGCTTATAGAGTGTTAGTTGGGAGGCCGGATGGAAAAAGATCTTTGGAGAAGCCGAGACGTAAGTGGGAGAATAATATTAAAATGGATTTGAGGGAGGTGGGATATGATGATAGACTGGATAAATCTTGCACAGGATAGGGACCAATGGCGGGCTTATGTGAGGGCGGCAATGAACCTTCGGGTTCCTTAAAAGCCATTTGTAAGTAAGTAAGACATGTCTTAGAAACTTAAACAGTGTGTAGAGTGCATTGTATTTTAGAACAGCTTAGCTGTAAGGAAATTATTAATGTTGAATTAGTTTTATCAACGATGCATAAAGAAAAATGTGCTTGAAGCTTGAAGAGTATTGCTTCAGCAGTGGGTTGAAGGACACGCAATTTTAGCAACTGATGGTGTTTCAATATTCTTATGTATAACAGAAAAACCATCAATAATAGTACATTTTTAGTGTATATGTCGTGGTTTTTAAATGCATACTTACATGCATATTTTACCGTTTTTTAGGTCATATGAATTCTCTCCCTAATCAAAGAGATTAATTTCATTATGACATCTATACTAATAATAAATCCGTAGCCGAAATTTTTCTGGTAATTTTCGATTTTCCAAAAGTAATTGGTCCTAACATATATAATTAACCGCCCTGAAACCGAAAATCGCTTTTTTGAAATTTTTGTCTGTCTGTCTGTCTGGATGTTTGTTACCTTTTCACGCGATAATGGCTGAACCTATTTATACGAAAATTGGAATATAAATTAAGTTCGTTGTAACTTAGAATTTATTCTATATGACATTCAAAATATTTTATTTAAAATGGGGGTTATAAGGGGGCTTGAATTAAATCGAAATATCTCCCTTATTATTAATTTTTATGAAAAATATTACATAACAAAAGTTTCTTTAAAAATAATTTTCGATAAGTTTTATTCTATGCAAAATTTTGATAGGACTGATATTTAATGAGATAAATGAGTTTCAATATTACAATAACGCCATCTAACGCGGTGTAATGAAATAAAAAACAAATACATAGCCTACAGAGAATGTTTCTGTCTTTGTATGAAGTAATATCGGAAGCTAAATTAACCGATTTGTATAATTAATTATTAATTCACCATTGGAAAGTGTAGTTTCTCTAGATGGACATTATTCTATAATGTTATTACAGTAACTTCTGAGTGAATCGAGGACAGGTAAGATTAAAATAGCTTCTTATGCACAGAAAACTTGATAGGCTATTCTGTACATTCGTTTCCTGTATTTCCTAAAATAATTTTTATGACCAAATGAGTGGTCTCTGGATCAAAATGATCGCATTTTAATTTTTAATACAATTTAAATTAAGTAACATAATAAACGATTAACCTTCTATCAAACACGAATGTTCCCTGGATCAAATGTCCTATTTTAATTATGTAATTATATTTATTTCTAACGGGTGCAGCGGAGCGCACGGGTACGGCTAGTAATATAATAAAAGAAGAAAAATAATTAAATATACGAAAACAGCGGAAGAATTGTCTATTCAGAATCGCAGGTCATAAGAGAGCCAATAAACATCAGATCCGTAAAGAGAGATTCCAGCCTTCTTCTACACCTTGCATTGTGTCAGGTAAGGAAATTTCCAAGTGTCACGCTGTGTCAAAAATTGTTGTATGAACAATGAAATTGTTTTCTAAAAAGTTATGTTACGTCAGATCTTATCTACCATAAGTGAAATCCCATTGCGATAAAGAGAAGCATTCACGTTTATAAGTTCGGCAGCTCAGACCTGTTTACTACATTCACGAAGCTGAAGGCAGAACTAGAAGAAATGATTCGGTCGGTCTGTGCTACAATACTTCTGCTGCAACTGCTGACATCTGTGAACGAGGTGAAGAGCCATTCTATATGTTATGAAGGATCATGTTTCAAGTCGTGTCATGGAGGTTCTTTTTGTTACATCGGAGAGAAGTGTACAGTTCCTACCGATTGCTCAGAGAAGAATTGTGGAGAAGCGTGTTTGCCTCTTGACATAATTTTCTTGAAATTTCCTTCTTCGTGATTTATTGTGTCGTTATTCTCATTAAAATGTTTTGTTAATTCAACATCTTATTGTAAGAAATTTTATAATAAACATAGTTTAGTGTCAAGAAAAATTTATATTGAAGTTATAAAATTTGTACAGGGACATCATTTTATTTTTACTTCAATTTTTATTGTACCTGAGTTTTTGAATGTACTTCACTCCCACCCCTCCTCCTAATGAAGTTCAACTGTCCTCCACAAAGAATCAAGGCCGCATATAATAAACAGCACTGAGTTAGTGAGTATAGTACGTTCCAGAAATATATTCGCGTTTTCCAGTGACGAAAGAGCTTTCAATATTGAATCATATTTTCGCACAGGTACTGTCGTCCGTTTGCCTACGTCGCATCCCGATTTCCCCCACCTGCTTCTGCACGCCCCTCTGTAAAAATTGGGCTGTCTTAGCTCTTTTCTGAAAACATTAATTTCTGTTATGAATTGGACGTCTACGTAATATTATACAACTGTTTGAAATAACTTAAATAAAAGGGCCTCGTTAAGTAATTGTCACGTGATTCCCCCCCCCATTTTCTATGATCCTGCGGCATAATCACTTGGACGGACAGTAGATAGCATGTCTGAGTAATTTTATCTGTGCGGGTCGAGCAGAAGTGAAGATTGAATTTACAGTACGTAAGGTACTCTTTTATAGAGTAGGTACAGAATTATTTCAACATAAGTTACTAGTACGAAGGAAGAAACTGGCAATTGGAATTAGATGCTATAGTCTATAGTGCGATAATATGCACAAAAGAACTGCAGCCTGTATCGAAATGAACGGCCACCATTTTAACAAATGTGTTTAAATATCCATATTATGATTATTTTTCAATTTAACTTTATTCTCTATAGTATACGCTAATGTGCTGTAGACAGTATAATATACACTGCATAATGAATACGTTCGCATGGATAACTCAGTTCATGAGTAAAAACACTTACTGTTAATACAGTACTGCATTTTGATTAAACAAAAATCTAATGAAAATTATCGAACTCAAAATCGCGATATTTCCTGGTTTACGTAAATGGATGAAGTACGTTTCTTCCTCCTATACCTAGTAAAGTGATGTGTTTGTGTTTTACGCCAGTATCATCGAACTCCAGTCGTGGAAAGGGGTAGCGAACGGTGTTTCCGGTTCTCTAATATTAAAAATGTTAGTAAAAATAAAATGATGTCCCTGTATTATTCAGAACTGGAGTGTAGCATTACCACAGTCTAGTATATACAGTCACGAAGCTTGAGTTTTGAGGATACTAGGAACAATAGACTACGCCGGTACTATTTCGCATCGTCTGTAATGAGCCGATAGTAGTGAACCTAATGGTCAGCAACTATCTATGGATGTATATTTACTACGTATTGAGCTTCGTGACTGTATATACTAGACTGTGGCATTGCTGTCTTAACCATAGATTACTAAACTTCTATTGGACAAACATTATTACAGTAGAGCGTCCCGTTTAGGCACAGTAAAAACGGGGGCGGTAAACTGCACACACGTTTCAGGTATATGACCTAAAAGAAGGTGATTTACACACATGTAATTTGCACACACCGATTTTGGATATATAATCTTCACACTCAAACAACCCAGGTAATAAAAACAGGATGTAAATTGCGCACAGAGCTACAATGGCATATATTTACTTTGAACATACTCACTATTACAATAGTAACGTATTAACCAATAATTTATATTGGTAGGTGGTAATTTGCTCCTTTAATGAATTCCACTCGGGACATACGCCCCTCATTAAAACCTTTTATATTTCTTTCCTTAGTTTCTTTCCCCCTTAAG
The DNA here is from genome assembly GCA_025594305.2 of Periplaneta americana. NCBI lineage: Eukaryota > Metazoa > Arthropoda > Insecta > Blattodea > Blattidae > Periplaneta > Periplaneta americana. The sequence goes on along the minus strand of JAJSOF020000011.1, from coordinate 23,199,486 downwards.
GAGCCCTTATTTTTAATTTTTGCAACAGTAGATATCCCCTGAATGTTCACGTATGTGTCTATTTGAAATTCAATTAACCTATTTGTAAAAGTATAAATATCTGGATGAGCAGAGTAAAATGTCTTGTTGAATCTACTATGAAAATACGTACAGACATTAATTAGTTGTACGCTGCAAGCTTTCTGTTTCAGCTGCTCACATTGAAGGAGGAAAGGTAGTGTCATCGTCTACATAGCTGTCTACTAGTCACAAAAGTTATCTAGTCTTTCATCTTGTGGCTTAATGACCACTAAATCAGATACAAAACAGTCGGAAATCTCATGTGGGTTTAAAAATAGTAGACTGGATACAAGTTTTAACCATCTGCCTATTTCAGAGTCACTTTTATATTTCTTTATGCTCGACCATGCCGAAATGTACTAATTATACACCCGGTAGCAGTCCTTTAATGCATGTCATTAAAGTACACCTACTCATTAAAGTACAGGTCTTCAGCCAATGATAACTCAGCTTACATGTGTTCATCCAATGACAAGTCAGCTTTGTACCGTTATTATTCTCGGATATGCAATCGAAAGAGAATTAGCGAAAAGTCACGCAGGCTGGAAATGCAATACTGTCGCAGAAGGTTATGTTCTGTTACTATAATAATTAGCGTTAATTGTAAATAATATTCAAATAAATTCAATTTGTCATCTCGTTTATCAATGTCGAATTCAATAATCAAGGTTATAATATTATAATATTATCAAGTTTAACGGGACTATGTCAAGGTCAATGACATTATTGTTCCTCGGAAAAAAATCAATCCTTTCGTGTCTGCGCACATCTCACAATTCACGACCTAGAACAAGGTCACTTCCGATCTTTTCAGATACCTACAAATAAAATGTATACATCTGAATACCGGTAATTTCAAGTTGGAAATATGGTCGAGCATAAAAAGTCGTATGAAACTCGCCTATAATGGTAATTAAGAAGCTCGTATGAAAATTATGAAACGAGCGCAAGCGAGTTTCATAAATATCCATACTCACTTCTTAATTACCTTCATTATAGCCTCGTTGCATAATGTACTATTATGAAAGCATATTTTTTTTATTCTGACGAAGCCAAAATTGACTTGGGTGGAATCTACATCCAATGATATTGGCCTCACTCCATACAACGTTTATTGCAGCATGGATAACACTTGTAAACAACTGTGTTCAAGGGTCAATACTTTATCTTGAACTGCTGCGTAACTATCCGTCCAAGACAGTCTAACTCGTACAGTAAGTCTCTCTTTCTACTACAAGCTGCTTAAGTCAATTGTGCTTGTCAGTCGTAACATTGCGTTCGATTTATATGTCATTTATTAAAAAAAATAACTCGAGTCATGCTGTGTGTAATTTACATACGACCTAGGTTTTGTTGCGTGTGCAGATTACATACCACAAGTCTATAGCAAAGGCATGGAAAAAAATATACCTGAAAAGTGTGTGTAGTTTACCTCCGCCCTAGTAAAAACGTAAACAAAGTGCAGTTAACGTGTGTGGGGAGGACGAGCCGTACGATAAACACTAGGGATGCACAAAATTTTAATTACAACATTTATGGCGGAGCATTAATTGAAATTATATTTTCCAAAAACACACAAAACAAAAGAACACAAATTGCATAACGTTATCACATACAAATTTTAACGAACAAGCAATTGTAACGTTGAACTAATTCAATATAACAAAACAAATTTTGATACTTATATGATGTTGCTTTCAAGCAGCATTTTTTACGGTCATGATTTTCATTCTCTCTACGACTAACATAATATCACCGTCTTTTGTGGCCGAATATTAACAAAACTACATTACTGTAATTACTTACTTAGTGGCTTTTAAGGAACCCGGAGGTTCATTGCCGCCCTCACATAAGCCCGCCATTGGTCTCTATCCTGAGCAAGATTAATCCATTCTCTATCATCCTATCCCACCTTCTTCAAATCCATTTTAATATTATCTTCCCATCTACGTCTCGGCCTCCCCAAAGTCTTTTTCCCTCCGGCCACCCAACTAACACTCTAAATGCATTTCTGGATTCGCCCATACGTGCTACATGCCCTGCCCATCTCAAACGTCTGGATTTAATGTTCCTAATTATGTCAGGTGAAGAATACAATGCGTGCAGTCCTGTGTTGTGAACTTTCTCCATTCTACTGTAACTTCATCCCTCTTAGACCCAAATATTTTCCTAAGCACCTTATTCTCAAACACCTTTAACATATGTTCCTCTCTCAAAGTGAGAGTCCAAGTTTAACAACCATAAAGAACAACCGGTAATATAACTGTTTTATAAATTCTAACTTTCAGATTTTTTGACAGAAGACTAGATGACAAAAGCTTCTCGACCGAATAATAACACGCATTTCCCATATTTCTTCTGCATTTAATAATTTTGAAGTACGCAAATACTCTAAACCAGTTCGCATTAACCTTTTCAAAGTTATCATAATATTTTCAAAGTTATGTCTACCTACCCCAGACTGGTGTGAGCTACTTCCTGCTAAGATACCAGTAGAGGAAAAGACAGGTACATAATGTACCTAGACGTATTAATTATATGTGTTATATTTCCGCTGTGTCGACTGCCAGCTGATGTGATGTCAGCGCCAACTCTAGGGAGAAAGCAGAATCTCACGCTTTAGCTGGCTTGAAGGTCATTGAAATCAGTCCGGCTACATCAAAAGTACCGACGCGAAGTGTCCATTCTTTATAATCCCTATTGGCTGGTAGTATTTCCTGTTTCTCGCTTTATAACATGACAACTAGTAGGTATAGTTTGTTGTAAACGTGTGAAGAAATATGCATTTTTAATACAAAAATAAATTTGCTTACTTCTTCATAAGTTTGCAATAAATAATATGTAACAATTTCTCTGATCACTATACATTCCCGTCGACCTGGTTGGCAAGTTGGTATAGCGCTGGCCTTCTATGCCCAAGGTTGCGGGTTCGATCCCGGGCCAGGTCGATGGCATTTAAGTGTGCTTAAATGCGACAGGCTCATGTCAGTAGATTTACTGGCATGTAAAAGAACTCCTGCGGGACAAAATTCCGGCACATCCGGCGACGCTGATATAACCTCTGCAGTTGCGAGCGTCGTTAAATAAAACATAACATTTTTTTAACTATACATTCCCATTACGACAGGTATGCTCATTCTCTGACTCCCGATTACGTCCTGTAATCACAACCTTCGAATGTAGAGCGTGCTGTTCCTCGTTCGAAGCTCGACGGATGACTGCGGAAGGCAATTCAAGTATACTTAGTAAACGTGCGAACAGTGCGGGACAATGGCGCAGTCAAAACCTTCTGTAAGCAAACGATCATTCCGTACAGTGTGGGAGGAAGACTGTTTTTGTTGTGAAAATGTAAAATGTTAGTATGTTGTAAGGTACTGTCAGGAATACTACTGAGCAACATAAAACATTATACGCTCTGCCATCCAGAACATGCCGAAGTGACAGGGAAGCTCTTTTCTGTAATATGTATTCATATATCAACATTATTATTATTATTATTATTATTATTATTATTATTATTATTATTATTATTATTATTATTATTACTACTACTACTACTACTACTACTACTACTACTACTACTACAATTATTGTTATTGTTCATGATTTTATTTCAACAGAAATACATGTTATGATAAAATAAGTTTTCAGGGGTGCAAAGTGCACTACAGTTTCAAGCATTGGAAGCACTTCATGATAGGCCAAACATTGAAGAGAGTCGAACAATTCAGAGTCTATGTTTAGGAGCAAGTTATGTAGTATGTTGGGAATTAGCTAAGGCACTAAAAATTCTTCACGGATGGTGAACTTGTAAACAAACTATGGTGCTTGGACAAAATATCGTGACAGCGACGTGAGATTCGAACTCACGACCAGCGTCCCGCATGAAAGCAGATCGCACAGGCTGCACGGAACATTGAGTGACGTCGCGCGGTGGAGAGAAGAGAGAGGGTGTATTACGTCACGCGACGAGTTTGCGCGCGCATCTGGTGCTGGTAGAGAGGAGAGGGCTCTGGATTTCTCTGGAATGCCATCTCTAGAGACGGGTGGAACCTTCGAGGTTACGTCACTGTGGTTATAAATTACGGTCGCGAAGGAACGACAGCAGTTTTCTGAGTTTTCAGTGATTCAGTCAGTGAGAAAGCCAGAGCAAGGAAGCCAGTCTTGTGTACCGGAGTTCGACTCGAGTGTGCGTCCGCATCTGCGTCAGCATCCGAAGGCCTGAGTTCGAGTGCAGTGGACCGCAGTTGGAGGGACCTGAGTTCGAGTGCAATGGACCGCAGTTGGAGGGACCCGAGTTCGAGTACAGTGAACTGTCTCTGAAGGTCTGTGGTTCGAGATACTGTGAACTCGAGTGACTGAGATAGAAGAACTGTGAACTGAGAACTGGTAGTTCTGATTTGTAAATAGTGCTTTGTAAATATTAGTTAAGATTAACAGTTCATTGTTGTGCGTAATAGTCCAAGTAAATTATCATTGTCGTCGGTGGAGTGCTATAACGAATACTGTGTTGAGTGAGGATCCAATTGTTGACGAGAGCGTTTAAGGTGAATTGTAGAAAGGAATTACTGTTGTGACGAATAAATCTCATTGTTGTTACTAATAAAATTCACAATATAGTTAATTATATCTGTACTGGAACAACTCAAATGTGAATTCACAGAACATAGATTTAATGATTTTAGACGTATGGAAAGTGATATTAATCTTTTTGTTAATCCTTTCATAGTAAATTTAGTACAATCTGTGAGAGTGCAGTTCCAGGACGAGTTAATTGATTTACAAAGTCACGTAGAATTCAGAACTAAATGCGGAGAATATGACTTGCCAAGCATAGATGTATTCAAAAATGAACAAAACGCAATATCCCAAGATGAGCTTATTCGCTGTCACTCGAAATATAGTATGCGTGCAAACAATTATTTTCGAGAGTGAAGGTTGCTAAATCCAAAAATCCACACATAGATCCCGATTAACAGATGAGTATCTTTTATGCATTGCAGTAAATTCGTTGGAAATAGATTTCCGATTACTTGCAGAAAAGAATAGGCCTACACATGTTGAATGTGGAATATGAAAATAACATTATCTATGATATAATAGTATCATAACTGTGTAAAATATAATAAATAATATAATAACTGAATATTTCCTTTTTCAAATTCAGTTTATTATCCGTAATTGTAAGACAGTGAGAGCGATGCCACGGGCGGTGCTGCAATGTAGTTGCGGAGCCCATTTCCTACACTGTCAGCCGGTTTCACCAACCTTCGTTATCATTATAACGTCTCGTTAAATAATTTAATGACACGTTAGTCAGTTTTTGTGTTTCACCAAGTATCATTATTGCTAACGCATCTTTAAATTCATCGTTAATTTATTAGGACCTATTCGTCGCGTTAAAACAGTAACGATGCGTTAAGAAGTCAACAACATGGCGGACGTAATTATTCGATGATGAAGTTCTTTATTTAGAACTTCAACATAACGACGAACTTATATGTTGTAATAACACTCGGAATAATCATTTTGAAGATTTAAGTGATAAAGAATTCCACGAAAGCTACACATTAAGGAAATAAGTAGTAAGATTGATTCCAGAAGAAACTGAATACCGGTATACTGTATAGGTTAGAATACGACAGAAATCACCCACTTAACGCCTCTTCAACAGATTCTTCTCGTTTTAAAATAATGTTGCGGGAAGTTTTGAAATAGTAATTGATGATATGAACGGGGTATCAAAAGCTGTATTATCTAGATATGTGAATAAATTATCAGACGTACTACCAACATTACAATAGTCATTATTTCTATAGGCCTAATAAGCTTATAGCTAAATTTTATGTTGTCATAGACAACATAGATTGTGTACATGTTCCAATCGTATATCCTGGCAGTAATATAGCCAAAAGATTCTGCAATAGAAGATCCTATTTTTCCTTCAATATTCAAACAATTTCATAGGCTTATGTAATGCTCCGCATAGAAAAATTGTGGCTAAACTAGCGCTGAGGTAGTTTCCTTCGTACTCTGCTTATACACCTTGCACATACGAATCTGTGACAGGTTATGTTTGATTAGTTTAATTTTTTGTTATGCCTTGCATATACGATCAACTGCATTACCACAAAAAATCCCTTATAAGTTCAACGATTTTCACTTCTACCTCAGAACTACCTCAGCGCTAGTTTATTGAAATTGTAATAGGTTAGAATACGACAGATAGGAATCACCCACTTAATGTCTCTCCAACAGATTCTTCTCGGTTTAAGATAATGTTACGGTCTACACAGATAGCACAACATTCCAAAGGAGGATGCCTTTTAAATGAAAAGGGTGCAAAGAGATTTTCTTTTAGGAGACAATGGATACCCCTTAAAATCCAATTTAATGACACCTCTCCTGAATCCTGCCACACAAGTATGGCAAAATTGTTACAGGGTACTAATAAATCTGCATGAAATACAGTGGAAAAGTAGTATGCAATTTATGGAAGAGGCGATTTCCCGTCCTAAATTTAGGCCTAATATAACTGCTTAGAATACTTTGTATATAATTAATTGTTGCATCAATTTTTAAGCTGTCGACCTTGTAGTCCGCTAAATTTTCTCAGATTTCCTTTAGAAGCTACAATTTAACTGCTCTACATTCCTATTATTTGCATTTGGAAGCAGCTGTCTTTTTTTTTAATTGCTGTATGACAACACACTGTATTTAGGAAGATGTTCTTAAAATTACTGCCTCTTACCCGTTTGCCTATGATTGTTTCCTCATGCCAAACAAAGTCAGCCATGATCATATGTAACCAATGAAATTCGCGATTTCGAAGCCATGGTCGTATGAAAAACAAAACATGCAAGATACAAGTACAAAATCTCCTCGTTAGTAAACGCCTGTTAATTTTAAAGATACGAGGCTTGGTGAAATAGTCAACTTTTAAAGATTCCGTTAAAATTAAACGATCCATTTGTTGACAAGTCGTTTGTGCTGATTTAAAGAAGCTTGGTGAAACCGGCCATGTGTGTGTTATGCAGTGCAGCATCATCCGTGTAATCGGCGCTTTTACAATTTTGAGCATACCTGCATTACAGTATACTTTTAAATAACTATATGCATTAAGATTTATAAGTCGAAACTTTTCCTTCTTCCAGAAATAATCATGAAGAGAGTTACCGATAAATTTATCAAATAAAAAATTTATTTTCCTCTACTGGTATCTTAACAGGAAGTAGCTCACACCAGTCTGGGGTAGGTAGACATAACTTTGAAAATATTATGATAACTTTGAAAAGGTTAATGCGAACTGGTTTAGAGTATTTGCGTACTTCAACAACTTTTATTGCTAATGAAATGATTGAATAAGCGTGTCATTTTAAGCGTCTATACGACGATATGAGGTATGGTTATTATGAAAAGGATATAAAATAAACTCAGCAGTTCAAAGTCATTCGTGAAAAAATAAATATAATATTATGAAGAAAGTAATGCAAAGAAGCTAAATTCTGATATGACTAAACAAACGCCAAGGTTGCTTTTTACGTCTTGGAAAAACACAAAAATAGATGGGAATAAAATACCATCAGCTGAACGTTTCTACGTCTAATAAGAGATCAGATAAAAAGAAAGAAATTCGAGAAGAACGAAGTATTTATTCATTCAATGGTAAAACACGTGTATATAAAGAAAAGTTCAAAGCCTATTTCGGCTACATAAGACACTAAAAGAAAACAAATTACAACCCGAAAACTAGAAGTGGTGTACATTCACGTAAAAGGCGAACATAAATTATAAACACTAGTAATTTTAGGAAGAAACAGGAAAATGCCTAAGTCCGAAATTGGTGAAGATTTATGTGAGATATGTATTTAGTTACAAATAACTTTTAAAGAACCCGGTCCAAACCTGTGGAGTAACGGTCTGCGCGTCTGGCCGCGAAACCAGGTGGCCCGGGTTCGAATCCCGGTCGGGAAAAGTTACCTGGTTGAGTTTTTTTCCGGGATTTTCCCTCAACTCAATACGAGCAAATGCTGGGTAATTTTCGGTGCTGGACCCCGGACTCATTTCACCGGCATTATCACTTTCATATCATTCAGACGCTAAATAACCTAGATGTTGATACAGCGTCGTAAAATAACCCAATAAAATAAAAAAAATAAATGAAGAACTCGGAGGTTCATTGCCGCCCTCACATAAGCCCGCCATCGGTCCCTATCCCGAACAAGATGAATCCAGACGCCAGCATTATAGGCACCGTGCATGGGTCTCAAAATCGTACTGGTGGCGCCGCGCAGTGTCTCAATTTCTAATTAACTACAGGCTCGCAGTCATTCACTAGTCATGTGTGATATAGAAATTACATGCGGCTTTCTGCCGATAAAAAGTTGTAATGTTAGTAAGATTGAGTTCATTCATTCATTCATAGTGTTCTGCCCAAGGGCAGGTCTTTCACTGCAATCCCAGCTATCTCCAGTCTTTAATTATTTTATAGACTCAGTGGAAAGTTCAGTACTGCTAGAGGAGTGTAAAAGTGTGACTACAAAGTTCCTGAAATATCAGTGAAGATGTTTGGCATTTAAATCAGATTTCAGACCATTGAATGAGGGTGAACAGTCATATTACTAAAACATTGATATACTTATATTTGATGTCATGACGTATGTAATATTTGTGTGTATAATGTCTCTATAAATTACGTATTTTAATGTGATTTAATTCTAAAAGTAGTCTTAATTACACTTCCTGAATAATGGGCGACTGCAAATTCTCTAAAACACAACACATAATGAACAATATCATCAACATACTACCTCTGATTGAGGTTCTGGCTGATATGTACATCTGTTATCAGGCTGTACATCTCACTTGACGATATGTGTCAGAGGCAGAACAATATTGTTTGTATGCATATGAAGTCCGACTAGTGTAATTTGTAGCTAGTCGGCGATATATGCAATGGAAGGGAAAAGGAACTGGCCACTCTACCCCATGATCTTCTGGTCTAGTTGCCTCATAAGTGGTGCTTTGTTGGTATCACTTATGAGGTTCAGACTTCTCTTTGGACAGATGAATAAACAACAAGATCAACATGCGGAAGCAGTTCAATTGATAGTTTGTGTAAAATGTTATAAGTGTATATTTTAATTCGCTGAATGCACCTTTCAACATTAATTCGAACACTGGCAACGCTGTAAGTAGTTTCCACTTCTTCAGCTATTAATTTACCATCGTGCACATACGGTGGAGTAACAACAATGATCCCTTTATCGGAGTGTTTTGTTATTATTCTGACTTCATCACCACCTTCTAACAAAGTCAATAATCCGCAATCAGTTTTATGAATGTGTCACTCGATCTGCCTCGGTAGCATTTAGATTTGAAGGCCACAATCTGATCCACATTGTGTGGCTCTTCCACTTCTAAACAATTAATTGTCACTCTACATTTTTCAATATTGCAGGCATTGTTTCCTGAATACTTTCTCTGCTAGGCCAAAACCCAAAATTACAGTAACCATTGTGGATGTCAACAACATTAAAGTGGCGGTAAAAATATATTATAATTATAAATGTACGATTAACTCCAAACATCACCCTCATAGCAGAATACGACAATCAGTTTTCATTTTAATTGGAAAATATGAGTAGACGATTTTCTTTACTAATTTTACTCTTGGAGAGAATTTTTCGAAAACTTTCAATGTGAAATTCACTAATAAAAATGGCAAAAATAATATGTATGGTCTACATCTTGGGGCGTTTCGACTATCTATGGTAGCTATTTTTGGGTTAAATGATAGAATTAGAAATATTTCGTATTATGATTCTACGGGTATGATTGTGTTTCAATTGGCAGCAATTTTAACAATATATTCGAAACTACAAATGTCACTCCCATTAAGCCTGGTAGTTCTGTCTCATATTTTATTGCAGAATAATTTCGGAAACCTTGCATTTCATTAAACATATCCTGTTCCCGAACTCTTGTCATAACATTTCTTATGTGACTTCAGTTCGGCATGTAATGGAATAGACACTTGAGTAGACACTTCACACAATTCAATTGTGAAAGAAAATAAATATCGATATGAATACATTTAAAAATAAGTAGCCTATATTATTATTTATTGTTGCTAATATTATACATAATATATATGTAAAGAACTCAGTAATTATACACTTTTTGAAATTGAAATTACAAATTCCTGTCGTTGTTAACTTAATGGTTATTTATAAACATAATACTATATACATTCTATTTTTGATATCAGACCTAGTATATAATAATACTATGATTACAAGCCGTGTAGCCTTATTTACTTTCGTCTGCGTACTGCATGGATCCACATTTAGCATCGTTGCGCTTCAGTTTTCTGTTTTGGGAATGAATAAAAACAATATCGGTTGGTGTGTTCCTATAAGCATTACTACACTCAAGAACACAGCAACTTGCATTACCTTTCCGCTTTTTAGGATCATCCATATTTCTAATCATTTAACCTGAGATGTTAAGTATATTCATACGCTTCAAGCACAACTCTATCGCTGCTGTCCCGCAGTTAGTAACAACAGTCGCCACCAGAGGAGCGTGCACGGTGCCTATATCCCCCCTTCCTAAAATCCGTTTTAATATTATCCTCCTATCTACATCTCGGCCTCCCCAAAAGTCTTTTTCCCCTCAGGTCTTTCAACTAAACACTCTGTATGCATTTCTGAATTCACTCATACGTGCTACATGCCTGGCCATCTCAAGAGGTAGATGAATTATGTCAGGTGAAGAATACAATACGTGCAGTTCTGTGTTGTGTAACTTTCTCTATTCTCCTGTAACTTCATTCCTCTTAGACCCTCTTCCCTAAACACCTTATTCTCGTACACCCTTAACCTCTGTTCCTATCTCAAAGTGAGTTCAAGTTTCACAACCATACAGAACAACTAGTATTATAACTGTTTTATAAATTACAATTTTGAGTTTTCTTTAAGAAAACTGGAAGACAAAAGCTTCTCAAGCGAATAATAGCAGGAATATCTCATATTTATTCTGCATTTAACTTTCTCATGAGTGTCATTTGTATTTGTTACTGCTGCTCTAAGGTATTTGAAAATTTTCACCTTCTCAAAGGATAATTTTCCAATTTTTATATTTATATTTCGTATTATCTGGCCACGAGGCATATAATCATTTACCCTTTTTTTTCGAGACTTACTTCCAAACCCATTTCTTTACTTATGATAATATGTACATACATTAAATATAGTTTTGTAATTATCAGTACATAATCATCCTAAACCTGTATTACTTAACCTTTTCAGTCATCATAAATTTTCAAAGTTATCTCTATCCATGTTCTATGCTACTGATCCCAAATTAGTGTGAGCTATTTTCCTTGTAAGCTATCAGTAGAGGAAATAAAATATTGATATGACTCTTTCACTTAGTGACGTCACCTACTTTGTACCAATGAAATGTAAAGAAATCTTGAATTTGAACTAATGATAGCTGTATATCGCTGGAATTTTATCGCTTGTTTGTTACTATTTTCGTTTTATCACCTCACGTGCATTTGTTTTCTTACTGTTGTCAACTCCGTTTTCCAGGAAATCGCTGAGCAAACCAGAATCGATTAAGCGCAAACAAAAATGGAGGGCAGTTCAAAACAGTTTAGTGATGCGTCAAATGTAGAAATTGATCTCCTTATTCGAAGTTCGAAGCCAAAAAATACAACGAAAAATACAGGCAGTGTGTGGAATCAGTTTAACGGATTTTATGGTGAACGAGAATACGTACTCTTACTGGACACTCCTATTGAAGATATTACCACAATTTTGGAAGCCTAGGCCAGGCATGCAAGAAATCAGACTCTAAGGGTCGATTTCTAAAACACGGACGAAATCGTGGTTCGAAACCTCGGGTTTTAAACCGCGATCGAGGTCTGAATCATTATGCGATTTCTAAAACGAAGTCGAGACGCGGCTTGAGAAGAAACCGAGGTTCGTGGGTTTTGTATATGGTAACGCAGCTAAGAATCGATTTTTATTCCTGATGAACAGTCGATATTAGAAAGAATTTTTTTTTAAACAATTTATTGATCGTTCAGCGCATTTAGCGCTATACAGATCATTTCTAAAAATTATAAATACAATATATGACACTGAATTGAGGGCAGCCTAGATTGGGCTCCTCAATGAACAAAAATAATTGTTAATAAGTAATTGTTTACATAGGTTCGTGTGATGATAAATTTTGATTATAATATGAGGTCCATTGGAAGTCGGCTCTTGATTCTGGTGGGAAATGTGGACTTCTTTCCGAGACAGTAATGGACGGCGCCTGGAACATTTTCTAGCTTGTCATAGAACTTCTTAGCTTGTGAATGAATAAACTGTTTGGTTGTGTCAATACCAGTTTCTCTGTGTAGTTGGCTGTTACGGACAAACCAAGGAGAATTGAGTGAAATTCGGAGGACTTTATTTTGAAATGACTGGATTTGATTAATTTCACTAATTGCAGCTCCTCCCCAGACAGGACAGGCATAAAGTAGTAGAGGTCGTAATAGAGATGTGTAAAGTAGCATGCAATTTTGTAGCTTTAGAGATGATTTCTTGTTGAGGAGCGGATATAATTTAGTGAGTGTTGAGTAGGCCAATTTAAGTTTGTTGTTGATGTGATGTTTCCATGACAGACGGCGATCTAAGTGCACTCCAAGATATTTTACAGCTTCATCCTTTGGTTTCCACGGTATCACGTTGGTTGAAAGATTTATGCATGGAGGATTAGCAAGACGACACAAAGTAAATATCATTGCTTCGCATTTATTGTAGTTCAGTGCGATGCGCCAATTTTCAAGCCAAGGGCATATGATGTTTAAGGCTTCCTGAAGGTGATTTGAGGCTATGTTAATGTTGCGATGGGTTGCATAAATAGCTGTATCGTCTGCATACATAGCAATTTGTGCAGTTGGTGTTGCAGGAATGTCCGAGGTATATACATTGAATAATATCGGACCTAAGATAGAGCCTTGTGGAACGCCAGCACTAATGGGTCTAACAGAGGAGTGAGAGTACAACCCACTCTGACTGAGAATGTGCGATTTGACAAGAAACTAGTCATTATGTTGCATAGGTAGTCTGGAACTTAGAAAGAAATGAACATCAGGATTAATATTTTTATTGAATTGCAGTAAGTCACATTCTTTTGTTCTCAGCTGAGTTATTGTTGTATTTACTGATTTACAGAATATAGGCTATGTGCGTTTAATACTAGCATTACTATTTAATAGGGAACGGATTTTTAGGAACCAGAATGATATTGACCAAATAATTATCACAAGTCGAGCGTTTATGTTGTAGTTCATCATTTGTTCATAACTTACTACCAACATTAACTAAGCACCTGAAAACCCGGTTCTAAGGAATTAATAACCTAAGTATTAACTCGATTAATATTTCAATTGAAACTAAAATGTAGTAGGCTATGGTTGTATTTTCACATATAACTGGCCTACTATGTGGAAAGCCCCAGTAGCATAAAACTTAAAATACGAAGACGAAATCACGTTTGCTTCATCTTCTTTTAGGTCCACATCATTTTCGAGTATTAAATAAAATGTCTAAAACTAATGTAAAGACTAAGAACTAAGTTATATAGTCTTATAGGCATAAATATATAATTAATATAAAATATTATATCTTATTTTCCTCAAAGCAACAAAGTTTAAAAAAAATTGTCAACCTGCCGCGTTTTGCATTTCGTTGCAGATTTTTATTTAAGATTCTTGCTAAATTTTGTGTTGATTCCTTCGAAAATCGAAATACTCGTCTGCAATTATTGTCGTTATATAATTACAAGGAATTATTTTTGTTTCTAATCACTCTAATCCGGGGATTTAATGCTCATCGACACATTTTTTTTATAATCATCCAGCTGATCTACTACCTCCATCCTGTATACATGAACCCATGGTTTTAAACCTACCCCAGCCGTGGTCTCTGCTTCACACCATGGTTTCGAGCCATGGCTCAGAAAAATGAAAAAGACCTCGTTTTATAAATCCAAACGCGGTTTAAAGCCATAGCCGTGGTTTAGACCTTGTTTTAGAAATCGACCCTAAATGTGCAGTTTTGTGCGCGGATCGCCGGTCTGTGCAGACTGCATCATTCAAGCGTTGCTCTTACCCTTTATTAGCTTGAGGGATGTACAATAATCTATTCTGCGTTTCGAGGGTTGGATTAAATAGGCATTTGGACATTATAAACACACTTAGCAGAAGGAAAAAAAAAACACGGTTATTATCAGTGTCTATGCCTGACAATTGTAATACAAGAAACTTTAGACTTACTCAGTTATAATTCACAAACTATTGGTTTGTAAAGCATAATTTATTAATATGATTTTTATATAGTATTTGAAGAAAAAAATATTGCAGTAATTTCGAAACAACAAAAAAACGAACAAGTATTTCATTTTACGTAGTAGGTACTAATTATTTTAAAGTAATAGACCCTACTCTTTCATTGTTCGTCGAGCATTATTATTTATTGGGACTATTGGTACAAATGTTGAAGAAAATATTATACTCCCAGTTAATTTCATGAATTATTTGAATGTACCGAAGTACATATGAAATTTCCATGCAGATATTCTGCGTCATCATACGATGAAAGAGTAATGGAACGGAGAAAAATTCTCTCCGGCGCCGGAATTTGAACCCGGGTTTTCAGCTCTACGTGCTGATGCTTTATCCACTAAGCCACACCGGATACAACCCCGACGCCGGTTAGAATCGTCTCAGATTAAGCTCCAACTCTTGGGTTCCCTCTATTGGCCGCCCTGTGCACTACGTCATAGATGTCTATGAACGCAGGACCGAAGTCCACACATGTGCTGAGGTGCACTCGATATGAGTGACTAGTTGGCCGTTCATAGACATCTATGACGTAGTGCAGAGGGCGGCCACTAGAGGGAACCCAAGAGTTGGAGCTTAATCTGAGACGATTCTAACCGGCGTCGGGGTTGTATCCGGTGTGGCTTAGTGGATAAAGCATCAGCACGTAGAGCTGGAAACCCGGGTTCAAATCCCGGCGCCGGAGAGAATTTTTCTCCGTTCCATTACTCTTTCATCGTATAATTTCATGAAGTAGGACATTGTGAAGTTTTTACACTGAAATAATTTCCTTGCTCTATGTCAATATAAATTAACATTAATATTAATAAATTATATACGGTATATTAAGCTTAGAATTTAAATTCGAATATAGTTCATTTGGAAAACTAGAGACAAGTATCGACAAGTTGGAAGCGTTACTGAAAGAAATTAAAAGTGTAGTTCAGAAGCTGAGAAACGACGATATTCTATTTGTCGGGTGTAAGGTTTATTAATGTAAGTATATTAGCATAATAATAGTGACGTGAGATGGAAAATTTGGCATTATACATTTTTCCAGAAAATTTTTCCGCCTTACAGATAGTTGCTTTCTTCGCTCCTTACAACCTCAAAAGCCTCATAATATATGTATTCCTCACTATTCTCATCACTTACCAGCTTATAAAATGAAAGTCGTAAGTCGTCTAATCTTTGATGGCTGTGTTAGTACAGACTCCAAAACAACGCCATTGACAAGTTTGTTTTGCCGTGAGAGTACTGATTAAGAAATAAGCGCTGGCAATATCATATTATGAGAACTTTACTAATCTGATCTAAACTGTCACAAGACTATTATCTCGACATGGGCTGTTGAAAGCATTTCATTTTAAAATAATTATTGTTGGCTGAGGAAAACATTATAACAACTATGTTATATGATTCGTAATTTCTCTTCTTCGTAATCTGTGAACTCCTCACTTTATTTATCATAACCAGGCTTCGAGACTTTGGACCCGATACAATAACATTACTATGCATATACTATAGGTTGTTGACTCGCTGCAGATAGCGAAACGTAGAGATGTGTTGAGGTAACTACGTTGCTGTTTAGAATAGAGTACGGTAGTATGGGGAAACACACATATGTACATTCTGAAAGTAAATATACATTACACAATGATAATGCCAAAAGAATGTGAAAAGCATTTATTCTTCTGTCTTTTATAAGCATTTGTGTTTAATTATACACAGTGTTTTTTTAGTAGGTTATTTTACAACGCTTTATCAAGATCTTAGGTTATTTAGCGTCTGAATGAGTTGAAGGTGATAATGCCGGTGAAATGAGTCCGGGGTCCAGTACCGAAAGTTACCCCAGCATTTCCTCATATTGGGTTGAGGGAAAACTCCGGAAAAAACCTCAACCAGATAACTTGTCCCGACCGGGAATCGAACCCGGGCCACCTGGTTTCGCGGCCAGACGCGCTGACCGTACACAGTGTTAATGGTGGAAATAAACATGTAGCAATTTTAATTTCTTCATTTATCCTATTGGTCGTCTTTAAGAAGTGCAGTTACAGTACCGAATTGCAATACAGTATACTACATGATACATTTTTAGTGTCTCAGACGTAAATTTTTTTCCGTTATCTGCCAAACACAATTTGTACTATGAAAAACTGCGCTCTACGTCACTTGACGAAAAAACCTAACATCATTACAGTCTCTAAGAGACAGTCCTTTATTCTCGGGTGACTCTATGTCCACTAATTTGCTGTTTATATTGCACAGTGATCCATATCCGTTATTTTTACATAAAATTGATTTCCACTTCTGTTTTACACGTTCAGTAACCGGTGTACTTGATATCTCATTAATTATCTGCATCATTTTCTAAATTAATTTGAGGGCTTCCGGCATCTCTTGCTCTGACTTTTCTAACCGTGTAATAGTTTCAGACACAGTTTGAAAATAGGTTTGTATGAAAACCAAATTATTCGTCAGAACCTTCAAATCCAGAGCGTTTTCCTTTGCGTATTTGTTGGCATTCATTCTACAGTACCCCATCCACTGTACGCTTTACCACTATACTCAGAACGCCGTTATGCGGATTTCCCACTGAACTGCTCTATCGGGTCCGAAATCTCGAAGCCTGATCATAACTCAATCACAGACACAGCCAAATCAGCACCCGTGTTGAAACTGCATTCCTGAAAGAAAAGCTGATATGCTGTTGCAGGTCTGTATAGCCTTGTCGCGTTCCCCTCCAAGGCGAGTTACTCTCTCCAGGTAGGGGAATAGAAAGTGCACATCGCACAGAGACGGATGCACAATGTGCAGGGTTTTGGCAAGTCTGGCCTAGGCGATTAACACCAGAAAGGCTAATGGAGAGAAATACAAGAAAGAGGCTGCTCAATGAAAACAATGTGGAACGCAGTGGCTAATGTTATAAAAAAATTCTATTCAGAACACAAACGAAAATTCAACCCATTTTCCGATATCGGATGGAGAAGCTCCAGGGATGCACCCCCCCCCCCCAAAAAGGCAACTTCAGCAACTATCAAAGAATTCAGGAAAACCCCTTCTAAATGAACAAATAGCTAACACAAACAATCCACTCTTCAATTTATTCAAATTATTCCCGCCCAAACAAACGCACACACAGGTCCCACCAATCCCCCCTCCACTTCCGGTACTAAATAACGTAACTTAAAATACTGTGAGCAAGTCCATCACTTTAGTACCAGCCCAGCATCAAGCACGAGCAGACCAACACATGTCAAACCGTAAGTTAATTTTCTTTCGTAATAGCCATTACCCCAAGCAGTTTTAACCAAAATTAATACAATACCAGCAAATTTTCAAATCAAATTATTAATATTTATTCACATTGTTACAGACACGCCAAGCCGTACTAAATTTATGGACCTGACAACCTCCATATTGTATCAGTAATATATCTATGATTTACATCAATTTCATCAACCACAATTGGATGAAACGTCTTAACAACACGCATTTTAACAAAATATAAACATGATAGTGACAAAACGACACTGCGCTTTAGTTCAACGTCAAACATCAAGATCAATAGAAACTGCCCTATTCAACGAACTCTAAATCGGCAAATACAGCCAACATATGTTCAACGTGATTATAATTTTTCAAAGTGATTTTACAAAGTGTTGACATTTCAATGACTACCCTAATAGTGGTTACAATTCTTCAACAGTTTTAATTTTTATATATTTTAGATCATATCACATGACTTGCAGTGATTTAAATCGGCAAATACAGCCAACACATGTTCAAAGTGATTTAAACTTTTAAAGTGTTTATACAAAGTGTTCCCATTTCAATAACTACGCTAATAGTGGTTACAATTCTGAAACAGTTTTATTTTATATTGTAGGTCATATCATATGACTCGCAGTGATTCTACTTAACATAGCATGTATATCATAGATCAACCTAAGTTAAGTCCAAGCAATCACACTAATATGACCCGAAAATTACCACATTAAGTTCCATCTAATAGACAAGGTTTTCATCATATTAATCTAACATTTCACATCTGAAGATGATACACATGCATCGAAAACGTTAATGAAAATTTATTTATTTTATGATAAGCAAAGGCGGTTTTGTATACATATAATTATAGTCTAACATTAATAGCTTATCGGCAAACTTCAACATGAAAAAGAAAAGAAAGGTTAGTTTTGCTGCATTAAAGCACAGGAACATAATTCACTAATAGCTGTGATGAAATCTGCCATAAATATAAAAATGTTTCCAGGAAGAATTAAAAACGATGGAACTCTATGGGGAAAGTGCGTACAATCTCATATTTTCGTAAACTTTCCAAAATCTTAAGCCAACGGCTAAGGTGGCCTACATGAAATTTAGAAAACCCGAACAAATTTGCTGTTAGGTTATACAGGGACATCATTTTATCTTTACTTCAATTTTTATTGTACCTGAGTTTTTTAATGTACATCACTCCCACCCCTTCTACTAATGAAGTTAAACCGTCCTCCACACAAATCCAAGACCGCATATACAGTAACAGTAGCCTTACGGTCACAGTACGTTCTAAAAATATGTTCTCGGTTGCCAATGACGAAAGAGCTTTTAATATTGCATCATTTTCGCATAGGTACTGTCGTCCATTTGCCTACGTCGCATTCCGGTTTTCCCCACCAGCTTCTATTCGCCTCTCTGTAAAGGCTAGTGGCTGGGCTGTCTTAGATCTTTTCTGAGAACATTAATTTCTGTTAGGAATTGGACATCTACGTAATATTATACCCATACAACTGTTTAAAATAACTAAAATAAAAGGGCTCCGTTAAGTAATTAACTGTCACGTGATTTCCCTCCTTTCTACGATCCTGCGACACTTGGACGGACAGTAGATAACATGTCTGAGTAATTTTATCTTTTCGGATCGAGCAGAAGTGAATATTGAATTTATAGTACGTAAGGTATTCTTTTACAGAGTAGGTACAGAATTATTTCAACATGAGTTACTAGTACGAAGGACGAAACTAGTAATTGGAATTACACACATTAGAACTGAAGCCTGTATCGAAATGAACCTCCATCATTTGAAAAATGTGTTTAAATATCCATATTATGATTATTTTTCAATTTAACTTCATTCTCTATATTGTACGCTAATGTGCTATAGACAGTATAATGTACACTGCATAATGAATACGTCCGTATGGACAGCTCAGTTCGTGAGTAAAAACACTTATTGTTAATACTGTACTGTATTTTGATTAAACAAAAACCTGATGAAAATTATCAAATTCAAAAGCGTGATACTTCCTAGTTTACGTAAATGGATGAACTACTTTTCTTCCCTCCTATACCTAGTAAAGTGATTTGTTCGTATATTAAGCCATCGAACTCCAGTTGTGGAAGGGAGTAGCAACCGTTAACCCAAAGGTATAGCCAGGTTAATATCAGAAATGTTAGTAAAAATAAAATGATGTCCCTGTATAAATTGTTGAAGAGAAAAACTCAGTCAAAACATGAAAACAGATCTTTTTTTTTCTTTGCTCTCAACCCATTTTATCAGAAGAGAGGGTTATGTTACAAGAAATGTCCGGTTGGAATAAATGAATTCAATAAATGGACCAAAATATCTGCAGAGAAAGCTGGACTACACACTAAAGAAAGAAAAATAACAAACAATCACCGCTTATGGCAGAGATTTGAAAAATAACTTATAAAAAAGTGATGTGACTTAGCAATGCAATCTACCCTTAAACCACAGTCCAGTATGTACACAGTCACGAAGCTTGAGTTGTGAGGGTGCTAGGAACAGTAGATTATGCCGGTACTATTTCGCATTGTCTTCAATGAGGCGATAGTAGCGATCCTAGTGGTTAGCAACTATCTAAGGATGCATATTTACTACGTATTGAGCTTCGTGACTTTATATACTAAACTGTGCTTAAACTATAGCTACAGATTATGGAAGGGCAACATTCGGCCATAATAAGCAAATTGAGAAATTCTGTTTCTATATCATCAGCCAGGCTTCGAGACTTTGGACCCGATACAATAAGTTTATTGTGTATGCACTATAGGATGTTGACTCGCTGCAGGTAGATAGAGATGTGTTGAGGTAACAACGTTGCTATTTAGAATAGAGTACGGTAGTATGGGGAAACACCCATATGAACATTCTGAAAGTAAATATAATAATAATAATAATAATAATAATAATAATAATAATAATAATAATAATAATAATGATTTATTTTAGCTGGCAGAGTTAAGGCCGTAAGGCCTTCTCTTCCACTCAACCAGCAAAAAGTATATATACACATGCATGAACTTACAAAGAATTCAACAATTTGATTTAGATGAGAGTTACATTTATACAAGAGTTATTTACAAATTAAACAACAAAATACTATGAACTATTAATTAAACACTGAAATAAACTGTGTAGCAGAATTAAACTAAAATACATAGAATGTTAATATATTTCAAATGATATTAGATAATAGAAAGAGATTATTATGAGACAATTTTGAAAATACAGCACAATCAAGATGATGTCTAAAGAAAAAAATAACAGTGTAGTCAGTGATAGTTTAAATCAGTATGATTGGAGTGAAATGCTAATAAGGTTATCTTTTAAGCTGTTCTTAAAGGTGTTTGTTGTCTTGCAGCCCCTAATACTTTGTGACAAGGAATTCCATTGACGCGGGGTGGATACTGTAAAAGATGAGGAATAATAAGATGTTCTATGAAGAGGTATATTTAGCGTGCCACAGATAAGTGATTTGGTATTTACGTCGTGGTTAGAGTATAGATAAGAGAAACGAGACGAAAGGTAATTTGGTGTTGAGGTGTGCAGAATTCGAAAGAGTAAAGACAAAGAGTGTAAAGTTCTGCGTTCTTTAAGTCGGAGCCACGAGAGACTTGCGAAGGACGGTGATATGTGATCATATCGTCGGATGTTGCACAATATACATTACACAATGACAATGCCAAAAGAATGTGGAAAGCATTTATTCTCCTTTCTTTTATAAGCATTTGTGTTTAATTATACACAGTGTTAATGGTGGAAATAAGCATGTAGCAACTTTAATTTTTTTCATTTATCCTATTGGTCGTCTTTAGGAAGTGCAGTTACAGTACCGAATTGCAATGTACTACAAGATACATTCTCAATGTCTCACACGTAAATCTTTTTCGGTTATCTGCCAAAGTTTGTACTGTAGAAAGCTGCGCTCTACGTCGCATGACGTGATAGGAGCAAAACGAAAAACCTAACATCATTGCAGTCTCTAAGAGACACTCCTTTATTCTCGAGTGACTCTATGTCCACTAATTTGCTGTTTATGTTACACAATGTTCCATATCCGTTATTTTTACATAAAATTGATTTCCACTTCTGTTTTACACGTTCAGTAACCGGTGTACTTGATGTCTCATTAATTCTCTGCATCATTTTCTAAATTAATTTGAGGGCTTCCGGCATCTCTTGCTCTGACTTCTCTAACCGTGTAACAGTTTCAGACACAGTTTGTATGAAAATCAAATTATTCGTCAGAACCTTCAAATCCAGAGCGTTTTCCTTTGCGTATTTGTTGGCACTCATTCTACAGTAACCCCACTCACTGTACGCTTTACCACTATACTCAATATGTCGTAATGCGGATTTCCTACTGAACTGCTCTATTGGGTCCGAAGTCTCGAAGCCTGATCATCATACATCAATTGTGTCTAAAAAGATATAATCCATATATGCTGCTCAGTTATCCAGTGAGCAATAGAGACCGGCTTTCTATCAGATACGCACATCGTTTTATAGATAGCACTACTCGTATATGACTTAGCTTCGGAAATAATACAAAAGCATATAAACTAGTTGGCAACTTGCAGGAATGTAGCCTATTTATTATTTATTTAACCCTTAACGGCTCTAAAACTAATAATATAGAACGCAAGAACCTCGCTAGACCAACGTAAATAATGGTCTCCGTAAAGCATTCTTTAATTTACCGGTCTGATTTTGGTCTGTAAGGGCCATATTCAATATTCATAGACATACTTAGCGCGGGATTCTGGTGGATGATCAGCGAGCTAACGTTTTCCATATTCATAAAGCAGTGTCAAGGCTGGTTCACAATAAACCGGGAACGAGAACCAGAATGAAAACGAGAAGCAGAGGACGTGAATACGAAAATTTTTGATTCACAATAAGCCGAGAATGTAGACGACTATGCATATCGATATGTATGTCAATAACGATATGTAAAGTCGATATTACGCATTCTGATGTTATTTGTGTATAGTTGACCAATGGCGTTCTCTCATGAATACAAGGCAGCCAATATAAACACAGGTTAACCAACTTCGAAATTTCAACTGAAACATTGCATTAGGTAAGGTACTTAAATATGCCCATGCATCTTTATTATCACAACCTATTTTAAGCCTATCATAACGTAAAATAATTAGAGAAGAAACATTTGCAATAGAATAAAAATTAACACAACAGTAGTTATTGAATTGAAGCATGAATATGTAGTGTGTGATGCAACCAATACAGTAATAAAATATGATTCACTTACGATCGTGTTCAAAGATGCAGCTATTGAAAGCCACGTATTCTCCTTCATTTTCTCATCTTTATACGAGGCGCGCCGCTTATCGTAAACGTGAGGATTTTCCTCAACACTCAATATTAGAATCTCATCAAATAAAACTTGCTCCATGATGCACGCCACAGAACAAAATAATGCATAGGTTATGTCACGGTCTTCTTGCTACAAAATATACGACGACAAAATAGCTTTTAGATGGCAATATAATGAATCTAGTGGGCTGTGATCGGAAACGTGAACGTCAAAGTTGAAACTTGGCCAACTGTCCGTTCCCGATCTCGGGCTCCGGCAAGCTTTTCGTTAATTGTGAATGCTCACATTTAAATGTACACATTTTAACAACTTTACCGTTTTCGTTTTCGTTCCGATTCTCGTTTCCGGTTTATTGTGAACCATCCTTTAGCGATATAATATGAATCCTGTACAAGTAACCAGTCGATAGCCGTGGCTAGTTTAGCACGATCGTAGCACGGGCTAGCGAAATGTCTATGAATAGCACCCTTAGAAATTAACGCTTCCTTACGAAGAAGTAATGGATATCACTTAAAAAAGAAATTTTATTCATTCCAGTATATAGAAGAACTCGTGGAAAATTTAGCTGCTTGTGATATGATAAATATTGTTTGTTTTTGCGTAAATGCAATTAAGTTTGTACAATTTTAAATAGCTTTTTGAGTATTTTTCGGAAGACACTCAAAACAATGCGACAGTCACAGATGGATACTAAATCCATTCTTACACAGTTGGGTTCAACTGGCTGAAATTCCATATATTTACATATTAGAACAAGATAAATGTGCTATATGAAGTAAAAGTTAATTTAAATATGTTCGTACCTACTGATAAAATGTTTAAACTAGACTTTTTCGCAAAGTGTAGATCAGTTTTGATTCAAAAGTATGTATGAATACTCCGAGCTTTCAAAAGAAGCGCTTAATTTTTTTTATAACATTTGCAACATTATATTTTTGCAAAATAATCTTTTCGTCTATGTTTGTCATCGAAACAAAGATGAGAAATCTCATTGACTTTGAAAGTGATATGACTTAGTGTGTATCGAATACAGAGTCCAGATTTGAGAGCTACTTTCTGAAAACAGGCACTTTTTGTCGCATTAATAAGATTATTTTTTACTTTGGTGGAAAAATTCAAATATCTCGAAGCAACAGTAACAAATATAAATAATACTCAAGAGGAAATTAAACGCGGAATAAATATGGGAAATGCGTGTTATTATTCGGTTGAGAAGCTTTTATCATCCAGTCTGCTCTCAAAAGTGCTGAAAGTCAGAATTTATAAAACAATTATATTAGCAGTTGTTATGTACGGTTGTGAAATTTGGACTCTCACTTTGAGAGAGGAACGGCAGTTAAGGGTATTCGAGAATAAGGTGCTTAGCAAAATATTTAGGTAACAATTAATATTGAAGTAGAAAAATTCGCTTTGGCGCCGGGGATCGAACTCGGGTTCTTGGTTCTACGTACCAAGCGCTCTCACCATTGAGCTACGCCGAAGTCCAATCCACAGCACATTATAACTAATAATATATATCAAGATCTTGATCAAGTTACTTCTGAAGCTTTCCAATTCATTGGTGAATCAATTTCTTCCCTTCCTGGATCTCAACACCCAGCTGTCAAATATTTTAATCTTCGCCGTAAAGGGAAACTTAACAAACGCTACACCTATACTGAAACTTCCAACCCACAAAAGCGAAATAAAAGACAAAAAGATAAAAACAGAGAAAGATACTCTTATGATTTAGCGCAATATAATTTCTACAATAACCGAAAGAAGGTAATTAGTACGACAAATAATGAACACAGACAAACAACGGTTTTGTTCCCTTTCTAAAGATATAGTTGAAAATCATTTCACTGACATATTTGGCCATTCCAATAATATGACTTCGATTAACCTTCTCCCTCCTTGTGATACATCCGAATATTCTGATTCTATAATGATTACTGAAAAAGAAATGAATATAGCACTCACCAAAATGAAGATTGATACAGCTCCAGGATCTGATCGAATTACTGTCCGAGTTCTTAAACACTTCAAGTCTGCGAAATTTCTGTCACTGCTCGGATCAGCCATGCTTCACTTCGGAGTTGTACCTGCTCCCCTTCGGCAGGCAAGAGCTATCCTGATCTACAAAGGAGGTGACCATAGTGATTTGAAAAACTAGCGGCCTATTACGATCTTCTCGCTAGTGCGGCGCCTTATTGAGAAAGTGCTAGATTTTAAGTTAAAACATATTTCCACTTCCATTCACCAAAGCGGTTTCGTTTCTACACCAGGAACCCATGTTAACACCTCATTAATTAATGGTTGTCTAAATCACGCGAAAAATAAGAAGTCTGATTGTTTTGTTGCTTTTCTTGATGTAAGCAAAGCGTTCGATTGCATAGGACATGAGCATGTTAAAAGATCACTAGCTATAAATTCTATGCTTTGTAACTTACGAAATTTAATAACTGAATTATTAATAAGGAACCAGATTCAAATTGAAATTGCTAACGGGAAAACTAAGCCCATTGAGGTAAAAAAAAAGGTGTTCCTCAAGGCAGTCCACTTTCTCCTACTCTATT
Organism: Periplaneta americana; assembly: GCA_025594305.2. Lineage (NCBI taxonomy): Eukaryota > Metazoa > Arthropoda > Insecta > Blattodea > Blattidae > Periplaneta > Periplaneta americana. The sequence continues at coordinate 23,173,840 of JAJSOF020000011.1, read as the reverse complement.
CAATTTAGCAATCGACGGTATCATTAAGGACCTTACTGATGATGAAATATCGCACGCCCATGGTTTTTCATTAGATCCTACTCTAGACAATCTCTCTGCCGTTGCTTTTGCTGATGACATTGCTTTGATTTCAAGTAGTGAAAATGGGTTTTTCCCTTTGTGGCCTGACTCCAAGTTGGGCATGTATGTTGACATTTTATTACTGTGGAATCCCGGCCATCAAATCACTCAACTGAGTGCGCTCCTTGTACATTATAATGGCAGTTGACTTAATAAAATGTCAACATAAATGCCCAACTTGGAGTCAGGCCACAAAGGGAAAAACAATGGAGGAGGGGAGTTCCATCCGGTGCTGTGGATTGGACTTCGGCGTAGCTCAATGGTGAGAGCGCTTGATACGTAGAATCAAGGATCCGGGTTCGATCCCCGGCGCCGAAGCGAATTTTTCTCCTCCAATATTGTTACCATAACAGATATATTCTGTATGACCAATAAAATAATAATCTTTAGAAAATTCTTCTAGAAAATATTTGGGGCTAAGAGGGATGAATGGATTTAGTATCCATCTGTAACTGTCGTATTGCTTTGAGTGTCTCCCGAAAAATACTCAAAAAGATGTTTAAAATTGTACAAACTTAATTGCATGTCTGCAAAAACAAACGTAATACTTACCGTATCATAAGTAGCTAAATTTTTGGCGAGTTCTTCAAGTTACACAATGCAGAACTGCATGCATTTTATTCTTCACTTGACATAATTAGAAACATTAAATCCAGACGTTTGAGATGGGCAGGGCATGTAGCACGCATGGGTGAATCCAGAAATGCATATAGAGTGTTAGTTGGGAGGCCGAAGGGAATAATACTTTTGGGGAGGCCGAGACGTAGATGGGAGGATAATATTAAAATGGAATTGAGGGAGGTGAGATATGATGGTAGGGACTGGATTAATCTTGCTCAGGATAGGGACCGATTGTGGGATTATGTGAGGGCGGCAGTGAAGCTCCGGGTTCCTTAAAAGCCAGTAAGTAAGTGCATAACTATTGAAACTTTTTTTTATTTCTATGCTACACATAGAAAGTATGTTACTGTAATAAAGAGTTCTTTTATGTCTTTCATTTTGTGAATTATCTCCCGACCCTCTCAGCACTTAACACGACCATCCTGGGGGGTCACGACAACCAGTATGGAAACCACTAGTGTAGACACTTAAAATGACACGCTTATGGCTGTGTGCACCATTCTCGATCATCTAGCCCATTTATCAGCAATCACGGAAACATGGTTAATTTTTGACAATGATCAAGTTACAGATGCGGTGCACCGACATTTTCCCTCGATCAACTCAGTACCGTCAGCTGACGGTACGCTCGCTTGAGAAGAATCATCTGAGCGCTAGGTTACCGCGTATAAAACAGCGAACGAACACACTCTGTCAATTATCGCTTCGCTTTTGTTTGTCGGACTGCTTCAAACATCCTCGCAGTTTTCAAATAACAAGTTTAAATAATCATGGAAGAAAAAAAGAAAAGAGCACCCAACTTCTCACATTTCGAAGTGGGAATTCTTTCAGATCTCCTCAGCAATTCTGTATCCATATTAGAGAATAAACGTACTGACGGAAGTTCTCTATGAGAAAAGCAGCCTACCTGGTTGGATTTAACCTCACAATTCAACATGAGTTATACGTGTTTACATAATTCCACATAATTTGTAACGTAATTTATACAGTGGTTATTTCATATTATTGATAATAATTGGGAAAATTTCAGTATACGGATACCGCACTGACAATTATCTTGAAATAGGCTACTAAAAAGAGCAGATTTGTACGTGTTTGTCGAATACTCATCATCTTGCTTACGAAAAGACACATTTCAGTGCCAATAATGTATTCGGGAAAATTTCAGTATATGGATACCTCGCTAACAATTATTAAAAAAAAAAGCAATTCGTCTGTGTATGTCGAATACGCAACGTCATGCATACGAAAAGGAAGTTTTTAGTGCCAATTTACTTTGTGTGCACAAGGTTGGAATTTTGGAGTAAGAGGGAAAGGAAAGTATCCTTGTTCTGAATTTTATCCATTTATGTTGTGTTCACAAGGTTGGAATTTTGGAGTAAAAGGGAAAGGAAGGTATCCGTGTAATTTCTCTTAATTCAAGCGTAAATAGCCTAATTGTCCAAAACGTCATGTAGGCCTACTCATGTAGGTGCTAATAGTTTCAAACGGCAAATCTATAGCTAATAAGCGATAATCTCGCATTCTACAAAATGGTCATTTAGTTTTACTGTATTATTACCGGCATAGAATAACTACTTTATTACTATGTTAACAAAATTGGACAGTTAGGCCTAAATAATATTTTGTCCTCAAGTAAAGTCCCGATCTTCCAAAGCAGAAATATATATAACACATTAGTTTATTTTGAGAGAAAAAAAAAACATTTCTATTATTATTCATCTACAAACTTACTCTTTCTACAATAACACCAATTCTGTTATTTCCGCAGTGATTTGCGTGTTCAAGATACATCATTTCATCTTCAATTCCATCAAGTACGTCAAATCGTGCCGCCATTTTGGTTTTCTCGACTTGACCATGTTCAATTCAAGATAATCGGTCCCACACCCGTGATCAAATTTGATTATCATCAACTCGCTTGTTTAATTTTGATCGAGATTGATACTCCGCAAATTGGCGTTGAAGATGGTCAAGTGCCGACTTAACCATCGTCAAATTTTAATCGAGAATGGTGCACACGGGCATTATTATTTTAATCATTTTGTCATCAATAAACCTTTTTGAACGTATACAAACTCCCCAAACCAGTTCGTATTAACTTTTCAAAGTTATCATAATACACTCAGGGACAAAAAAAAACCGGACACTTTAATATTTGCTGGTATTTTGCAAAACATTATCTTCTCATACAATATTATGGTAGCCATCTGTTGTTATGGAGACGTGTATACATTGTTGATTGTTTTTTGTTTTATAAACAAGCCATTACAACCAAATATTCCAATTTTGCTTTCGGAGTCTCAGCTATAACAATTTTGTCTCAACCATTTTGTGCTTCATTATCGTTATCATTCGTTATTTCTTTATTTTTACATTTTCTGAGTTTAAGTGGGGTTATAACATTTGTCTTAAAACAAGATGCGACCTGAAGATGTGGCTCGAGCTGTAGCCCTTTACGATGATGGACGCAGTGTACGTTACATTGCAAATGTTATGAATATGGCTAGAAGCACAACCCATGATGCCATAAAACGGTATAGAGAGACCCTAGAATATACCAGAAGACCAGGTTCGGGTCGTCCAAGAGCTACAAATCCAAATGAAGACAGGTATATGGTGTTGAGAGTTCTTAGGGAGCGCAAACTGCCAGCTACTAGTGTAGCCCAGCAATTTGTTAACATGCATGGACGCCCAATTTCGGCCGAAACAGTTAGGAGGTTGAAAGCAAGTGGACTGATATCAAGTAGACCTGCAACTGGTCCCAGACTTCTCAGGATGCATCGAGTTGAACGACTGCGTTTGCAAATGATCACAGGGATTGGAGAAATGGACAGTGGAGCTGTGTTCTGTTCACCGATGAGTCTCGTTTCAATCTGTGCTCACCTGATGGACGTGAAAGAGTTTGGAGAAGGAGGGGGAGAACGATTTTCACAGTGTTGCATTTCCGAAAATGTGCTGTATGGAGGTGGTGGAGTGATGGTTTGGGCAGGAGTGTGTACGGATGCTCATACAGAGTTGGTTTTTGTTGAAAATGGAAGACTAACAGCTGATAGGTATATAAATTAATGTTTGGCTGATCATGTTGTGCCATTTGGCCAATTTGTAGGCGATAATTTTGTTTTAATGCATGATAATGCACGGCCGCATATTGCCCATGCGGTCGGAGATTATCTCCAAGAAGTAGGAATTCATGTTCTTCCATGGCCAGCAAGGAGTCCAGACATGAACCCAATTGAACACGTGTGGCACGTGTTAAGAATAGACGACCGACACCAGAATCGTTACAAGAGTTGAGGCGAGCACTTGGCGAAGAATGGGAAGTTATTCCTCAAGAAGACATTGCTAACCAAATTGAGAGCATGCCAAGACGTATGGATGTAGTTATTCAAGCCAGAGGGGGTAATACCCGTTACTAAAAAGATTTTTTAATGTTTAAGGCACCATAAAATGAAAAAACAATTAGACCAAACGATGCCATAGTTATATGCCCTTTGTAATTTTTTGTAAATTTTCTCATCAGAGATTCTTTTTCTAATGTTGCCGTATAAGGTGCTAAATGAAACATTATTATTTTTTTAAATGGATTTTGTTTCATTTTGAAATAATTGGCAACAAAATACAAGCAAATATAGAAGTGTCCGGTTTTTTTTGTCCCTGAGTGTATTTTCAAAGTTATCTCTCCCCACGTCCTATTCTGCCTATCCCAGACTGGTGTGAGTTATTTCCTGATATGATACTAGTTGAGGAAAAGAAAACATTGATTTGCTAAATTTGAAATATTATCCTCCTATCTACGTTTCGGCTTTCGTAAAAATCTTTTTTCGCTTAGGTCTTCTAATTAACACTCTATATGCATTTCTGGATTCACCCATGCGAGCTACATGCCCTGCCCATCTCAAACGTCTGGATTTAATGTTCCAAATTATGTTAGGTGAAGAAGGGTTTTTTCTTCCCCCAGAAAAATATGCTCTGTCCTGTCACAGGGGAGGTTAATGAAATCAAAGACGATGTTACCGTACCTGTTATCAGGAAAACATATCAAACCGGCCTGAACGCAAACCGTTACTTATGGAAATGTTATGACTAGTTTCGAAAAGTCATGGGAACAGGTTTAGATTGATTACATAGTGATGAGTCTATACATTTTTACAGATATTTTGTTACCTGTTATCTTACCAGGAAAGTCGATCATACCAACATGGAGTGATCAGCAAAGGACATTAAGTACAAACAATTTTAAACGTTTTGTGATAACTTTATAAAAGTTAAGGTCGACGGGTTTATAATGATTACAATTACAATGAGTTTGTGTATGTACAGTATTGGCAAAAAAAAAAAAAAAAAAAAAAAAAAACCGGACCGACCCTTGTAGCTGATGTCAGAGCCTTGTTCACTCCAGAGCACGATAGACTGGTAACTAAGACTTTCGTGGTTCGAATCCTTCCTGGGAAGAAAAGTTTTTTTCTTCCTTATTCAAGTTTATTCCCAATACTTTTCAATTGCTGGTAAAATTCATGTTCTGGGAATAATAAGTTAATTAAGTAGTAAAATGTCGCTGCAATAGAAAACTATTGGAAATAAATTTGAATAGGGAACAAAAAAAGTTCCCTTCTCAGGCAGGATTCGAACCACGAAAGTCTTAGTTACCAGTCTATCGTGCTCTGGAATGAACAAGGCTCTGAAATCAGCTACAAGGGTCGGTCCGGTTTTTTTTGTCACTACTGTGCATATACAGGATGAGGTAGCATACCTCCCCATTTGGAAGGTATTGAACTCAAGAAAGAATTAAGATATGTACTTATATTTAAATATTATGGTAGAGTTTCTTATTATATGTCATTTCATTACAGATTTTGTGATACGTTTTAAGTCACTCCTTATGTTTTAAATATAAGGCGCAATTCACACAGAGAAGACGTAGACACGACGCGGACATGACGTGAGCAAAGCATACTGAAGAGTCAAAAACCTTGCGACACTTGTGCGTCGCACAGCTTTCGTAATGTCTTCTTCAGGCGATGAGGATGCCCTGGCTCTCGTACAATTTGGTAATATTAAAAAAACACTGATAAGATTTTGTGTGCACCCTTAGTGGTTTGAAAAAAGGAAGAATGTATGCCATATCTTATTTAATTCGTTTTATTTGGCCCCGGTTCGGATGCCGGTCGGGACAAGTTATCTGGTTTAGTTTTTTTCCGGTGTTTTCCCTCAATACGAGCAAATATTGGGTAACTTTCGGTGCTGGACCCCGACATCATTTCACTAGCATTATCACGTTCATATCATTCAGAAGCTAAATAACCTGAGATGTTGATACAGCGTTGTAAAATAACCTAATAATTATTTTATTTGTTTTATTTATTTATTTATGCAAGTTTATTTATTTATTTATTTATGCATTCATTAATTCAGTCATTCATTCATTCATTTATGCATTTATTTATGCACTTATTTATGCACGCATTTATTTATTTTTTATTCTGGTAGAGTTAAGGCCATGGGACCTTCTTTTCCACAGTACCAGAAGTGAAATACAGCCTATACATTGAAACAATAAAACGTAGTAATATTTATGTATAAAATCGTTACCATGCACATTAAGGAGCTTACATACTGTATAATAAAATATTGACTAAACATGATACATAATTATTTACAATTTATATCCTATTGCCACTTTATAATAGGCCTAAATGACAATTTATACAAATACATAGAACAACCTATTAAATTCGGCTAACACTCAAAAATCAATTCCATGTAAAAGTATGTAATTTTAATTCTTAATTTAAATTGATTAACTGATCGGCAATCCCTGACATGACGAGGTAAAGAGTTACATAGGGGACAAACTGACATGGAGAAAGAGAATGAATTGAAAGAGGTACGGTGACGAGGAATAGATAATAAAGTCTTATGTTGATTCCGCAAAGTTGTAAGATATTCAAAGCGAGTTCTCAGATATTTTGGAGTAGAAGATGTGATGAAAGAATTGAACATGTATCCAGACCGTTTCCAGAAATTTGATTAATGTCCCACCATATTAATGGTTAGAGCGTCTCGCCGCGAAACCAGGTGGCCCGGGTTCGATTCCCGGTCGGGGAAATTTACGTGGTTGAGGTTTTTACGGGATTTTCCCTTAACCCAATATAAACAAATGCTGGGTAAATATCGGTGCTGGACCCCGGACTCATTTCACCGGTATTATCACCTTCACCTCATTCAGACGCTAAATAACCTAAAAAAGTATAAAGCGTCGTAAAATAATCTAAGAAAATAAAACATAAAATGTACAATACATTACACCACCTCTTCACAAATTGAATATCAAATTCAAAATCGTCGCGAATTTTCTTTCACAGTCAGACGCCACATGTCGCTTTCAAGGGCCACTCGTGACTCGAAAGAGACGAAGCGCTGACTTCGAAGTGACTTGCCCCCATCCCGTCTTCTCTGTGTGCATTGATACATTTGTTTACATGAGAGAGACTGGAAAAGTCATCATGTCTCCGCCCCATGTCCGAGCCACGTCTTCTCTGTGTGAATTGCGCCTTACACTACTCAGTTGACGACTAGCATTTCGAATGCATTCTTCCAAACTCTCTTGCAAGTTTTCACGTGGACAATACCAGTGTTTAAAGTGGCCAGTATGAGCCGGGTACACATACGAAACCTAGGAGTCAAGGCTACCGCTAATACCGCTAATAAGACTGACGAAATGTGAATTTAATATACCTTTCTAGAAAGTTACCGTCATCCCAAACGGTTGATTTTATTTAGTTTACATTTAATTACATATTTTAATAGGTCTACGATGAAAATTTTTTTACATAGGTAATTTTATTGTAATGAAATTATCATACTTTTTTATAGGGAGTGCCAACAACTCAGAGTTGCCAAGCTCTTGCATGTGAAAATCAGTATATGACTTCTGAAATTTCCGTAGATTAGGTATAAAAATCCTGAGATTTTGCGGCTCTGTTTATGCCGCTTTATTTCGGTGGAAATAGTACATAAATAACCACACTGACAAACTTTACAAAAGAAGTAACAACTGCCCTTCCTGCTCTTAGCAAGCCACTTAGGCCCAGATGTACGAACAGGGAATAAAGTCCTATTAAAATTAGTTACGAGATTACACGAGAAATGTGTTATGCAAACTCGGTATGTATATATGAAGTATGTGTGTATGTTTGTTGTGTTGTGTTGTGTTGTGTTGTGTTGTGTGTGTGTTTTTATTAACACTGCAATTGGTATATACCCGGTGGCAGTGATATACAGGGACATCATTTTATTTTTACTAACATTTTTAATATTAACTTGGCTATACCTTTGAATCAACGCCGTTTGCTCTCCCCTTCCACGGCTGGAGTTCGATGATACTGGCGTAATATACAAACAAATCACTTTACTAGGTATAGGAGGGAAGAAAAGTAGTTCATCCATTTACGTAAACTAGGAAATATCGCGATTTTGAGTTTGATTATTTTCATTAGGTTTTTGTTTAATCAAAGTACAGTACAGTATTAACAATGAGTGTTTTTACTCACGAACTGAGCTGTCCATGTGGACGTATTCATTATGCAGTGTATATTATACTGTCTACAGCACATTAGCGTACAATAACTTATAGAGAGTGAAGTTAAATTGAAAAATAATCATAATATGGATATTTAAACACATTTTTGAAAATGTTGGCCGTTCATTTCTATACAGGCTTCAGTTCTAATGTGCATATTATCGCACTATAGACTATTGTACCTAATCCCAATTACCAGTTTCGTCCTTCGTACTAGTAACTCATGTTGAAATAATTCTGTACCTACTTTTTAAAAGAGTACCTTACGTATTGTAAATTCAATCTTCACTTCAGCCCTATCCGAAAAGATAAAATTACTCAGACATGCTATCTACTGTCCGTCCAAGTGGTTATGTTGAAGGGTCATAGAAAGGGAGGAAATCACGTGACCAGTTAATTACTTAACGAGGCCCTTTTATTTAAATTATTTTAAACAGTTGTATAATATTACGTAGACGTCCAATTCCTAACAGAAATTAATGTTCTCAGAAAAGAGCTAAGACAGCGCAGACACTAGCTGGCGAATAAAAGGTGGTGGGGGAAACCGGGATGCGACGTAGGCAAATGGACGACAGTACCTGTGCGAAAATGATTCAATATTAAAAGCTCTTTCGTCACTGGAAAGCGCGAACGTACTGTTTACTATGACTGTATATGCGGTCTTGGATCTGTGTGGAGGAAGGTTAAACTTCATTAGTAGAAGGGGTGGGAGTAAAGTACATTCAAAAACTCAGGTACAATAAAAATTGAAGTAAAAATAAAATGATGTCCCTGTATAATAAATGAATTACAGCAATAAATACAATAATCACAGCAATGAATAACATAGATAAAATAAACATAAAATTAATTATAATTATTAATAAGTAAATGCAATAAACATAGGACTATAATGCTGGGTAACTTTCGGTGCTGGACCCCGGACTCATTTCACCGGCATTATCACCTTCATTTCATTCAGACGCTAAATAACCTAGATGTTGATACAGCGTCGTAAAATAACCCAATAAAATATAAAAAATAGGACTATAAATAATGATTATGCTATAATAACGCCTACTATAAACAAAAGAATACCTAACTTGTATTTCTATTATACCCAAGTATTGCCAACTTAAGTAATTACAAGTCACCGTAATTAATTACATGTCACAACTTAGATAATTACACTGCACTTACAATTAAATAATCTTCTCAACCTTTCCTAAATGTGTTGATTTTGAGAAGACCACACTGAAAGATTGCCGCAGCTAATCTGTTCTAGTCTACTATTTTGCGGTTAACAAAGGAAAATTTTGCCACGTCCGATCTTTGTTTTCTGCATTTAAACTTCCTAATATGATCAGCCCTATAGTCCACTATTCGGAGGATATTTTCCGCATAAGCTATTCCATGCTTTCGGTCGCTGTTAAATTCTTATCTTGAGAATAAAATGGAGCGGTATTAGACATGAATCTCTGATACTGATTGTGAATTATTATACAGGATAATATATTTTTGAGAACCCGGGAACAAAAGAAAATAAGGCATAATAGACCTCATGTATTTATTTATTTATTATATATTATTTATTTAATAATATATCATGAATAAAAACGCCACATGAAAGTAATCTGAAAGAGCAAAGCTGAGTAAAGCGATGATTTTTGGCAAGATTTAGACTAAAAAAAATGAACACTGTTTTAAACATATTGGAGTTAATCGATGACGATTTGGAATACATGACAGACAAGTAAACATAGTTCACATTATTATTGTAAATAAATGCGAATTTTTAACTCATTAAAATCAAATTTAAACAATATAAAATGAAATGGGTGCAGCATACACAAAGAATGGAACAAACCTTAGCCCATAAAATGATATTAAATTGCAGACAGGCAAGATTAAGGGTTGAGGCCGCTCATGCAGTAGATGGAGAGAAAAATTTTGAGGGAACAGTGTATATAAAATATCAGCAGTACTTTGAATTCGTTAGATGCAAATATTTTGAATCCGTAATGAGTCAAAGCGCCCAACCATTGTTGATGATGATGATGATGATGATGATGATGATAACGATAGGGCAGTTGGAGATCATGGATGGACTGATAGAAGGGAAACGGGAGAGCTTTCTACACCTGACATTGTGTTCTGGGATGCCATATTAAGTTTCAGGTTATGTTAATCATTGTATGAAAATGAAACTCGAATCTCTGTGACTTTTTACGTAAAGTCTTATCAACGATAAGTAAAACTTCGTTGATAATCTACACATTTATATAGTCTGGCAGTTCAGACGTTTTAGAGACTTCTAAATAATTGGAAGCAGAAGATTGGCCAGGTCGTTAGCAGACATGATTGGCTCAGTCTGTGCTGTCATATTACTAGTGCAGTTATTGGCTCCGTCTATATATGGGACGAATATGATGTGCTGTAAAGACATGTGTTGCAAGCAGCGTAGAGGAATGATGTCCTTTTGTTCTATAGATAAAGAGTGCAAAAACAATGCTGAGTGTTATAAATATGTAAACGACAAATGCATGGGAACGTGTTCACCAACGGTATGTACTTCTAATTTTGAAATTCGATCTCTCTGTGTTTATTAAGTAATTCTTGGTATATTTATCCATTACTATTCTTATCACAATTCGGTTCATTTTACCCATTATTTAAACGATATTAATTAAATTTATGTTATACAGGGTTAGTTAAAAGTCCCACACCACCTAAATAACTTTTGAAGCATGTGGCTCAGTGACATGCAACTTGGTATGTTGGGATAACCATATACTAGGAACTCAATAATGGTGTTACCGAGTTTTTTCTACTTCCGGTTTAACCGGAAGTAACTCCAAGTCTCTAATTTTAAATGGAACACCCAATATATTTTTTTATTTTTGAATAGTGCACATTAAGAGCTTTTCAAAACGTACCCACACTCGATACTTCTGTACTAATTCAGTGTTGCTAACCCAAGAAAACAGAAAAGTGTATCAAATATATATACTAATAATAAATCTGTAGCCAAAATTTTTCTGGTAATTTTCGATTTTCTAAAAATAATTGGTGTTAACATGTATAACTAACCATTCTGAAACCGAAAATCGCTTTTTTTTATTTTTGTTTGTATGTCTGTCTGTCTGGATGTTTGTTACCTTTTCACGCGATAATGGATGAACGGATTTATATGAAAATTGGAATATAAATTAAGTTCGTTGTAACTTAGATTTTAGGCTATATGGCATTCAAAATACATTATTTAAAAGGGGGGTTATAAGGGGGCCTGAATTAAATAAATCGAAATATCTCGCTTATTATTGATTTTTCGTGAAAAATATTACACAACAAAAGTTTCTTTAAAAATATTTCTGATAAGTTTTATTCTTTGAAAAATTTTGATAGGACTGATATTTAATGAGATAAATGAGTTTTAAAATTAAAATAACTGCCATCTAAGGCGGTGTATTGAAATAAAAAACAAATGACTTCGTCTATAAGGGGCCTTGGACACAATAGTTGAAAGCTATGGAACATAGCCTACAGACAGTGTTTCTGTGTTTGTATGAAGTAATATCGGAAGCTAAATTAACTGATTTGTATAATTAATTATTATTTCATCATTGGAAAGTGTAGTTTCTCTAGATGGACATAATGCTATAATGTTATCACAATAACTTGTGAGTGAATTGAGGACAGGTAAGATTAAAATAGCTTCTTATGCACAGAAAACTTGATAGGTTATTCTGTATATTCATTTCCTGTATTTGTTAAAATAATGTTTATGAACATATTCTTTTTTATCTCAGAGAATTAACGAACAACGAGAGTGTATTGATTTAGTATGCAGTAATAGTACGTTAGCTTAGCAATCCATTATTTTATAATTCAAATTTTAACTATGCTCAATTGAATTGTGTTAAAATACATAAAATATAATATGCAATAAATGCAATGCAAAAAAATTGGGTAATGAGCCAAGCAGATTATGTTGCGCTGTTGTAAAAGCTGTTCGTCCTGAGATTCAAGAACTCCCACAACAAATTAAAAACTTTCTAATTCGAGTACATCCGTTATGAACACACTTATTACATAATATAATATAATATAATATAATATAATATAATATAATATAATATAATATAATATAATATAATATAATATAATATAATATAATATAATATAATATAATATAATATAATATAATATAATATATAATATAATATAATGTAATGTAATGTAATGTAATGTAATGTAATGTAATGTAATGTAATATAATATAATATAATATAATAATAAACCTGTAGCCAAAATTTTTCTGTTAATTTTCGCTTTTCAAAAATAATTGGTAATAACAATTAAGAAAAATGTTACAGGAATTGTCATTGCACCAAATGAGCGATCTCTGGATCAAAATGATCGTATTTTAATATTTTAAATACAATTTAAATTAAGTAACATATTAAACGATTTATCCTTCTATCAAACACGAATGTTCCCTGGATCAAATGTCCTATTTTAATTATGTAATTACTTTATATTTATTTCTAACGGGTGCAGCGGAGCGCACGGGTACGGCTAGTTAAAATAATAAAATACTCCTTCCTTAACAAAAACAAAACAAAGCTAGCTCACCTTCTAAATTATGTGCTCAAATTGGTAGCCGTCATCTGCTTTACAATGTGTCACTCGATCATAGAAACCATTTAAGGAATGATTTAACGAAGCTTTAGGAATATCTTGCACCACTTCCATTTTTATTTAGCAACACTGAATTTGTAGAGAAGTATTAAGTGTTGCTACTTTTTTAAAAGCTCTTAATGAGCTTTATTCAAAAACAAAGTATATATTGGGTGTTCCATTTAAAATAAGAGAATTGGAGTTACTTTCGGTTAAACTGGAAGTAGAAAAAACTCTGCAATACTATTATTGAGTTCTTAGCATATGGTTATCCTCACATACCAAGTTTCATATCACTGAACCGTATGCTTCAAAAGTTATTTAGGTAGTGCAATTTCGTTAATACTACTGTATCTCCTTTTTTATATTGACTGTATTGTTTTATTTCTATTTCTCTTGTTTGTAATTATATTCTTTATTCTGTATATATTTAAATTTAAATAAATAAATAAATAAATTTAAATAAATAAATAAATAATTTTAATATTCGATACACTTTTCTGTTTTCTTGACTTAGCAACACTGAATTTGAACAGAAGTATCAAGTGTGAGTAATTTTTTAAAAGTTCTTAATGAGCTTTATTCAAAAATAAAAAAATATATATTGGGTGTTCCATTTAAAATAAGAGAGTTGGAGTTACTTCCGATTAACCGAAAGTATAAAAAACTTGGTAATACCATTTTTGAGTTCTTAGTGTATGGTTATCCCCACATACCAAGTTTGATGTCACTGAACCGCATGCTTCAAAAGTTATTTAGGTGGTGCGGGACTTTTAACTAACCCTGTATGTTATACAGTGTGTTGAAAGAACACTCAATACTTGGAGGGGGATGATACTATTAATAAAATCAGTAGTCTAGTAAATATGGTTCTAAATGTAACTAATATCTCTCGAGATATGAGTACCTATTAATCAACACTATAGGAGATGTGAAATTAAAAGTAGCATTCAATATGGTGAGGGGTGGTAGTATTAATTAAAAAAAAAGAAAAGTCTGATAAACATGGGTCCTATAATTGATCTGTTATCCAATATGGTATAACTGGATGGGGAGGCATTACAAAAACTGCTCTTCTTCCTCTAATTATGTTGCAAAAACGTATAATCAAAATTTGTTTGAAAAGGCGACTGGATTATCCAACAAATTTGATCCATTCCGAATTGAATGTTTTTAGAATTGACCAAATTTATAAATACTCTTTAATGAAATTCTATCATAAAAATAGAATGAAATTTGTAGCTCAGCCACATGATCATAATACAAGACGAAATGAAATTCTTAAATTAGTTGAACCTAAATATTTCACATCTGATGCTTTACTACAGAGTACAAATTATGGTCCACGTCTATATAATTCGATAATAAAATTTAATCCAGAATTGACTACTTTAAGCAATGAAATTTTCAGATCCAGAATGAAAAAATTTATATGACAGACTTCCCTGTATTATATTATGTACCATGTATTGTAAAACAAGTTTATTTCTATCCTAACCTTAGGTTGCAAGAAAGCATTTATAGGTTCGTTAAACACTATTGGTCCTATAATAATTAATTGTTCATTTAGCGTCAGTAAGCGTTGCAAGAACGACCTTTAAAGCTACTGGTTCGTTAAAGCATTCTGTAAACTATAGGTCGAAAATCGGGGCTATAAATTGTTAAGGAATCGTTAGCCGCCATATTGTACGTATATTTCTTGTTTTTGTATCTGATAGTGTTAAGTAATTTGGTGGATATGTTATCATCAGAAGTAAATAAGTGAAATGTAATATACCATATCACAGTGAACTCGAGATTTATGTGTGTATAGGAAACGTTTTGTGAATAAAACAATTTTATTAGTCTACTATTATAGAATCGTTTGACGTAGAGGTTATGTTTGATATGGTACAACATCTACCAAGACCAAGAATACTGAGAGACAGATGGAATCCTCTAGAAGAATACGATAATATTGATTTTAAGGTTAGATTTAGATTATCGAAAGACACATTCATGGCTCTCTTGCATGAAATAGGACATTATATTGGAAACAAATCGTACGCAGTAAATTGCCTTGCGCTATTACGCAATAGGAGCGTTTCAGAATGTGATAGTGGATCATATTCATGTTTATAAATCAACAGTTTGTAGAATAATATGTGTGACTGCATTGCAAGAGAATAATGCATTACTATGACTCAAGCAAATTCTGTACAAACAGTAAAACAGGATTTCTTCTCAATTTGCAATTTTTCCAACGTTATTGGTGCATAGACTATAGCCATATGAAAATTCAAAGCCCTAGTGGACACTTGAATGAGATGTACCGAAACAGGAAGGGTTACTTCTCTATCAATCTGTACCAAGAATCGTTGCATGTTGGCCTGGGTCAGTATTTGATGCCTGTCTTGTGCAAAGTTTGAAAACAATGACTATCCAAAAACACAACATTACCATAGCGACACGCACGTATAATAAGCGAACTATTTGCGCCGGCCACGATGGCTCTGTCGTTTTGAATCTTTTCCGTTTAAAGATGGAATAGCTAACAGATCGTTAAATATCACATTTGCAACGATCTATACTTTAAAGACTGGAATAGTTTAAAGGTCCGTTACTTAACGAGAGAATAGCAATTTATGGAACAGGTTTCTTGCAACCCAGCATAAGTATATTTTTTCTATCTTATCTTGGTTACTATATTAACATGACCTGTACTAATTACACTACTAATAATAATTTAATATTAATGCACCAATCTCAACATCGTCTCTTTTTTCACTCAGTTATTACTAGTATTATTTACTAAATTTATTATCGTCTTTATGTGATCTTTTTTCTTAAGTATTTTGTCTATAAACTAGGCCTATGTATATCTACGTAACGGAACTGTCCCCGAACATGAGCTTTGCTCTTTCGGAGTATTTTAATGTAACGTTTTTATGTATATGTTTTTATTAAATAAATAAATAACAAATAAATAAATAAATAAAAAAAATTTGTATTAAACAAGTGGTTTGAAATTGGTAGTGTAAGAAAAGCGTGTTTTACAATATTAGCTTTTTGCTTTATTTTATTGAGTGTACAGTATCATATCGGTAATGCAACAAACAAAAGAGCAACAAGATGTGCAATCATTATTGATCTCTGCAGTGAACAATATACAAGAAATAAGCAAAGAGCTCACATGAGAAGATATGCTGTTTTTACAATACCACTTTCAAAGCCCTTGTTTTGTACCAAATTTAATTTTAGGACCCATGTTTATTAGATGTTTTTCTTAGTTTGATTAATACTATACCTCTCAGAATACTGAATGTATTTTTCTTTAAATGGAAATCACATTGAGCATCACCTGTATTGTTGATCAACAAGTACTCATATCTGGGAAGATGTTAATTTTAGGATCAATCTCTATTAGATTTTGTTTTCTTCTTTTGATGAATACTATGAAGGTCATTGCAATGTACATTGTTTTTAACGTTGTAAAAAAATTAAAGATGGTGTATTGTTTAATTTATTTGTTTTAAACATATATAGAGAAGCTGGTAGCAGTATCTTTACTTCAACCAACTGGAAATAATATTGCTCTTCTTTTCAGTTTTATTAAAGTAGTGAACAGATACGCTTACATAAGAGAAAGTAAATTTCCAGAGTGTCTTTAAACCCAATTGAGGCGATATACGGAAAAAGGGCACATAGTCCGACATGGCATTCAGTGAAAAATTCTTTTAAAGTTTTCAATCCGTTATTTTTATTGTTCTAGTTTTGATATCGCCGTCTGTTAAAAAAAAAGAACAAAATACTGTTTTATTTATCCTCATCCATAATATTGCACATATATATAATTTGAACTGGTAATGGAAATTACGAGAAAACGGCTGAACGGATTTTATTGAATGACTCCTCATTCTGAAGCTTACAACCCAAAGATTTTCAGAAAAATAGTAGTTTTCAGTGAAATGTCAATTTTCCTACATAAATTTCGTATTTTCCAAAATCCATCTATCATCAGTTTTGAGAACTAATGGCTTTTCAGAATAAAACAAAAAACACACACTGCAATAAGCAATATTACACGTAGGCCATGACCTCCAGGATTTCTGACACATTTACAGCAAATCAGAGCAATTTCTGTGACATCATAATGACAACAATATGTTGATCTTCATTTGTGTGATTTTTATAACATCTCTATAATTGACTATTAAAAACTCTGAAGACTTGCTAAAATAATTTACAGGTCAGATTCTATGGTGTGTAATTTTCTGAGTAGAGCTGTGTACTGGATATTAATAACTACGAAACTTGAAGTAGTTTGATGACATTATTACCATTGAAAGTGAAATATTATTATAGTTAAGTCCATGATGTATTTGTCACTAATATTCATATTAATGATATAGCCGATTGATGATACGAAACTTAAACCTTTTGGGGTTATATAAGAAGACATGGAGATTATCTTAAAGGAGCAGTCCGCGATAAAATTAAGTTGGCTTTAATCAAACACGTTTTTTAATCTAAGTAGAATGTAATTTGCCGCATGTCAATGCGAGGCATGGTTCTTGAGTTACTGACTCCGCGCAAATACTTATGACGTCACAGCCACTGAACTGGTGTGATTGCGTAGTAGACCGAGAACATCGGCGAGTGCAGAGCAGCGCAGCGCTTTGTATTAAAATAAATAATCTTCTCTCGCCGTAGTAAACGTGGACAGAATTTCGGACTTAGTTATGATTTTGTGAAGTCATGTTTTGCTTTTCATTTAATCATAAAACCAGCACATACCAATGTTGTGGTTTTATGTAGACGTATTTTTTTTATATGAACGATTTTGAACTACAGTAGACTAAACAGAAGAAATTGTATCGCAATACAGTTTAAAATGTCGTGGTGTTGTGATTTTTCGTGTTCAGAGGGAACAACAAAAACAGAACATGGAGAAGAGGTATCATTTCATGTGTTTCCGAACAGAGAAAAGTTACTGCAAAGATTTAAAACATAGGTGAAGAAAATCGACAGAAAAGGTTTTACACTATCGAAAACTACTGTTGTGTGTTCCAGTCATTTCCGTGAAACTGATTTTGAAGAATCGTCTTTACTAAAAAGACGTTTAATGAAAGACAATAGAACTCCTATGAAAATGAAGAAAACTTCTGTCCCTTCCCTATTTTTGAAAGGAGAATCTCCCCAAGACAGTTCTGATCTACGCGCTCCTCTGCTTATAAATGAAAGAAGTTCGTCGAAGAAGCAATAGAAAGTTGCAGTGATGCACCTATAACTGAAAATATTGACGTGTGTGTAGTTCTCAATGAGGCTGAAAATTCACAGGAATCTAATATAAACAAAGCTGTGCAGTGTGAGATTGGGTGCGAGACGCTCAGAAATGTGTATGGTGAATCAGATGTGGGGGAGCAGAAACTGACTTAGAGACATATTTTCAAATAGAAGAAGAAACTTCAAATTCTAATTCATCAGGTTCCGAGGACGCTGCACATGAAACAGAAAGTAAATAGGGAGTCAAAAAGTGTGTTTTTTTTTATATTCTGGTCAGCGTTACAAATTTTGTTTTTCTTCTGTAATATTTGTCATTCCTCTTTTACAAATATTTGGTAGAAACAATAGGACCATTGCTGAAAGTTAATGCAGTGTGCCAGAATGCCCGTAATTGGGAGTGGAAGTCCAAACAGAGGTGAAGCATAGCAGTGAGTTCTGCGTTATACTTGTGCGATATAAGATACAAATTGTTTGAAAAATTTTCAAAAACTTTACAACTTTGTTTCATCGGCAAGACAACATTTTATAAAATAATTTCAAAATTCGTAGAACCAACAGTCAGATGTACTTATTTTCAGATTCATGAACAACTTATCAATTCCCTAAAAGATAAAAACGTGCGAATCGCGGTGATGGCCAATTTGACTCACCTAGTTACAGTGCAAAATATGTGACTTACAGTATAATGGACCTCGATTCAGATAAGATTATAGACTTCGTAGTTCTGCAAAAAGGTCTAATTGTAGGCGAAGCAGCATGCGAAAAAGTTCTAGATCGCCTAAAAGAAAGAATGAACATTACCCTCTTTCTATCGGACCGCCATAGAGGAATTAGGAAATTGATAAGAACCAACTATGAATGGATGGGCTATCAATTTGACATTTGGCACATGGCAAAAAGCTTAAAGCCGCCGCACAAATGTGGAAAGAGAGCCTCATAAATCACCTATGTGGTCTTGTGCTACATGTGAAAGTGATTCTGACGACTTAGAAGACAGATTCATTTCTGTATTAAATCAAATTTGTAATATACACGAATGGGGAGAAACAGAGACATAATAAAAAATATGTACACATTCACCCATACAATAGTGAGAGGAAATCTATCGAACCTGGATCCAGCGATTACAATGCTCTGAAAAAAGTTGTATGTAACCCTGCCCTTTTAAAAGACCTAAATCAGACTAATCAATTTTGTCACACCAGCAAATTTGAAACATACCATAACGAGAGATTGCTTTACACTCCTAAGAGAAAACACTTTCCATATGGTGGAATGGTAACAAGAACTATGATTGCGATAATGGACCATAATTACAACGTGAAAAGAGATGTAACTGGCTCCAGACTCCAGTACTCTAAAGCCACTAAACGATGGGTGGAAGACAAAACATACAGCTGGAAGAAAAATGCGTGGAGAGAAGATACTGTACAGAAAAATGTCTTGGAAGTAGTTCTGGTTATCAACTGCCCCAATTCGATGATCCACATGTTTTAGAGGTTCCCCCAAACATAGCTTCGTGCCTAAACCGTGTGACTCAACAACTATGACGCACAGAATAATATAAACCATGTACTAATTTAATGTTGACGTGAGATAAATACGTATTTGCAGTCCATTCATAACGAATATTTCACGTCTCACATACATTCTCTCACTCAGTGAAGGCGTTGACTTAGGTTATAATGGATCGACATATTAAACCTTTTCAGTTTGAACCCTTACCAGACCCAAGTTGTTCTAATCACTATGAGTACGGAATTCAAAATGGGTAAGTTATTATTATTATTATTATTATTATTATTATTATTATTATTATTATTATTATTATTATTACAGTATATGCATTTGATAGATCCTAAGTGTGTTAATAATAACTGACTGTAACGTATAAATATATATTTACTCGTTCTACGCTGTATGTCAAACGGAACTACAACGCAGTCTTATGAAACGATCAGTGGTTATGACGTCATAGCTTGCAGTAAGACCTTTAATATTTCGCAAACTAAAAGGCGTAGAGCGATGCGACAAACGCCGTTAATCCAAGGATTACTTTGGTAAACATCCTATGATATAATCGAAATATGGAATTTTATCGCGGACTGCTCCTTTAAATTAGATCTTCATTTCTATAATTTACTGAGTGAACCGACGACAGTATATGTTACTGAAAACTAGAAAATTTACGTAAGTTAAAATTATTGTTACTAAAAATGAAATATTTTTATAGTTATTAATCAAGTGGTGTGGGTCTTTTTCATGTATTTAATGGTGGTGTGGTGTGGATAGGCTCAAGAAAAAGTATTTGGCATAAAAAACATTCAGAGAGGGTATGTATCATTATTATGGAAGCAAATAACTTTTAAAATGACTGGTAGGCCTATTCTTCATTGAAAATAAATCTGAAAAAAATTTATTTAAACTTCTAATGAACTTAGTTTGCAGCATTTGCTGCATAAGCCACTAGTATGTTTAAAATGTTAATATCAGAACTTTATTTTAAAATTAAATAAAACTTAAGTGGTGTATGTCCCCTTTTTCCAAGGAACATAATATTCTCATTTAAAATGCAGTTTTTCAAGAACATTTATAATTTATTAAGTTCAGTAATACTGGTAAAAGTGAATTTAATCTTCATGAAACATCCTTACTATCCAATTTTTTACTTCTCCTGTTAGGAAAGACTTCCGATTCTTTGTAAGATTGGTCACGTTAATAGTCGCATAAGGGAATTTAACCTTCATTCAACATATTTTCTATCTAGTCTTGTCTTGTCTTGTCT